>OY992887.1:112224679-112366579 GCA_963921405.1 Cepaea hortensis
TATTTCACACACATTTTTACTAACACTCATGTTATTTGACACATGTTTTACCGACACTCAAGTTATGTGACAAATGTTTTACCGACACTCATGTTATTTCACACTAGTTGTTACTGACACTCATGTTATTTCACACACATTTTTACTAACACTCATGTTATTTCACACACATTTTACTAACACTCATGTTATTTCACACACATTTTTACTGACACTCATGTTATTTCACACACATTTTTACTAACACTCATGTTATTTCACACACATTTTTACTAACACTCATGTTATTTCACACACATTTTTACTAACACTCATGTTATTTCACACACATTTTACTAACACTCATGTTATTTCACACACATTTTTACTGACACTCATGTTATTTCACACACATTTTTACTAACACTCATGTTATTTCACACACATTTTTACTAACACTCATGTTATTTCACACACATTTTTACTAACACTCATGTTATTTCACACACATTTTTACTAACACTCATGTTATTTCACACACATTTTTACTAACACTCATGTTATTTCACACACATTTTTACTAACACTCATGTTATTTCACACACATTTTTACTAACACTCATGTTATTTCACACACATTTTTACTAACACTCATGTTATTTGACACATGTTTTACCGACACTCAAGTTATGTGACAAATGTTTTACCGACACTCATGTTATTTCACACTAGTTGTTACTGACACTCATGTTATTTCACACACATTTTTACTAACACTCATGTTATTTCACACACATTTTACTAACACTCATGTTATTTCACACACATTTTTACTGACACTCATGTTATTTCACACACATTTTTACTAACACTCATGTTATTTCACACACATTTTTACTAACACTCATGTTATTTCACACACATTTTTACTAACACTCATGTTATTTCACACACATTTTACTAACACTCATGTTATTTCACACACATTTTTACTGACTCTCATGTTATTTCACACACATTTTTACTAACACTCATGTTATTTCACACACATTTTTACTAACACTCATGTTATTTCACACACATTTTTACTAACACTCATGTTATTTCACACACATTTTTACTAACACTCATGTTATTTCACACACATTTTTACTAACACTCATGTTATTTGACACATGTTTTACCGACACTCAAGTTATGTGACACATGTTTTACCGACACTCATGTTATTTCACACAAGTTGTTACTGACACTCATGTTATTTCACACACATTTTTACTAACACTCATGTTATGTGACACAAATTTTTACCGACACTCATGTTATGTGACACATGTTTTACCGACACTCATGTTATGTGACAAATTTTACCGACACTCATGTTATGTGACACATGTTTATTTGACATTCATGTTATTTCACACAAGTTGTTACTAACACTCATGTTATGTCACACAAATTTTACCGAACTCATGTTATTTAACAGAACACTTTCTGACACTCATGTTGTTTGACACGATTTATTGCCTGGCATGTCTCGCTGCGTCTCGTCTCTAATCTTTAGTGTATGTTTATATAAAGTGTGGGAGTTTGTTCATATTAGTTTAGTGATTGAGAGACAGCGTGTAGGTGTCTAGATGTGTGCGAGTGTGTGTGGGTGGATTGGTGGGTGGTGTAACAAATCTGAACATAACTGAAGGCAACTGTATATATGAAGTCAAGGCTCCAACCAAAGTGTATATGTGTCGGTTTATTAGTCAAGGTATAAAAGCATGTACAGCAAGTTGAAAACACAAAACACCTCTGGTTCGTTTACAGGCTGAGTTGGAACTGAACTATGTTTATCTTTTTACGTCACGCGTGAGCGTCCCTAACAACTAGTCAAATTGTGCTCACGTGTGCGCCTATTCATTTCCCAAACCCTTTTCTATTGCACACCATAAACCTCCTAAACTACTAACAGAGATGGTGCACTGTTATATTCCTCCCTTTCTTTAAAAAGACTTTCCTTGAAAAGTCTGAATCCCCAACCTACTTATTCTAATTATGCTTTCCCTCAGTAAAACCTTAACCCCAATATTATTTCTCTAACCCATCTTAAACTAACCCTCTCTTAACCAATGAACTTTATTTCTATTCCTTCGAGTCCAATTCTCCACTTGTCTCCTATAGCTAACCGCTATGTTCTGTGATACTTCTTCTTCGTTTCTGAGCCTACAAAGTTTCATAAAAAAAAAAAAAAATTCATAAGGATATTTCAATTCATATATACAATTGTTCATAAAAATCTTTGGTATATACTTTGCGTTATGTAACTTCTCATTCTCTCTCAACATCAACAACACCACACAGGATAGACAGAAAAGATGGGGTGCGCACCCAGTTATGAAGATATAAAGAAGTAGTCAAAAAGCAATCCCATTTACCTCCCTTGCATACGCAAAAACTTTACAAATAAAGGTTTTTTAAAACACATCTTATGATCTATGAACATATATCTCTGTTTGTTATAAATTAAGTCGATCTAAAATTTCTTCCTTATATACTCAATATTTGTACTGCCATCCACACCCATGACTATATTTAACCTGTCTCATGTCCCATCATGAAACCATTAACAATGTTCATTTTCCATGTACATATTTTAAATTAATTAACGCTGTTTATCACAGCTCCTATATTTACCCCCTCACATCCCATGACAAGCATCCTTGTTCATATACGTATCTAACCCTTTACCAAACCATATTCACTGCTATCTACAGCCCCTTTAATATCCATTCTTTATTAACCAGCTTCTTATATTTCCTAACTATCACAGCCTCTTTTTTATACCCGCTATAGACGTTAGTCACGTTTATTCCTTAATATAATATGGCATCCAATCCATATATCTTCAATCAATGCTGACTTAATGAAGCTCCTATTTCGACTCCCCAGAACCCTTTTATTTGTGTAGGAACCATGGCATGTGTTTCCAGCACTTCATAGCCACTATGTAATTAACCTCCCTATCCTAAAACATTAACGGTGATTGGCGCAGCAGCCTTCTTACCAGCACAAGGCCAAAGTTTTTGGTACTCATGTTTACTACAACTTATTACTCACAAGGAGAATGTGTCTCTCTTCTAGTCCTCAGTCGTTTGTTAACTATTTTCTGAACGAAGGGTTTTAAATAAAGCCCCGTCTTATTAATCTTTATTCTAAACAAAACAATAACTGCTTGTGAACAAAATTTTTTTAAACAATTTTCAACTTATTTGTAAACAAGGGTAAATATTATTCAATACACAAGACAATTCAACTAAAATCAGAAAACATACATCTCAAATATATTCAGTAGACAAAACAACAAGAGAACAAGAATTATTAGCACAGTTAAAAGCTCCACCAGAAAATAAGGAAATATTAGAAAAACTTATAAAAGAGAATCAAGATGTTTTTGCAATTAACGACTTAGAATTGGGAAAGACCAAAATAGTTACTATGGAAATAGATACTGGAGATCACCCACCAATTAGTTTGAAACCGTATAGAACTCCCTTAAGGAATAGAGAAATTGTCGAAAAGGCAATAGAAGATATGTTAAAAGCAGGAATAATAACAAGATCAAAGTCAGAATGGTCATCTCCGATCGTCATAGTGACCAAGGCCGATGGTTCACATCGATTTTGTTGTGACTACAGGGCGTTGAACAAAATCACTAAGAATGTAGCTTACCCATTGCCGGTAATCGACGATATTTTAGGGCTACTTAATGGGTCTACCTTCTTCACTACATTAGATGCAAGGTCAGGATTTTGGTGTATCCCTATGTCCCCAGATGCTCAAAAGAAAAGTGCTTTCTGTATACACGCAGGTTCTTACGAATTTTTACGAATGCCTTTTGAGGTTAAAACTGCGCCTTCTCACTATATGCTATTAATAAATCAAGTATTAGAAGGCATGCAAAAGTTTGCATTAGCATACATAGATGACATTTTGATCTACACAGCAGGAGACGTACAGGACCACCTGAAACATGTAAAATTAGTATTTGACAGATTAAGAATACATGATGTTAAATTGAAACTCAGTAAATGTGAATTTCTAAAAACAGAAACTAAATACCTGGGATACATTATTAATAGAGAAGGAATTAAACCAGATCAGGATAAAGTAAAAGCTATTAAAGAATTGCCTCCTCCAACCAACGTAAAAGAAGTTCGTGCTTTTATCGGTACATGTGGGTACGTTTCATTCCAGGTTTCTCAATAATAGCAGAGCCTATCACTAACCTGACTGGCAAATACGCTAGATTTAAGTGGAATGATGAGTGTCAAAGAGCATTTGAGTTTTTAAAAAATAGCTTAACATTAGTGCCACTATTGACACATCCAGATTTGGATAAACAGTTAATTTTGTATACAGACGCTTCAGATAATGCTATAGGAGCATGTTTAGCACAACCATATGAAGGAGAAAGATCGGGAATACCAGGAGTTAAGAATGAAAGACCAATTTATTTTCTGTCACACAAACTTAGTAAATCTCAGAAAAAATGGTCTACTATAGAAAAAGAGGCATACGCTATCCACTATGCTCTTCAGAAACTTAACTATTATTTACATAACGCCAATTTCATTATTAGAACTGACCACATGCCCTTAAAATCTTTACTAGAAGCTCCAGTGCAGAACAGAAAAATACAGACATGGGCATTGAATTTGCAGGGGTACAACGCGAAGATAGAATACGTAGCCGGTAGGGACAACACCTGTGCAGATTTATAATCCAGAATCCCGTATCCAGAGACATCAGGAAACACTGAGGATGAGGGTGAACCCGAAATAGACGACCGAAACTGGCAAGTAAATATATTAGATTCTGCCATATTAAATAGAGAAGATTTTAGGAGTTTACCGTCGGATCAAGAATCTGAACCTAGAGCGGAAGACCCACATTTAAGACAATTTAATATGAAAGAAGAACAAGAATTAGATCCGAAAGTTGTGGAAATAAAACAGAAATTGAACGAAACGAGTGAGAACAGTTATAAGAAAAATTATTTAGTCTTGCAAGATGATGATCAGGTATATTACGTGAATGAAAGAAGCGAACAGTTGAGAAAATACATTCCAAAACATTTGGAAATTGAGATTCTAAAGGCATATCATGATGAGAATGGTCATCTTGGTCGTGATAAGTTAGTAAAAGCACTCAATAATAAATATTATTGGCCGAACTTATTTAAAACTGCTAGTAAATACGTCGATGCGTGTGAGAAGTGTAGGTTAAGAAATATGAAAACGATCAAATGTCCCTTACAAGATACTGACATTCCTCAGTTTCCAATGCAGAAAGTGAGCTTAGATATATCAGGTCCTCACCCTAGAACACTATCGGGGAATGTATATCTACTTCATATCGTGGATAACTATAGTCTGTGGCCGGAAGTTTATGCAATTCCAGATAAGAGCGCAGATACTATCATTAATATTTTTCTACAGGAATTCATACCAAGATTTAGTTGCCCACAGATCGTACTCACGGATAATGGTAAGGAGTTTGTGAACAAGAAGTTCGAGAAGTTATTACAAGATTTGAATATAAACCATATAAAAACTTCATATTATAGACCTTCTTCAAATGCGAAGAATGAGAGACAACATCGAACATTGTATAACATCATAGCAAAAATTGTCGACGAGCATGAAAAAGATTGGGACCTTTTCTTGGGATCTGCACTAAGCGCGATACGCACAAATCAAAATGAGGGGGACAGGGTTCTCATCATTCTACTTATTACACGGAAGAGAGCCTATACTCCCAATTAACAATCTATTAAAACCAAGACGTAAATATATGGGGGAGGATTTTCAGGAAGTTATTATACCAGAAATGCACAAAGCGCATGTAAGGTTAAGAAACAATATAATTAAAGCCAGGGAAAGACAGAAAAAGTACGCAAACAAAAATACACATTTACAGGAATTTAAAGTAGGTGATAGAGTTTATTATAAGAAGCACAGAAGGAACTCCAAATTTGATGCTCATTGGATTCCAGGGTATTATATTTTAGAAAAGTTAGGTAATGTATCATACATTATAAAGAACCAAATCACAGGACACGTAGCACGGGCACATTTAAGAAGAGATAATGAAGATGAGAGGAACAATAACAATAATAATTATTATTATTATTATTCAGACGACTTATATTCGGATGGACAACTCGTCAGAAGAGCTAAATATGCAATACTCCCAGATCCGGTACAAAGTCAATTAATAACAACACCAGTTTACGATGATACTTATGAACAGACAATACCGAAAACTTTGATGAAAGAAGAGGAAAATACGTATAATGCTTGTAATGATAGTGTTGAATCTATGGAAGAAGAGGTAACCGCTCCATTTAAAAATACCAGACAAGCAGTGAAAAGGAGAATAGAGAGACAGAGAGAAAGAGAAGTGAAAAGACAGAGGAGAATTAGAGAAAATTCTTCAAGCGACGAAGAAATGCCATTACTCGAAAGATCGTTAAGAAACTATGATAGACAGATTAGATTAGATATAGAAAGGAAAAAATTAGCGGCTGCTAGCAACAGACATAAGATGAAGAAGAAGGAATGGATGAAAATTCGGAATCTAATAGAGATAGTAGCATGAAGGAAAATATTTCTCTACGAGAGGATGAAGACATTGATGTGGAGATAGCACTTATACAGAAAAATCTAGATTTACTGAAGAAATGGAGACATAGTAATTAAACTGATAGAAAATGCTGCAGATAGCAGGATGAAAATTTTGTGGTTTAAAGAAGAAATTGATAATTGATGAAATACGGTAGCTGTGTATTACAGGTGTTTTATAGAAACAGATTGACAAATAGCTTAATTAATAGTTGTGGTGAGTTGTCTTGAGGAGTAGACATGATGTTATATATTTTGGTAATAAGTTAGGTAATATGGATGTAAATTCTCGTGTGGTCTTGAAGATGTATTTTTATTGCCATTTGATTTTAAGATTTGACTTGTTGAGTTTTCTTAATAGATAAATAATTTATTGTTAGTCCATAAAAGTGACTAACAATGGATAGGATATATTTAAAAATGCTTTCTTTTGTTTCATCATGTACGTCATATTATTTTGAATAATGTCTTTCTTTGAATTGGTTGATTACCTTTATTTGATATGAGGGGAAAGAAAATTTGTCTTCAAAACGTTGGGGGGTATGATATCCTGTTTTGACTTCGTTTTGATTGGCTCATGAATTCTGATTTTAGTTGAATTGTCTTGTGTATTGAATAATATTTACCCTTGTTTACAAATAAGTTGAAAATTGTTAAAAAAAATTTTGTTCACAAGCAGTTATTGTTTTGTTTAGAATAAAGAGTAATAAGACGGGGCTTTATTTAAAACCCTTCGTTCAGAAAATAGTTAACAAACGACTGAGGACTAGAAGAGAGACACATTCTCCTTGTGAGTAATAAGTTGTAGTAAACATGAGTACCAAAAACTTTGGCCTTGTGCTGGTAAGAAGGCTGCTGCGCCAATCAGCGTTAATGTTTTAGGATATGGAGGTTAATTACATAGTGGCTATGAAGTGTTGGAAACACATGCCATGCTTAGATGACGGGGTTTTATAATGGTTCCTACACAAATAAAAGGGTTCTGGGGAGTTGAAATAGAAGCTTCATTAAGTCAGCATTGATTGAAGGTATATGGATTGGATGCCATATTATATTAAAGAATAAACGTGACTAACGTCTATAGCGGGTATAAAAAAGAGGCTGTGATAGTTAGAAAATATAAGAAGTTTATTAATGAAGAATGGATATGTGATAGTTAGAGTGGATGTATGTATTGTGTCTATGTGTGTGTGTTTATATGGGTGTATGTGTGACTGGGTGTGTATGCGTGTGTGTATGTATGCGTGTGTATTTGCGTGCATGAGTGTATGTGTGTGTGTGTATGTGTGTGCATGAGTGCGTATGTGTTTGTGTGTATGTATGTGTGTCTATGTGTATGTATGTGTATGTTTGTGTGTTTGTGTGGGTCTTGTGTGTTTGTGTATGTGTGTGTATGAGTGCGATATGTGTGTATGTTCGTGTGTGTATGTGTATATATATATATATATATATATATGTGTGTGTGTGTGTGTGTGTGTGTGTGTGTGTGTGTGTGTGTGTCGTGTCCTCCTTTAAAGTGTCGTCCCTGGAGTGAGGAGAGTCAACACCCACATTATAATATTTTTTCCCTTATCAATATCCTGGAGAATCCACCAGCTTCCGTCCAACACACTCCATCAGCCCGTGGACACCTTTTCCTATCACTCTCTCACTGTCGTACTATGCCCCCTCTCATACTTCCCCAACGCAACATACTCAACAACTCTTGCTTCTAAACATTAATAAAGATTAATTTATTAAAAGAAAAGCGTAACGTATATGAGACGTGTATGCGAAGAAAATGTGTGTCGTGTATTATAACATAAATGTACATGTCAGCCCTCAAAGTTCAGGATCATAGTGCACACATCATGGCAAGGATTACACGACATCACACGAGTCAGTACAATAGACCTCACCGAAGTCGTATCCTTCTCTCCAGACATGTCCTCCTCCAGGAGCTCTGATGACCATGAGATCTGAATCCCATGTAAATATATAATCCGTGGAAAATACTATTATTGTTCCTAACACAACGGTTCCTATTAGTTCTGTATTTTCACTCTTAAACAGTCAATGTATCTAGACAAAAATGGCTTGCTTTATTCACTAGATATAGTCTGAAAGTTCTGATTTCCTTGATACGTGGAACAACTACACTTCAATGTTTGGTTTCATCTAATGTGAACATCAGTTCCTACTGATCTAGTTCCCCATGGGCTGAACATCCATCACTTCAGGTGTGTTAACGATTGGTATTCACTCATGTAGGATACATATACCATTAGGCTCCACCGAGCAATGTGTATTAACTTCTTCCGTTGTGAAAGTTGTTGGCCCATCTCTCTACATCATAATTTATCCGGGATCGGATTTTTAGTGGTTCCGGGTTCTTCATTCCAACCAGAGGAACCTGTAAAATAAATCAAACAACTGGTGATAGCCTCCCCATCACTGATCTCTATAAGATGATCGTGGCCATCGGCCTCGCTCAGAAAATACAGTGAACCTACTCTGTCAGAGACAGATGGCTGAACACATAGGTTATCATCAGGCCAAGACAAGAAAAAAAAATCAACAAACAGAATGCGGAACCCCGCCCACCAGGGACACCTACGGGAATATCCCAATTATCCTTCATTACTCAATTCTCAACTAGTAAAGCTTATCAACACTTCACTAATCTATTTTCAACTAACAGAGCCAAGTATCACTTCCCTACTCTAGCTAGTTTTCCGCTAACAGTGCTAATCATCACACTTTAGTTTTAACAAGGCTACAGCCTATATTAATTAGAACTAATTATAATAGGTTCTACCTTAGGCAACGCCGCAGTTAGATCCAATTACATCCACTCTTGCCATGACAGGCACGTGTAAAATTAAATTAACTCAATTCGCACACGGTAGACATTTTCCGATCAAAACCGCAGTGCCGAAGCACGTCCGCTAAAATCCAAGGTTTGAGTTCAACTGTCCTCTCCCATCATGGTTTTTGGCAAAACCTAAAATTGGTCACGTGACGGTATTGATGTCCTGCAGGTGTTATTTGGGCATATCATCCATTGTCAAGAATCCATTTCCCCTGGCCTAGTCACTGTCAGAGCTGTCATCAGTTGTTTTGACTCCCCCAACAAACTAACGAGTTACTGTATGATCCCAACAACAGTTTTCCCCAACAAGCTGCCAATCTTCTTTATGTCCGGAAACTATAAATTGACAGATGGACTGTTTACTTCCGAGCTGAGTACTTCCGCTTTCAATCCGACCTGTTGATAAACTGTCAAGGCGATGCAGGGACCCGTCTCACTCACCACCGAGTGTTCCCAATCCGTCGACCAGATGTACACGTGCAGCTACAAATATTGTCCTGGGATTTTGACATCCGATTTGTTTTTTCTGTTAGTTAAAATAGTTGTCGCTGGTTTAATCAGGAAGCCTCTATAATAATCCACTGGTTAAACGCACGGTTTTATTTTGTGACAGTATGTGTGCAAGCATGTAGTGTATGCTAAGGAGTGTGCATTTGTAAGTTATTGAGTGTGTGCATTGCTGTGAAAGTTTGTGCAAATGATGTAAGTATGTATGCAGGTATGAGTGCGTGTGTGTTTATGAATGTGCATGTGTACGTGTGTCTGCTTGTCTCATAACATGGTAATATGCATTGTTTATGTTTACAAAATCCATTTGACAATGTTTGTTTTTTATTCCTATGTGAATGTAACATGCAAAGTTGATGAACGACAGATGAGTGATTTGAAGGGCCGAATGTAAGACGGGCCTGCGTGCCTAATTTGTTATCCTTTGAAAATAAAGATCGTTCGTTCGTTCGTTCGTTCGTCAGATGCATACTGGAGAGTTAGTTAGTTAGTTAGTTAGTTAGTTAGTCGATGTTCCAACTTCACGGCAACGGATCTTCCCCATTATGCTCCATTCCTGTGCCAGTGAATATCACACAAAATGCTCCCCACTGTCCAATGTGAAAAGTGGAATAGACATGAGTCTCGGCAATCCAACAGCCCGCACAGGTACACTGCGCATAATGCCACCGCCAGAATGCCAACACAAAAGTCATCCATGAAAACCACAGTTCATCGTCGATGGACTCGGCAGTCACCAGAATGACCTCATTGACCCCCATTTTATCACATGGCTGCAGTGTTATATATCAATCACATAAAGTGAACAGACGACTTATGTTATCGCTGAAACACGTGGTCTCTGATATTTCTCGAGTACAGAGCAATGTTATTTCCACGATAATCGCAGAGTCACTGTCAAATCTGTCTGTCGGCATAACCCCGGTGTTAGATGCCTAATTGCTACGGCTGCCATGTATTTGAGTAATCGTTTATTGCTCGTCAATTCTTAAATAAACACACGTAGTATTGTTTAGCGCTCATAGAAGAAGAAAGAAGTAGAGACTAGAGGACACACTAGACAACATAAACATTGAAAGCTATAGTTATCGACCAGGATTCGAGCCTGTCACCTCCAAATGATGACAGCGCCTCGCTGTAGGAACAGTGTACCTCGACGTATGACCAGCTGGAAGTACAACTCGCCAGTGGGGTGTTGTTTGACCAGCCTATTAATGCGCTTGTTGACTGTTCTCTTCTGGTTCACTCCAGGGCCACGGAGGTCTCAAGACAGTGGTCAAGATATACGCTGGTGAAAACCTTGCAGCACCTCTTCGATGTCCGTATATCGCTGTCTGGTCTGGCTACAGTTACAAGCACCACCTTACTTCTCCGCCGAGAGAGAGAGAGAGAGAGAGAGAGAGAGAGAGAGAGAGAGAGAGAGAGAGAGAGAGAGAGAGAGAGAGATAGAAAGAGAAATATAAAGAGAGAGAAACAGAGAGAGAGAGAGACACATTGAAAGAGAGAGAAAACGAGAGACAAACAGAAAGAACGAACGAACGAACGAACAGACTTTATTTTCAAAGGGTAACAAATTGGGCACGCAGGCCCGTCTTACATTCGGCCCTTCCAATCACTCATCTTTCTTTCATCAACAGTGCATAGGAAAAAAACATTGTCACATGAATTTTGTAAACATAAGCAATGCATATTACTATGTTATGAGACACATCCACCACCCACCCACACATCCCCCATTCACTCCAATTCCCCCACCCAACCACACACACATACAATACATTCCCCCACCCATCCACCACATCCCTACACCTACACATCTCCCCACCCACACACACCTCTAACCCACCACACATCCCATCCACCCACACCCCAAGCACACATACATTCAATAACCCACACATCCCCCACCTACACACATCTCCCCACCCACTCACATATCCTCTACCCGTCCCATTTCCCACCAACAATCACTCACCCAATATCCTCCTCCACCCACACACCTCCAACCACCCAGCCAAACACACATTCCTCAGCCACACACACATCTCCCCTTCAACTCACATATTCCGCACCTACCCACACACAAATTCCGCACTCACCCACATAATCTCCCATCTCCCCCAGCCCACTCACAGATCCCGAGCCCACACCTACAAACATCCCCCACCATCTCCTAACCTGCACACACTCACCCACCCACATATCCTCTACCCACCCACACATCCTCTATCCATCCATCCCCCAAACAAACATCCCTTAACCACACACCCTTACTCATATACAATCACCCACCCACACATCCTCTACCCAACCACACATCCTCCATCCACCCATTCCCCCAGCCACACATCCCTTAACCACACACCCCTACCCATATACTCACACATCCCCACCCACCCACAATCTCCCCACCCATACAAACATCCCTCACACACATCCCCACCCACCAACATATTCCCCATTCACAAACACACACCTCCCATCCACGCATACACAACCCACACACACATCCCCAACCCATACATTCATCCCCTCACACATCCCTAGATACACGTACTTATCCCTCAACCACTAACACCCACACATCCCTTACCCACTCATCAACACATACATCTCCTATCTACCCACCCACACTCACACATCCCAACCACCCATCTAAGCACACATCCCCCACCATCACACACATCCTTCACCCACCTGCAAACCCAACCACACCTTCACCCACCCAAACAAACATCATTTATCCACACCTAGCTCCCCTCCCACACAACACCACACCCACACACATCCCAAAGACACATCCCACACACACATCTATCCACACATCTCCTACCCATCCACACATCCCCAACTACAATCACCCTCACTACCCACACATACTTCCTCCATCCAGCCACACACACCCCCACCCAGCCAGACATATCCCCCACCCACACACACATCTCCAAATCCATCACCCACACCCATCACGCACCCTTCCCCCAACCCACACACATTCCCCACACACATTCACCCACACATCTCTCACCCACACACACTCCCCACCCATCCACCCAAACATCCCACACCTATACACCTCCCTCACCCACACACACATCCCCAAACCCACAACTACCCCCACCTGCACACATCTCCCACCCACCATATATCCCCTAACCCACATCTCCCCACCCACACATGTACCCCCACCCATCCCATAACCCACCATCAATCATCCACCAACATATCCTCCTCCACCCACTCACCCACAACCACCTAGACAAACACACATCCCCACCCACAAACACATCTCCCCATACACCCATACATCTCGCACGCATCCACACACAAATCTCCCACCCACCCACACACAAATCCCCCACCCACCCACACAATCCCACCCCGCCCACCCACACATCCTGAGCCCACCCACACACATCACGAATCCACCCACACACACATCCCCCCATCCCCCAACCTACTATTATGATCAAACTCCCACACTTTACACACACATACAGTGATGATTGTCGTGAGCATTGTCGCAAAATTGTAAAGAAAATGGAGAAAAATTGTACATATACATTTTGTAACTTAAAAATTAGTGATGTAATTCAACTCTCTCTCTCTCTCTCTCTCTCTCTCTCTCTCTCTCTCTCTCTCTCTCTCTCTCTCTCTCTCTCTCTCTCTCTCTCTCTCTCTCTCTCTCTCTCTTTCTCTCACTAACGCTCTCACTCACATTACAGTAATGTTATATTATACATGATAAACTCAAGTGTCATACATACAAAATGATAATGTGAAAGATGAAAATACACAAAAAATATGGAATGGCATGTTACAGGACATGCGAGCACTCAATTCTCTCTCTCTCTCTCTCTCTCTCTCTCTCTCTCTCTCTCTCTCTCTCTCTCTCTCTCTCTCACACACACACACACAGGCACACACACATTCCCCACACACACACACACATATCCCTCACATACACACCCATACATACATCCTCACATCTAGACAAATACATGATGCCTCACATGATCACTGAAACTAATAAGAACAAACTCTCACACTTTACACACAATTGAGACACTGACGATTGTCGTGAGAATTCTCGCAATTGCAAGAAGCGGAGAAAAAATTGTACATATACATTATGTAGCGTAAAAATTAGTGATGCAATTCAACTCTCTGTTTTTTCTCTCTCTCCCTCTCTCTCTTGCTCTCTCTCTCTCTCTTGCGTTCTCTCTCTCTCTCTCTCTCTCTCTCTCTCTCTCTCTCTCTCTCTCTCTCTCTCTCTCTCTCTCACACTAACTCTCTCACTCACATCACAGTAATGTTATATTATACATGATAAAATCAAGTGGCATACAAAATGATAAGATGAGAATTTAAAATAAAAAAAATATGGAATGGCATGTTACAGGACAATCAGGTGGCATTAAACGATACCTCGTTATATGAAAGATGGGAATACATAAAAAATATGGAATAGCATGTTACATGACATGCGTGGGCTCAACTCTCTCTCTCTCTCTCTCTCTCTCTCTCTCTCTCTCTCTCTCTCTCTTTACATACACACACTCTCACACTCATTCTCTCTCTCTCTCTCTCTCTCTCTCTCTCTCTCTCTCTCTCTCTCACTTACACTCACTAACTCTCTCACTTGCTTTACAGTAATTTACATGAATTCATTTTATGCATGTTAAAATCAAGTGCATCAAAATGATAATATGAAAAAAAATGAGAATACACAAAACATATGGATCAGCATGTTAGATGACATGCGTGCGCTCAACTCTCTCTCTCTCTCTCTCTCTCTCTCTCTCTCTCTATCTCTCTCTCTCTCTCTCTCTCTCTCTCTCTCTCTTCTCTCTCACACACATGTACATACACACACCCACACACATCATACCCACGCAATACACACACCCACACACATCCATATACTTACTCACACGTACTCACATAACACCCGAATATACACTCCCTCGCATACACTGCATGCATGCACACTTAAACATACAAAGATATACAATACATACACGAGCACACACACACACACCCATCCATACACACATACACACACGCACATGCATATAAACACATGAACGCACACCTTAACACACGTACAGACATACACACAGAGGCACACACAGATACACACATGTACACACATATACACCCATACACATCCAGACATGCACACACATACATCACACTTTCTCATGCACTCTCTCATTCACCCACGCTCTCTCTTTTACACACTCACTCGCTCTCACACTCACTCATTCGTGCACATACACGCATACCCACAAATTCTTTCTCACTCACTCACGCTCCCTTACTCACTCATTTACTCGATGACTCTCTAACTCACACTCACTCACTAACTTTCACACTCTATCACACAGACAGGCAGACACACAACACACCCACTCTCTCAGATTCACTCATTCTCTAACTAAATCTCTCACACATATGTCCACACACTCACTCCCTTTTACACTCACTCAAGCACACGCGCATGCATACTCTCTCACTCATACTAATTCTTCCACTCACACTCTTTCTCACTCACTCTCTCACCCACTGTCTCGTTCACACACATACAGTGAAGAATGATAGTGGGAAAAATGATACTAGTAGGTGACTTATGAAGGCATATAGTCGGTATGAAGTAAGTATTGAAAGAGTTTTCGGTTGAATGTGTAGGGACACATTGGTGTTTTCAGTTCTGGTGGAAGGCTATTCCACAAGTGAGCACCAGAATATGCGAAACAAGTTTTGTATAAGTCCAATCTAGGCTTAGGAAGCTGCAATAAATTTAAGCGCTTACTGTTCATTGCATTAGATTGAATTAACGGTAGAAGATACTCTGGGGTATTTTCAGATATAATTTTATTCACTAATTTGGCTTTTTTAAAAAGGAAACGCTTTTGAAGTGGTAGAAGTCTTAGATGGCTGTATAATTTATTACTTTCAACGTACTTTATGCTAGAAACTAGACGCATAGCGCGGTTTTGAAGCGAACACAATCGTTTCATATTAGATTTAGGGCAGCCATCCCAGACTGTGGAACAATAATCGAGAGGTGATTGGATATAGGATGCATAGAATATTTTACGTGTGCTTTCATCCAAAAAGTGTTGAATCTTAGCAAGTTGGTAAACTTTTTGTGCTATTCTCTTGGTAAGGGCGTGAACATGAGGGATCCAGTTTAAATGTCTGTCAATTAAAAGACCTAATGTTTTATGTTCATTTACATTAATTATAGGTAACGTGTCCACGTGGAGCTCGAGCGGTATCCCAGTTATGGCTAGGGTCTGTAGTTTTTGTCTGGTCGTTATTAGCATGGATTTGGTTTTGTCGATGTTAATTAACATGTGATTTTCATCGCTCCATCTACTAAGGTTGTCAAGTTCGTTTTCTAAAGAGCTCTCTAAGTCACAAAGGCTCTCTTGACTTGTATAAATAGTGCAGTCGTCCGCAAATAGATCACACGAAATATTGAGGTATAAAGGAAGATCGTTAATATACACTGCAAAAAGCAGCGGACCTAGTATTGAGCCCTGAGGCACCCCAAAATTAAGTTGTGTGGGTCTTGATAGACAGTTATTGAAGGACACTACTTGTTGTCTGTCTGATAAAAATGACGTAATTAGGTTCACCATATTGGTGCTAGTCTTCATGTGTTTTAATTTTCTAATTAAAATATCATGATCTACCATATCAAAGGCCTTTTTAAAGTCTACAAATACTGCTCCACAAATGTTGCCATTGTTGATACAAAGATGGCAGTTATCGGTCATTTTTGTAAGGGCACTATGGCAAGAAAATTTAGGTTGAAACCCAGATTGACTGTCAATTATTAGATCGTTGTTAATTAAATGATGTAGTGTTATTTTATGCATGTGTTTTTCTAATGGCTTTGATAGCGACGATAGTAAGGAAATAGGTCTATAATTACCCAAGACGCTAATATCAGTTGAGCCATTTTTAAGTAGAGGATACACTTTAGCAACTTTAAAGGCAGATGGAAAGTAGTTTTTGGAAAGGCACTGGTTATATATGAACGTTAAGGACTCACAAATAATAGGTGCAGCACACCAAAGAATTCTATTACTGATACCATCTAGGCCTTCTGAATTTGTTGCTTTGAGATTCGAGAGATATTTATATACTTCTGCAACAGACATCAAGGGAATCTCAGGGGGAATATTTCTAGAGCACTTCCCTTCACAGAATGATGACAGTGAACTTAAATTACATACTGAGTCTGGTATTGAGGACTTTAGATTCTCTATTTCTGATTGAAAGAAGCAACTGAAATCCTCGCATGTTATAGAGTTTGGTATTGCTGACTCTGAAGCGTGTTTCTTGTTGGTTAGCAAGTTAATAGCCTTCCATATATTTGTGTTATTTGATTTATCTACAATCACATTTTTGAAATGATCTTTCTTTACCCTACGAATTTCATATTTAACTTTATTTCTTAGTCTGCGGTAATTGATAAAATCTTTATTTTTGTGTGCTGTATCTCGTTCTCTCATGATTTCGAGAACTTCGCTAGTGACCCACGGGGACTTATGTTGATTCTTGACTCGAACTTCTTTGACTGGCACATGTTTATCAAATACATTGTAGACTGTCTTTGTCCAGTAGGCTAGTGCATCATCCGGGTCAGGAAGTTGGTAAACATGTTCAAGGGCTGCATTTTTTAAGTCGTCTAAAAATAAATTTTGGTTGAGAGCTTTAAAGTTTCTAAATTTGATGCTTTAATGTTTATTTTTAGGAGTTTTGAACCCATTTTTCGACCATGTACAACATATTGGGTAATGGTCACTAACTGCACTAACAGGAGCAGAACATTCGGTAATATTAACTGGACAAGTAACATATATATGATCAATTATAGTTGAGGAGGTGTCTGTAACTCTTGTGGGACGATTTATTAGTTGTTTGAAATTTTAAGATAGAATGATATCTTCCCATGTCTGGTTGGATTTAGTAATATCTATGTTAAAGTCACCTAATATGACTTCTCTACCTGCTGTAAACACCCTATCCATCATTGTAGTGAAACAGTCATACCAACTATACCCAGCACAGGGATTTCGATATAGGTATCCAATGAGAAACGGTTGCTGGCTGACTGGCTTCACCTCTAACCAAACACATTCTATCTCTTCTATCTCGAGATCACTTCTACGGGAACAGTTGAGAGAATTTGAAATGTATACAGCAATACCTGTCTCTAATTTTTGATTTGCGTCTCTTCGAATTACTTTAAACCCCTTAAGAGATATTTCAGAGTCGGTTATTTTGTCGTTGAGACGACTTTCTGTGATTCCAAACACATGGAACTGTTTGCACAGTATTACTGAAAGCTCAGGTAATTTTTTGAGCAAATGATAGATGTTGAGATGGCCTATATGTAGACCATCTTTGTTGAGCCACTGATCGTGATTGGCGAACATTACACAATGAAAAGATGATGTCGCTTGTGGTAAAAAAATTTCATAGGTTTTGAAACTTTGAGAGACAGACAGACTGAGAGTCGCAGAGACAGGCAGAGACATAGAGAGCCACAGAGCGAGGTAAACGAGAGAGAGAGAGAGAGAGAGAGAGAGAGAGAGAGAGAGACAGAGAGAGACAGAGAGATGGAAAGATGAAGAGACACAAGGCGTTACCGAGAGACGCAGATAAAGATAAAGAGAGATAAGCAGATATAATTAAAGGGAAAGAGACAGAGCTAGAGAGAAAGAGAGAGAGAAAGAGAGAGATAGAAAGAGACAGGGATAAAGACATCGAGATATATAGAGAGACAGAGATAATTACAGAGACAGTGACAGAGATAGAGAGAAAGAGACGGCAAGATAGATAAAGAGAGTGACAGAAAGAGATATGGATAAAGACAGAGCGAGATATAGAGACACACACACACACACACACACACACACACACACACACACACAGAGAGCTCAAGTTCAAGTATTGCCACACAGTCCATGTTGAGCTGGCACACCGGTACTGGGTTGCAGGACAGTCTCTCCCTCAGCCCCAACCCACCCAGTAGCTGCCAGACAGTTTCAGGGCTGAGGTCAAATCCACGTCTGTTCAGCCGACTCCACAGTTCGATATTCTCGAGGGTAGTCCAACCAAACACACAACAATCTAAACATTCAACCAAGCAACCACACAACGATCTAACCATTCAACCAACCACACAACCGTTTAAATATTCAACCAACAACATAACCATCTAAACATCCAAACAACCACACAACCATCTAAACATCCAACCAAGCACACAACCATCCAGACATCCAACCAACGAACCACACAACAATCTAAACATCCAACCAACCAGCAATACAACCATCTAAACATTCAACCAACCAACTATCCATCCAACCAATTAACAAGCCAGCCAGCTAGCCTATCAGCTAACGAGCCAGCTAACCAACCAGTCAACCACACAACCAACCAAACAACCATTTATCCAACCAACCAACCAGCCACACAATCACCCAACCAACCAAGTAACCAATCAACCACACAACAAATCAACCAATCAAGTAACCAATCAACCACACAACCAACCATCCAATCAACCAACCAATCAACCAACCAATCAACCAACGACAAAACCACCCCAACCACAATACTAACCGATCAACTAATCAAACAACCGACCAATCAAACAACCAACCTGGCCACCCCAATCTTCAGTCCGAAGGTTCCCCAAGCCAACAAGAGAACATCGGCTGTGGAGTTATTTTCATGTGAAGTGAATGCTCTCAGGGGTTCCCAAACAAGTTATTCTTCGTCCCCTGTATCCTCGTCTATCACGAGGTACACATAGCTTACACCGTGAGACAGTACTAGACAATACTATTCACATCCCCTCACCATACCAGGAAAAAAGAAGGTGTGGCCATATAACGAGAGACAGAACGCATTTACTTTAAGACAAGGTGCCCTCTAACAAAGCACATCGTATGTAGCTAGGAACTAAGGATTTCAACATTGAGATTCTCCCATACCAATCCTATTCTCAGAATGTGGTCCTAGAAGACCTTTTCTTTTCTTTTCCATAATTTAAAAAAAAAAATCGAAGCAAATAATTTAAAAAGTGACAAAAGAAACCATACTGGTATTTAACAACATTTATGTTTCGACAAATTGAAGGTCTTCTATCCCCAAAGTTTTGTCAACGTCAATCAGAGATGACATAAATGTGCCAGTCCAAATGGTGGCTTCCTGGCCAAGGTACAATCTCTGTACACAACTTCTGTGATATTTCCGTCATAGACAGGTCCAGATTCATGCTTCTTTATGCCAGAAATTAAGCCTGACGCCTGCAAACTTTCACTAACCGCAGAGCGGTGGATACAGTTTGAGAGTCGCCGTACAAGAGGCGCAGAAAGCCGAGCCGACGATTCTTGCCACAACATACAAGCTGGCTGTTCCTGAGAGCCGACGATTCTTGCCACAACATACAAGCTGGCTGTTCCTGAGAGCCGACGATTCTTGCCACAACATACAAGCTGGCTGTTCCTGAGAGCCGACGATTCTTGCCACAACATACAAGCTGGCTGTTCCTGAGAGCCGACGATTCTTGCCACAACATACAAGCTGGCTGTTCCTGAGAGCCGACGATTCTTGCCACAACATACAAGCTGGCTGTTCCCGTGACTTGGAGAAAACAAACAGCATGTAGGCGGGAGCTGAGTCAGACATCTTGAAGTGAACTCCAGGAAGGTTGTTTACATACTGTTGTTAGTTTGAACTCTTTTCACACCCGCTCAAAACTTGTTCACTTTAGACAACACGTATGGTGTCACACGTCCTTCAGTCCATCCATTCTTGCAGCCATTCATCCGTCCTTCCGTCTGTCTGTCTGCCTGCCTGCCTGTCTGTTAAATATGTGTTATTGTATGTATTTATGCATTCTTAGCATAAATTTTTCTCACTTTCAATCGCTTGGAACTCAAGCGAAAATCCATATACCCGCTACTTCTAGTGCACTGGACTGATTTTTGCCTGTGGATTAGCTTTCCTTATTACCAGTATCCTTCGCCATCAGGCGAACCCACTCCAACTTCTGGAGTACCTGCAATTTACATCCCCAAGTCAAGGATGACCTGCATTTCGTCTTGGCGTTCCCGCCATCATTTCATTCTCGTTTTCATCATCTGTTATTGGATGCATTGTATTATCAGCTGTTATTGAATGTGTTGTGTTGTCAACTTTTATTGAAAGTGTTGTTTTTGACAGTTGGTTTGAGATCAGCGCAGAGGCCAGAATACATACCCACCTACCTGGAGCTCATGCATTCAAACCTCTGGTGTGGCGAACATTCTAAGTGCACCCCGACAACCCCGACCCCCGTGCTCGTCCCAGTTGATATGCGGGTACCAGGAAATATGACGAGCATTGTGGTCTGTACAAACATGACGCTGGCACCACGAACCCTAGAATGTCCAGGCGTGTTACGTGACCCAGGACTGTACTTGTTGCCTGGCCTGGCAGTGTGTTCTTACACTGGCATCATCATCTTCATCATGTGTCCTGCCAGCTGGCTTGGCGTTGACGTCTTCCCACAGATCTGGGTCCGTAGTGCTGTGAACGCAACCATAGACTACATGTCATCTCTGGTCCATAGATGTGAACACAACCATAGACTACCTGTCATCTCTGGTCCATCCATGTGAACACAACCTTAGACTACCTGTCATCTCTGGTCCATATATGTGAACACAACCATAGACTACATGTCATCTCTGGTCCATAGATGTGAACACAACCATAGACTACCTGTCATCTCTGGTCTATCCATGTGAATAAAACCATAGACTACCTGTCATCTCTGATCCATAGATGTGAACAGCCCTATAGATCACCTGTCATCTCTTATCCATAGATGTGAACACAACCATAGACTACCTGTCATCTCTGGTCAATCCATGTGAACACAACCATAGACTACCTGTCATCTCTGGTCAATCCATGTGAATACAACCATAAACTACCTGTCATCTCTGATCCATAGATGTGAACACCCCTATAGATCACCTGTCATCTCTTATCCATAGATGTGAACACAATCATAGACTACCTGTCATCTCTGGTCAATCCATGTGAACACAACCATATACTACCTGTCATCTCTGGTCAATCAATGTGAACACAACCATAGACTACCTGTCATCTCTGGTCCATCCATGTGAACACAACCTTAGACTACCTGTCATCTCTGGTCCATAGATGTGAACACCCCCATAGACTACCTGTCATCTCTGGTCTATCCATGTGAACACAACCATAGACTACCTGTCATTTCTGGTCTATCCATGTGAACACAACCATAGATAACCTGTCATCTCTTATCCATAGATGTGAACACAACCTTAGACTACCTGTCATCTCTGATCCATAGATGTGAACACCCCCATAGACTACCTGTCATCTCTGGTCTATCCATGAGAACACCCCCATAGACTACCTGTCATCTCTGGTCTATCCATGTGAACACAACCATAGACTAACTGTCATTTCTGGTCCATCCATTTGAACACAGCCATAGACTACCTGTCATCTCTTGTCCATCCATGTGAACACAACCATAGACTACCTGTCATCTCTGGTCCATAGATGTGAACACAACCATAGACTACCTGTCATCTCTGGTCCATCCATGTGAACACAACCATAGACTACCTGTCATCTCTGGTCCATAGATGTGAACACAACCATAGACTACCTGTCATCTCTGGTCCATCCATGTGAACACAACCATAGACTACCTGTCATCTCTGGTCCATAGATGTGAACACAACCATACACTACCTATCATCTCTGGTCTATCCATGTGAACACCCCCATAGACTACCTGTCATACCTGGTCTATCCATGTGAACACAACCATAGACTACCTGTCATCTCTGGTCTATCCATGTGAACACCCCCATAGACTACCTGTCATCTCTGGTCCATCCATGTGAACACAACCATAGACCACCTGTCATCTATGTTCCATAGATGTGAACACAACCATACACTACCTATCATCTCTGGTCTATCCATGTGAACACCCCCATAGACTACCTGTCATATCTGGTCTATCCATGTGAACACCCCCATAGACTACCTGTCATCTCTGGTCCATCCATGTGAACACAACCATAGACTACCTGTCATCTCTGGTCCATAGATGTGAACACAACCATAGATCACCTGTCATCTCTGATCCATAGATGTGAACACCCCCATAGACGACCTGTCATCTCTGGTCTATCCATGTGAACACAACCATAGACTAGCTCTCATCTCTGGTCTATCCATGTGAACACCCCCATAGAGTACCTGTCATCTCTGGTCCATCCATGTGAACACAACCATAGACTACCTGTCATCTCTGGTCCATAGATGTGAACACAACCATAGATCACCTGTCATCTCTGATCCATAGATGTGAACACCCCCATAGACGACCTGTCATCTCTGGTCTATCCATGTGAACACAACCATAGACTACCTCTCATCTCTGGTCTGTCCATGTGAACACCCCCATAGACTACCTGTCATCTCTGGTCCATCCATGTGAACACAACCATAGACTACCTGTCATCTCTGGTCCATAGATGTGAACACAACCATAGACTACCTGTCATCTCTGGTCCATCCATGTGAACACAAAATTAGACTACCTGTCATCTCTGGTCCATAGATGTGAACACAACCATAGACTACATGTCATCTCTGGTCCATAGATGTGAACACAACCATAGACTACATGTCATCTCTGGTCCATAGATGTGAACACAACCATAGACTACCTGTCATCTCTGGTCCATCCATGTGAACACAACCTTAGACTACCTGTCATCTCTGGTCCATAGATGTGAACACAACCATAGACTACATGTCATCTCTGGTCCATAGATGTGAACACAACCATAGACTACATGTCATCTCTGGTCCATAAATGTGAACACAACCATAGACTACCTGTCATCTCTGGTCTATCCATGTGAATAAAACCATAGACTACCTGTCATCTCTGATCCATAGATGTGAACAGCCCTATAGATCACCTGTCATCTCTTATCCATAGATGTGAACACAACCATAGACTACCTGTCATCTCTGGTCAATCCATGTGAACACAACCATAGACTACCTGTCATCTCTGGTCAATCCATGTGAATACAACCATAGACTACCTGTCATCTCTGATCCATAGATGTGAACACCCCTATAGATCACCTGTCATCTCTTGTCCATAGATGTGAACACAACCATAGACTACCTGTCATCTCTGGTCAATCCATGTGAACACAACCATAGACTACCTGTCATCTCTGGTCAATCAATGTGAACACAACCATAGACTACCTGTCATCTCTGGTCCATCCATGTGAACACAACCTTAGACTACCTGTCATCTCTGATCCATAGATGTGAACACCCCCATAGACTACCTGTCATCTCTGGTCTATCCATGTGAACACAACCATAGACTACCTGTCATTTCTGGTCTATCCATGTGAACACAACCATAGATAACCTGTCATCTCTTATCCATAGATGTGAACACAACCTTAGACTACCTGTCATCTCTGATCCATAGATGTGAACACAACCATAGACTACATGTCATCTCTGGTCCATAGATGTGAACACAACCATAGACTACATGTCATCTCTGGTCCATAGATGTGAACACAACCATAGACTACCTGTCATCTCTGGTCCATCCATGTGAACACAACCTTAGACTACCTGTCATCTCTGGTCCATAGATGTGAACACAACCATAGACTACATGTCATCTCTGGTCCATAGATGTGAACACAACCATAGACTACATGTCATCTCTGGTCCATAAATGTGAACACAACCATAGACTACCTGTCATCTCTGGTCTATCCATGTGAATAAAACCATAGACTACCTGTCATCTCTGATCCATAGATGTGAACAGCCCTATAGATCACCTGTCATCTCTTATCCATAGATGTGAACACAACCATAGACTACCTGTCATCTCTGGTCAATCCATGTGAACACAACAATAGACTACCTGTCATCTCTGGTCAATCCATGTGAATACAACCATAGACTACCTGTCATCTCTGATCCATAGATGTGAACACCCCTATAGATCACCTGTCATCTCTTGTCCATAGATGTGAACACAACCATAGACTACCTGTCATCTCTGGTCAATCCATGTGAACACAACCATAGACTACCTGTCATCTCTGGTCAATCAATGTGAACACAACCATAGACTACCTGTCATCTCTGGTCCATCCATGTGAACACAACCTTAGACTACCTGTCATCTCTGATCCATAGATGTGAACACCCCCATAGACTACCTGTCATCTCTGGTCTATCCATGTGAACACAACCATAGACTACCTGTCATTTCTGGTCTATCCATGTGAACACAACCATAGATAACCTGTCATCTCTTATCCATAGATGTGAACACAACCTTAGACTACCTGTCATCTCTGATCCATAGATGTGAACACCCCCATAGACTACCTGTCATCTCTGGTCTATCCATGAGAACACCCCCATAGACTACCTGTCATCTCTGGTCTATCCATGTGAACACAACCATAGACTAACTGTCATTTCTGGTCCATCCATTTGAACACAGCCATAGACTACCTGTCATCTCTTGTCCATCCATGTGAACACAACCATAGACTACCTGTCATCTCTGGTCCATAGATGTGAACACAACCATAGACTACCTGTCATCTCTGGTCCATCCATGTGAACACAACCATAGACTACCTGTCATCTCTGGTCCATAGATGTGAACACAACCATAGACTACCTGTCATCTCTGGTCCATCCATGTGAACACAACCATAGACTACCTGTCATCTCTGGTCCATAGATGTGAACACAACCATACACTACCTATCATCTCTGGTCTATCCATGTGAACACCCCCATAGACTACCTGTCATACCTGGTCTATCCATGTGAACACAACCATAGACTACCTGTCATCTCTGGTCTATCCATGTGAACACCCCCATAGACTACCTGTCATCTCTGGTCCATCCATGTGAACACAACCATAGACCACCTGTCATCTCTGGTCCATAGATGTGAACACAACCATACACTACCTATCATCTCTGGTCTATCCATGTGAACACCCCCATAGACTACCTGTCATATCTGGTCTATCCATGTGAACACAACCATAGACTACCTGTCATCTCTGGTCTATCCATGTGAACACCCCCATAGACTACCTGTCATCTCTGGTCCATCCATGTGAACACAACCATAGACTACCTGTCATCTCTGGTCCATAGATGTGAACACAACCATAGATCATCTGTCATCTCTGATCCATAGATGTGAACACCCCCATAGACGACCTGTCATCTCTGGTCTATCCATGTGAACACAACCATAGACTACCTCTCATCTCTGGTCTATCCATGTGAACACCCCCATAGACTACCTGTCATCTCTGGTCCATCCATGTGAACACAACCATAGACTACCTGTCATCTCTGGTCCATAGATGTGAACACAACCATAGATCACCTGTCATCTCTGATCCATAGATGTGAACACCCCCATAGACGACCTGTCATCTCTGGTCTATCCATGTGAACACAACCATAGACTACCTCTCATCTCTGGTCTATCCATGTGAACACCCCCATAGACTACCTGTCATCTCTGGTCCATCCATGTGAACACAACCATAGACTACCTGTCATCTCTGGTCCATAGATGTGAACACAACCATAGATCACCTGTCATCTCTGATCCATAGATGTGAACACCCCCATAGACTACCTGTCATCTCTGGTCCATCCACGTGAACACAACCATAGACTACCTGTCATCTCTGGTCCATAGATGTGAACACAACCATAGATCACCTGTCATCTCTGATCCATAGATGTGAACACCCCCATAGACGACCTGTCATCTCTGGTCTATCCATGAGAACACAACCATAGACTACCTCTCATCTCTGGTCTATCCATGTGAACACCCCCATAGACTACCTGTCATCTCTGGTCCATCCATGTGAACACAACCATAGACTACCTGTCATCTCTGGTCCATAGATGTGAACACAACCATAGATCACCTGTCATCTCTGATCCATAGATGTGAACACCCCCATAGACTACCTGTCATCTCTGGTCTATCCATGTGAACACCCCCATAGACTACCTGTCATATCTGGTCTATCCATGTGAACACCCCCATAGACTACCTGTCATCTCTGGTCCATCCATGTGAACACAACCATAGACTACCTCTCATCTCTGGTCTATCCATGTGAACACCCCCATAGACTACCTGTCATCTCTGGTCCATCCATGTGAACACAACCATAGACTACCTCTCATCTCTGGTCTATCCATGTGAACACCCCCATAGACTACCTGTCATCTCTGGTCCATCCATTTGAACACAGTCATAGACTACCTGTCATCTCTGGTCCATCCATGTGAACACAACCATAGACTACCTGTCATCTGTGGTCCATAGATGTGAACACAACCATAGACTACCTATCATCTCTGGTCCATCCATGTGAACACAACCATAGACTAACTGTCATCTCTGATCCATAGATGTGAACACAACCATAGATCACCTGTCATCTCTGGTCCATCCATGTGAACACCCCCATAGACTACCTGTCATCTCTGGTCTATCCATGTGAACACAACCATAGACTACCTGTCATCTCTGGTCTATCCATGTGAACACCCCCATAGACTACCTGTCATCTCTGGTCTATCCATGTGAACACCCCCATAGACTACCTGTCATCTCTGGTCTATCCATGTGAACACCCCCATAGACTACCTGTCATCTCTGGTCTATCCATGTGAACACCCCCATAGACTACCTGTCATCTCTGGTCTATCCATGTGAACACCCCCATAGACTACCTGTCATCTCTGGTCTATCCATGTGAACACCCCCATAGACTACCTGTCATCTCTGGTCTATCCATGTGAACACCCCCATAGACTACCTGTCATCTCTGGTCCATCCATGTGAACACAACCATAGACTACCTCTCATCTCTGGTCTATCCATGTGAACACCCCCATAGACTACCTGTCATCTCTGGTCCATCCATGTGAACACAACCATAGACTACCTCTCATCTCTGGTCTATCCATGTGAACACCCCCATAGACTACCTGTCATCTCTGGTCCATCCATTTGAACACAGTCATAGACTACCTGTCATCTCTGGTCCATCCATGTGAACACAACCATAGACTACCTGTCATCTGTGGTCCATAGATGTGAACACAACCATAGACTACCTATCATCTCTGGTCCATCCATGTGAACACAACCATAGACTAACTGTCATCTCTGATCCATAGATGTGAACACAACCATAGATCACCTGTCATCTCTGGTCCATCCATGTGAACACCCCCATAGACTACCTGTCATCTCTGGTCTATCCATGTGAACACAACCATAGACTACCTGTCATCTCTGGTCTATCCATGTGAACACCCCCATAGACTACCTGTCATCTCTGGTCTATCCATGTGAACACCCCCATAGACTACCTGTCATCTCTGGTCTATCCATGTGAACACCCCCATAGACTACCTGTCATCTCTGGTCTATCCATGTGAACACCCCCATAGACTACCTGTAATCTCTGGTCTATCCATGTGAACACCCCCATAGACTACCTGTCATCTCTGGTCTATCCATGTGAACACCCCCATAGACTACCTGTCATCTCTGGTCTATCCATGTGAACACCCCCATAGACTACCTGTCATCTCTGGTCTATCCATGTGAACACCCCCATAGACTACCTGTCATCTCTGGTCTATCCATGTGAACACCCCCATAGACTACCTGTCATCTCTGGTCCATCCATGTGAACACAACCATAGATCACCTGTCATCTCTGGTCCATAGATGTGAACACAACCATACACTACCTATCATCTCTGGTCTATCCATGTGAACACCCCCATAGACTACCTGTCATCTCTGGTCTATCCATGTGAACACCCCCATAGACTACCTGTCATCTCTGGTCTATCCATGTGAACACCCCCATAGACTACCTGTCATCTCTGGTCTATCCATGTGAACACCCCCATAGACTACCTGTCATCTCTGGTCTATCCATGTGAACACCCCCATAGACTACCTGTCATCTCTGGTCTATCCATGTGAACACCCCCACAGACGACCTGTCATATCTGGTCTATCCACGTGAAACCACGGGGCGTGACAGACTGTTGTCCCACGGTCAGAGTGGGCTTCTGCCATTGTCGATTCTGTCGACAAATATTCCATTGCAACTTGAGCATCTTAATTTGATTTCTGTGCCTGCAATCTTTAACATAGAGTTGCATATCCTATACAGGACGCCGCACTCAACCTCAGCGTTTTCTAACTGTTTGTCAGTTCCTGACAAGGTTTTGTTCAGTAGCTTGCCATTGATTTATGAGCCGCCGGCACTCATGCAATTTCATAAGAAATCGCTCGCAGCTGTGTTCCTATGCGGGATTTCGAATATCGTTGGTAACCTCTTTGCCACAGCGTCGGAGCAGGAGGATATAATAATATCAATTCAAACAGTTGTGTGTAACTGCTGCCAACACGTCAGACGTAATCAACACATGAGACGGCTGGTACGTACCTTACAACGAACGCAAAACCGGCAAAGATGACCACCAAGATGGAAACTTCGATTCGTTGTGTTGTGGTATCATTTATAAATTATATTTATCTGATTTGTACGATTATTATTATCATTGTTATTTTCACACCGTGATTTCCATGTACCGGATTTGCGTGTGTTGTAAGGTGTGCAGTCTGAGACTGTTGATGATCTCTCATTTGTTTGCTGGAGTCACACAAACTGTTTTAATTGTATACCTTCACCCAGCGCCTGGCTGCCTTAACTTGAGGTGAACGGTGTTCCATCCCTTCCTATCATGTGTCCCGCAGGCTAGCAGACATGGCATGTCTATTATTGCCTGGGCTTCCCTCCACCCAAGGCATTGTGTCTATACCCGCAGACCCGACAGTTGGCCATTCTCGTATCTGTGTATAACATTAGTCCCGTTGTTACTTTCCAACAAATTACTCGTAAACAAAATTAAAAACACACAGTTGTCGTCCCTTTCAACCCAAAACACAATTGTCTTTCCTTCCCCCTAAAACACAGTTGTCATCCCCGCCCTCTCTTCCACACGCACACACACTCACGCACACACACTCACGTACACACACACACAGTTGTCACCCCTTCCCCGCCCTAAAAAAACACACTTGTCGTTCTCCCCCTCACACTCAGAGTTGTCGTTCTCTTCCCCCTCTCAAACAATTATAATTCCTTTCCCCAAAACACGGTTGTCGTTTCTTTCCTCCAAAACACAGTTGTCGTTCCTTTCCCCCAACAAACCACAGTTGTCGCCCCTCGACAGGTAGATTCCAGACCGGAAAATGTCAGTAGTCAGCACGTGCCTGGAATCATTACAGAAAAGTCTGGTGTGGTGTTGAGTACGTCAGCAAAACTGTGTCAGTGGAATCTCTCTCTCTAGGCTCAACCAAGAGTGTCAGACAACATACATTATGCTCATTAGGAAGAAGACGAGATCTCACAATGCAACATCCGCGCTCGGCCGGTGTGTTGCCGGGGCTGTGAGAGAAGGAAAGAAAGTGACACTGCCAACTTATCAAATATGTCACAACAGGGATCACGATTCATGGACAATTCCTGGTCTCTGAATCCAGCCCAGGCAGTATGCTATGGATTAGTATATCTCCATTTGACAAACTATCATCTATGAAGACGGACAGATGACAGTCAGTTTGCCGTTGCTGTCTGACGTCGGCAGTATAGGTACAACCGACCGGCCTGTGGACGAACCCCCTTCGCCGTCGTAAACCGACGTCAGTTATGCGCGTTAAACATCTCAGCCACGCTAATATAATAATAATTTGAATTATTTATTTAGCTTTCCTAATGTAACCCAGCCGGTCTCCCCAGCCAAGGAGTTAATGACATTGTTCGCAATCCCGCATATCCACGTGGGGAAAATAACAGCTGCGAGAATCGGCAGCGGTTCGCGCCGCACTGGTAACTTACGGGGAGAGGGGGGTGGGGTGAGCTGGTCGTTCAGAAAGCAATGGCAAACTACTGAACGTAAAACTTGCCTAGTACATCAACAGCCGTTGAAAAATGCTGGTGTTGACAAGGATATGCAACATTTAAAAATAGAACATGTAAGGCATACGGGTCACCATACTGCCATGTTTCTCCTGCTACTTCCCCCCAAACTTCAGCGCCCCAGAAACAGACTTTGTCTCCAAGCGGCACACGTGAAAGGCAGTCTGCACAAGACTTAGCTTTGTTGTGCCGCCACTAGCACGCTCTTCTTTTCCTCTATTTATTTTCTTTAAAAAAAGAAGGAGAATTAGAAACATTTTTCCTGCCTGCTTCTCATTACCTGGGGCTGGTTCTAGCGCAATGTTACCTCAGACTGCAGACAGGCCTGGCCGCGGAGCCTACAGCGGGCGGGGAGAAGAAGAAGTGAGCCAGCCTTGGGAACCTCTACAAGACAGATCAGCACGGTCTCTTTGTTTCCCCCTGGCTGAGATTTTACCTTTCTCACGCGAGTAGCATGGAACTGTTCCGTCTGCAGGATTATTATGAAAACGGGTTATTTCTCCGGAGAGGGTCGGTGCCATTGTAAGAGCTGTGCAGAGAATTATTGTGTCCAGTGAACACGGGATTAGGGTTGTTGTGAAATGTAGATGGTGGTAGGAAGTGACATGTAGAAGAATAGTTCGGAAAGTTTGTAAAGTTGATATTTATGGATATATTACTTTAAGAGTGTGTACAAAGTAGATATTTATGGATACATCACGTTAAGAGAGTGTACAAAGTAGATATTTATGGATACTTTAAGTTAAGATAGTGTGCAAAGTAGATATTTGCAGGGAAACTATGTCTAACGAAGAATGTTTTCCTGAGAAGTATTTGGAATAAGTAGATGTGTAATAAATTATTGTTGTACAAAGTTGTTGCGTACAGAGAATATGTTTTTACATACAGGACATGTGTAAGGTTAGAAATAGTTGTTTGTAGGGGCTGTTTAAAACATACATAATTTCAGAGAAATAATTTTAAATGTCGATGTTGTAAGATAATAATTTCCATTTTAAAAAATTTACTTTTTTCAAATGAAACATTCACAATAGCTACGTTAAGTAATAACGGAACAAGCGCCCGTGCACTACGGACACATACATAAGTGCTCCATCCGGCTCAGTGGATATTGAAGGGTAGGTTTGTTACCTGTAGTCTGGTACTGCACATCCGCATCTCAAGTATTCTTTCATGCTCCGAATACACCTTCTTCTTCTTGTTCTTCTTCTTGTTCTTGTTCTTGTTCTTGTTCTTGTTCTTCTTGTTCTTCTTGTTCTTCTTCTTCTTCTTCTTCTTCTTCTTCTTCACCATCATCATCTTCTTCTTCTTCTTCTTCTTCTTCTTCTTCTTCTTCTTCTTCTTCTTCTTCTTCTTCTTCTTATTCTTCTTCTTCTTCTTCTTCACCATCTTCTTCTTCTTCTATTCTTCCTCCTACTCCTCCTCCTCTTCTTATTCCAACTCCTCCTCCTGTTGTGACCCCCAGTGCAACTAACCTGCATGGAGATGTATCTGGTACAAGAAGCGGATTGTTGTCTCTGGTCATCCCATCTGGTGGGTGGACATGTCTGTCCGTCTGTCTGTGTGTGCGCGTGTCTGCCTGCCTGTTTGTGTGTGCGTATGTATATGTGTATATGTGTGTGCGTGTGTGTATGCGTGTCAAGCGGGCAACAATACACAAGATGCCCGACTGTAACAGAGAGGCAAGACCTGGCACGACATGCATGGAGACAGAATTCTGTGTGTTCCCAGCCTCAGACACACTGGCTGTCGACATCTGATTCTCCTCCCCTCTGACATTCCCTTCTGACTTTCTCTTCATCTCTCTCCTGATCTGTTTCTCGTCCCCTCTGACCTTCTCTTCATATTTCTCCTCACCTGTTACCGTGTCTCTCCCTAATTATTCCCATCTGTGCAACAATCTCTTCATATCTCCCTATCTGTGCAACAATCTCTTCATATCTCCCTACATCTCTCTCTCTCTCTCTCTCTCTCTCTCTCTCTCTCTCTCTCTCTCTCTCTCTCTCTCTCTCTCTCTCTCCGTCCTTCACTTTTCTTCATATTGCTCTTGTTATTTCCTTTTGTTCCACCCCATTTTTTCTCTTCACCTCAACTCATCTCATTCAACTCATCTCTTCACCTCAACTCACCATTGTGTGCATGGGTGGGGAATATGTTGTCGATGGAGATGTGGCTGGGGGATGGGTGGTTTGAGGTGTGGGTGGGGAGAGGATGTGTGGGGTAGTATGTGTATGTGGATGGGCGTAGGATGTGTGGGTTGGTGGGGGAATGTTTGTGGGTGGCGAGTGTGTTTTGGTTGGGGGATCAGGTGAGGGCAGTGTGTGTGGGTGGGGGATGTGCGGGAGGGGGATGGGTCGGTTGGTGGGGTATGTATGTGTCCCTTGGTGTGCGTGTGTGTCGGTAGGTGGGGGTGTGTATGTGTCCCTTGGTGCTCGTGTGTGTGGGTAGGTGGGGTGATGTATGGATAGGTGGGAGATGGGCTTCATAACATGGTAATTAGCCTTGTTTATGTTTACAACATTCATTTCACAATGTTTATTTTATCTTCCTATGTAAATGTATAATGCTCTTGAGGAACGAAAGACGAGTGATTGGAAGGGCCGAATGTAAGACGGGCCTGCGCGCCCAATTTGTGACCCTAATAAAGTTGATTTGATTTGATTTGATTTCTCTACATCTCTGTCTAGCTCTCTGTCCATCAGTCTCAAACAATGTCTACCTCTTAACCCAATCTCTCTATCTGTCTCTCCATCTGACCCCGTCCGTTATCATCTCTCCCAATATCTCAAACGACAACTAGTATAATAAACATTCCCATTTGTATGACACGTTACACCTTCCTTAGGTATTTATTAAGGCCATGTTAAAAATTTTCATTTGTTCATTTCAAGTGTTCATTTGTTGTCTAAGATTAGCTTCATAAGTGATGCATGAGTGAAATAACATATGAGAGGATAGAGAGAAAAAGGGCAGAATGTCAGACGGGCCTGCGTGCCCAATTCTTAACCCTTTAAAAATAAAGATCGTTCGTTCGTTCATCCCCCCCCCCCAAATCTCTTTTTCTTGCCTCCCGCCATATCTGTTCAACAGTTCTCTCAATCCGCTACTCATCTCCCTCCACCTCTTCCCATCTCTCCCCCCCCCCCCACTGTTCTCCCTATCCCACTGTTACCACCGCACCTTCTCCATTTCCCCACCTCTTTCTGTCCCTCCCTCCCTCCCTCTCTATCCCCCTTTCTCTATTCGCTTCTACAACCTCCCCACGAGAGAGAAGCACCCGTGGTACTTGTATTTTAATTTAGAACGATGTGTTTCCGGCCGGTCTGATTGTCCCCTGAGAACAATGGCGAAGGGAAGGCCATTACATGTCGTCAGACGGCGATTCTCATTAGCGGAGAGCCGTGTTTTATTGCATCCGCCATCATTCTCGTATCTCCCCTGGGAACTCGTTTTCTTGCGTAATCGTGGTGGAGTGGTAGCCAACAGTCCGCTCGCGTGCAAAACTGGGCGTCGAGCATTATGAGCCATCCTCGTAGGGGAGGTCCTGAGACTAGAGGCTCTGGAGAAAGTTGTGACAACTGGGGAGATCAAGGGTTTGGAGACAGAGGGAGAACTTGATTGATGGGGAGATCACGGGAGTTCGAGACTGTCAGAACATGCAGGCTGGGTTGACAGAGGGAGAACGTGATGAGTGGGTTGTCAGAGGTGGACAGAAGGAGAACATGTTGAATGGGTTGTCAGAGGTTGTCAGAGGCAGAGTATGCTGGTGAAGGAGCACTAATTGAGGATAAAGGAGTCACGGTAGCATAGATCTGAGACTGAAGGACGTAAAGTAACGACTAGGACAGGAACATGTAAATTAATCACTAGAACAAAATAGAGTTAAAGGAATAACAAAAGAACGTCGGCGTGGAGAAAGAAGCGAAACGTGTTGGCCGTACATGGAGTCAGTGTACACGGTGGTTAGATGATTGCCACTCAGTTCAATCTCAGTCATTAATGAAACCCCTCAGTCATTAATGAAACCTCTCAGTCATTAATGAAACCTATCAGTCTTTAATGACACCTCTCAGTCATTAATGAAACTTCTCAGTCATTAATGAAACTTCTCAGTCATTAATTAAACCTTTCAGTCATTAATGAAACCTCTCAGTCATTAATGAAACATCTCAGTCATTAATGAAACATCTCAGTCATTAATGAAACCTTTCAGTCATTAATGAACCCTCTGTCATTAATTAAACCTCTCAGTCATTAATGAACCCTCTGTCATTAATTAAACCTCTCAGTCATTAATGAAACCTCTGTCATTAATGAAACCTCTCAGTCATTAATGAACCCTCTCAGTCATTAATGAACCCTCTGTCATTAATGAACCCTCTCAGTCATTAATGAACCCTCTGTCATTAATGAACCCTCTCAGTCATTAATGAACCCTCTGTCATTAATGAACCCTCTCAGTCATTAATGAAACCTCTCAGTCATTAATGAAACCTCTGTCATTAATGAAACCTCTCAGTCATTAATGAAACCTTTCAGTCATTAATGAAACCTCTCAGTCATTAATGAACCCTCTGTCATTAATTAAATCTCTCAGTCATTAATGAAACCTCTGTCATTAATTAAACCTCTCAGTCATTAATGAACCCTCTGTCATTAATTAAACCTCTCAGTCATTAATGAACCCTCTGTCATTAATGAAACCTCTCAGTCATTAATGAACCCTCTGTCATTAATTAAACCTCTCAGTCATTAATGAACCCTCTGTCAAGAATTAAACCTCTCAGTCATTAATGAACCCTCTGTCATTAATTAAACCTCTCAGTCATTAATGAAACCTCTGTCATTAATTAAACCTCTCAGTCATTAATGAACCCTCTGTCATTAATGAAACCTCTCAGTCATTAATGAACCCTCTGTCATTAATTAAACATCTCAGCCATTAATGAAACCTCTCAGTCATTAATGAAACCTCTCAGTCATTAATGAAACCTCTCAGTCATTAATGAACCCTCTGTCATTAATGAAACCTCTCAGTCATTAATGAACCCTCTGTCATTAATTAAACATCTCAGTCATTAATGAAACATCTCAGTCATTAATGAATCCTCTCAGTCATTAATGTAACCTCTCAGTCATTAATGAAACATCTCAGTCATTAATGAAACCTCTCATTAATGAAACCTCTCATTAATGAATCCTCTCAGTCATTAATGAAACATCTCAGTCATTAATGAAACATCTCAGTCATTAATGAACCCTCTGTCATTAATTAAACATCTCAGTCATTAATGAAACCTCTCAGTCATTAATGAAACCTCTCAGTCATTAATGAAACCTCTCAGTCATTAATGAACCCTCTGTCATTAATGAAACCTCTCAGTCATTAATGAACCCTCTGTCATTAATTAAACATCTCAGTCATTAATGAAACATCTCAGTCATTAATGAATCCTCTCAGTCATTAATGAAACCTCTCAGTCATTAATGAAACATCTCAGTCATTAATGAAACCTCTCATTAATGAAACCTCTCATTAATGAATCCTCTCAGTCATTAATGAAACATCTCAGTCATTAATGAAACCTCTCAGTCATTAATGAAACATCTCAGTCATTAATGAAACCTCTCAGTCATTAATGAAACCTCTCATTAATGAATCCTCTCAGTCATTAATGAAACATCTCAGTCATTAATGAAACATCTCAGTCATTAATGAAACCTCTCATTAATGAAACCTCTCAGTCATTAATGAAACATCTCAGTCATTAATGAATCCTCTCAGTCATTAATGAAACATCTCAGTCATTAATGAAACCTCTCAGTCATTAATGAAACCTCTCATTAATGAAACCTCTCAGTCATTAATGAACCCTCTGTCATTAATGAAACATCTCAGTCATTAATGAAACCGGTACACCAGACACCATTAGAGGGACACAAACATCACTCCCGCTAGCTATAGAGCACATGTGCCAAGGAATCACCAGTATGAGCACCCTCTGCCAAACAGAAGCGGCTCACACGACACCACCATCTCATCTTCCTGGCTTGGCGTTCCGTGACCCACTTCCATGCAGACGGGGTGAGAAACTCATCGTGTTTAAGAACACTGGTGTGTGAATCTGCAGAGACCTGCTGAGATCACGTCATCTGAAGTGATTTGTTTGTTGTTAGGGTCGGCTGTTGGAGATCCTGCATGAAAATCTGAGCACAGCCACAGCTGAAAGACCCACCCTGTGCCATGTGTGCGCTGCTGAAAGACCCACCCTGTGCCATGCGTGTGCTGGGGCAATTCGAGAGTCCAGAAAAGAACAAAGAGTGACGGCGGTGGGGTGAGGGGTGGGGTAAATTATTAGCAACAACGGTTGCAGTTGCATGCATGCAACAATACACCGTAATAATCAGTGTCGTCTCTTTGTTTGGCCTCAGAGGGCTGTAAACTAGGGGCCGCGGGAATTTAGTTGTCATTTATTTTGAGATGTTCGTGTTTCTACAACTTTATAACTTTCTGTTGACGCCATGTCTTTTATGTTTTCACATCGAGTTTGTTGGAAATAGCAATAATCGTAAAGGTTTCATTTGATTACTGTGTATGTGTGGTAGGAGGCCCAGAGCATTGCTTGTAGCAAGACCTACAATGTTATCAAGACATCCCTTGCATCTTGTGTGTGTTTATAAAGCAATGTACCCAAGCTACACATTGGATGAAGAAATGACTTGCGCGATGACTTGGATTAAAGTGAGGAAGAGTTGCGCAATTCGTCGACCTCACTCTCTCGCCTGGGTCCATCTGAATCAAATCGCAAGACAAGTCAAGACGACTGGAGACGAATACAGGTGCAGTGGATGACCAGGGCGCTCTACGTGCCTTGCCGTGCCGTGCAGCTACACACAGTGGAGCTGTTGGTGGTTGTCGGTGGAAATATGACTATAGCGCTAACAGTAGTAGTGGAATTATTATTATTATTATTATTATTATTATTAATATTATTATTATTATTACTTGTAGTAGTAGTAGTAGAGTGGAAAAGAAGAAGTAACAAAGACATTTATGATCTGTTTAAGTACCCGCTAATCACTGGTATTATGAAGGCTAATAGACTACAATGGCTGGGGTTGCTACTGGAACTATTAGTGTTGGAACTCTTCGCTGGCTGCTGAGGATGGGGACGGAGCGCTTATGGGAATGTCCCGAATGTTGTGATGTCGGTTCCTAAATCAATCAATCAATCAATCAATCAATGGCTGGGGAATATAGAAAGAATGGAAGACAATAGAAAACTCGCTTACACTCAGGAAATAAATGACCGTAGACCCCGAGGTAGACCAAGAAGGCGGTGGAGAGATAATACATGTACAGACCTACAAGCACTTGGAATCAACGACTGGCAAGAGAAGGTCCACCAGAGAGACGAATGGAGACGGATTGTATCTGCAGCAAAGAACCTCAATCGCTCGGAACGCTGAAGAAGAAGAAGAAGTAGTAGTAGTAGTAGTAGTAGTAGTAGTAGTAGTAGTAGTAGTAGTAGTAGTAGTAGTAGTAGTAGTAGTAGTAGTAGCAGCAGCAGTAGTAGTAGTAGTAGTAGTAGTAGTAGTAGTAGTGCCGGTCTCCCTGGCGCAGGTGTTAAGGACGGTGTTCGTAATCCCGTATACTCTCGTACGAAACACAGCTATGCGAGATTCGACAGCGGATCGCGTCGTGTTGGTTACTTACGAGAGTATGTGAACCGGTCATTCAGAAATTAATGGCAAACCACTGAATGTAAAACTTGCCAAGACGTCAACAACAGCTGAAAAATGCTGGTGTTGACTGCAATGTCCTGTAAAGGATATGCGAAAATAAGTAGTAGTAGTAGTAGTAGTAGTAGTAGTAGTAGTAGTAGTAGTAGTAGTAGTAGTAGTAGTAGTAGTAGTAGTAGTAGTAGTAGCAGCAGTAATAGTAGAAGTAGTAGTAGTAGTAGTAGTAGTAGTAGTAGTAGTAGTAGTAGTAGTTCTTGTTGTTGCTGTAATGATGATGGCAGTAGTAGTAGTAGTTGCTGTTGTTGGTGTAATCATAGTAGTAGTAGTAGTAGTAGTAGTAGTAGTAGTAGTAGTAGTAGTAGTAGTAGTAGTAGTAGTAGTAGTAGTAGTAGTAGTAGTAGTAGTAGCAGCAGCAGCAGCAGTAGTAGTTGTGTTTTTTTTCTTGTAATAGTAGTAGTAGTAGTTGTCGGATAAATAGTTGATGGCTCAACCCCACAGAGATAAAGGATCCAGAGTTCCTCTTTCTCAATGTGATCCCGCCCGTTAAAATTAATTTAGCTGTTACTGGCTCAATGATTTGAGACCATTAAATAGAGTTTTGGAGAACCAAGGAATACCTTCAGGAAAACAATGAAATTTTTACTGAGTATCCCAAAAGTCCTTAGGGGTGGTTCCTTGCCTCTCCTCTACCAACTAAATAATTAATCTAGGGTAATTGCTTACAACAATTTTAGTATGACAAGAGAACTCTCAAAAAAAGACAATAACCTGTAATTTTTATTATTTATTATAAATAAATGGAACTATTGATTATACATGTAATGACATACAACAAACAATACTCTTCAATTACAAATTTTCTGGTTATATTAATCTCTTAATTAAGTATCTATCTCATGACTGTGCCATTGTATCATACATTGTCCTCAGTGTTACAACCCGTTTAACTTATGATTATTGGGCCTCTTCTGCTGGCCTAATTCTAATCTGTGGAAAGAACTGGGTACACCCTGGTTGATTTACCATCCAGTTATGGGATCTTGGTAACAGTCATTGTAGAATATTGAGTGTTCTTATTTTTTCCCCCGGTGATTTTAAATTTGGCTCACTGGTGTTCACCTATACCTGGCTACAAAGATATGTGATACCTGTCCTGGAAAGGTGGTGAAGATTGGCAGGAAGTTGCTGTGGAATAGTATTTGGCTTCACTATCTCAGCTGCCTCACTCAGTTAAGTGGCAACTGCATTCAGTCAAGCTGCTACAACTACTTTCACAAAGTGCTACATTCACAAAGTCAGGTCTGGATAATGACCACTACCTGCAATTTTAGCATCACATAATTCTAATTATATCATAACTATGACATTAGAAATGAAATGTAATAGCCTAAGAACACAACAAGTGAAAACAATAGAATGAATCCTGTTCTTAGAGAAAATAAACAAAGAAGAAAGATAGCCATGGTGTTCTCATTTAGTTATCACCAACATAGTTGTTTGCTCTCACTCCAATCTTCCACTATCAGGTTTTAACTAGCAGATGTGCAGTTTCATCTTCACCTATGCCTGTCCTCAGGTCTACCGGTTAAGTCATACCTTGATTGATTTGGAATTGACAACTATGTTTCCGATCCCATTCTGTTCCTAGTTAATTCTCTTATTCATCTTTTTCTATTCAAGAAAAAGGGTCTCATACATTAAGGGCTTTTGAAAATCAGTTCTCATGTCAATGAGTATTTGCTTATAAACAAGATAAGTACATTATGGTATTATTCTTGTATAGCATTCAAGTGCATTCTTCTTCATTAAATGCTGCAAGTGAGAAGATTTCTTCTATTCTCATGGATGTAATATTTATTATTATCATCATCATCATCATCATCATCATCATCATCATCATCATCATCATCATCATCATCATCATCATAGTTTTTATAATCATTGTAATTACAATAATTATCACTATTATCATGCTTATGACATTAGAAACCCTTACATCATCATTATTTTCATTATATTACAGTCATTATCATCATCATTGTATTACATTAATGTCATTACACTAGACCATATGTGTTACCAGAAGTGACAGGAAATACAAAGTGGAAGTATGCTTAACTTACACACACAGATGCTGTAATATGCGTAATGTATGATATTGGTTGTATCGTGCTTAGCGCACAAAACTAGATGATAGGAACGTGAATGATATTTTATACAGAGTGGTGTTATGCGCCGGAGTGTACTAAATTATTATTTAGTTTATGGGTTACGCCGAACTAGTTTCTGGTGATAGTCATGGCATTCCACATCAAATTTGCCGGCTATCCTGAGATTGACTGTTGGCTTATACTCCCGCTCTCTCAGCCTGTAACTTCACTCACTCACTCAAACTCATGCATCAGTCAACATATCCATCTTTGCATATGGGTTCAATTCCCTCTCTCATACCTCATTCACATGTATGGATGATAATTTCACTCAGTCTATAGACACATTCATATTGGTATGGGTGATCATATAGGAATCATTCATCACACATCCTTCATACTGGCATGTAAGGTGGGTGATTTCCCAATGATAACTTACAATGGCTACCATCATTGATATCACAATGAAATATCTCCTTTCACAATCACTCATCATACACATCATATCTGTAGGAATGACATCAGGCCTAGGTAGGTGCTTTACACAGAATACATTCACAGATTCACCAAGAATGACATTACAAGGGAATCTCATCCTTCAACCTACTGATACTATTTCCTGGATATTTAGTCAGGCTTGCTGATGGGTTTTATCAAATGATACATTCACATCTGTTTAACAATGATGAAACACACATGAATCCTCACAGACATGCTCTCATAAAATACATACAATTTATGTGAAATACTCAATCCATATTCAGGCATTATGAATCTTAACCATTCTAACATGCCGGTTGAATAAGTATTCTTATGGTGTGGCACAAATATTAATTCCATATGTTTACAACATTGAAAATACATTTGACTCACTGCATGGGTGCCTTAACTCAACACACAAAATTATGATCCCTATAGAATCTATTTGGTTCTTATGGGTTCATGAATTATAAGAAAACTATTTGTGTGTCCATGTGCCCATTTCAAAAGGTAAATCTACTGACTAATGTGCTCAATCTACTTGACTATACACATTCCACTAAATTCTCTATTAGTGCTGGCACATGTAAACTAGTTTTTAATCTTACCAGTGGGCACATATACATTATGTCCTTACCACTGTACTAAGAATTCTGAGTTTCCTTAAGTCACCACTCTAATTGTAGATTGAGTTTTCATGCTTAAGAAATAAAGTTTACAACATGTGTCTAATGTTTATACATTAACTAAGTTGTTTAGCTGGGAGAAAATAAACACTATAGTTTTCTCCTATTGTACAGTTTATCTTATGACTATGATAACTGAGTATAATATTATTTAGTTTGTACTAGATTAAATTCTTTAAGAACTCACCATTCCAATCATTGTAGATTGAGTTGCTTAAGAAATAAATGTACCACTTGGATTACTGCTTATACATTAAATCCGTTGTTTACTTTGGGAGAAAATAAAATTCCAATGGGTATTCTTAATGAATAGTTTATCTATAAACTATAACCATTAATTATAATTAGCTTCTTAAGAATTCACCACACGTGTTCACAAGTCAACTTACCAACTCTTCTTCTGGGAAAAATAGGCTCACACTTAATCTAAGATTTAAAATAAATTATATTCACCTCATCCAAACAGGACGACTTCCAACACTTCAGTGACAGGTTTCAGACTTTTCCAATGCGATGTCGTGGGCTGATGTTTGTCTTCATCTATCTAACTTATACTAAATTATCTTTGCTAAGTTGATTTTGAAGAGACTATCACTCCCTTTGCTCATTGAATCTCTCCTGCCTCGTGTGTGTGTGGGTTGGTGAAAAACAGGCTGTGTTCTTCCGATTCCGATTCCATTTCAAAAACAAAAATTCCAAATTCGACCTCGTCTAACCTGCTTCATCAGCTGTGGTTATTATTGAGGTACGTGGGTTTTGTGGGTTTATTAGCCCTAATTCTTGTCTTGTGAGTCCTATCTCGGACTGGTTATGTAGCGTTTGTGTCTGTGACGTCAGCAGTGTTCGGCGGCTATCCTTTGTGCTCTTCTGTTGTTGTGGTTTTCTTTGTTGGTGTAGGCTCCTAGCTCGTCTGGCTGCAGTCCTTATAAGGACTTTTCGTTATCCCACTCCAGCTGGGGGATCGGTCGGCGGCTGTCCTTTGTGCATGTTTCCACTTGTTTTCTTTATTGGTGCAGGCTCCTGGCTTGATTGGTTGCAGTCCTTAAAAGGACTTTTTATTTGGTCTTTTTGTCTCCTTTCTTGTGTAGTTCCTGTAGGACCTTTTCGACGTTTTCATTTTCCTCCTAGCGCCTGTTTTCACTATTGCGTTTGCGTATCTGCTGCCTAGCGTTTTCTTCCTCCGTGGTTAGCCATGGGACGATTTCACCGTCCTCGATATAGTACTCGAAGTCGGCCTCACAGTTGTAGTGTACTAATGGGTATACCATCGGTTTCCCCCGGAGTTTTTTTAGGCCTCTTCTTTTCTTTTTCTTCCCAGCGCCTTCTGAATTCCTCGCGCTTGAGTTCCTCCTTGTCGACTGGGTATTCTGTGCCTCCTTCAGAGTTCCGACGGTATAGTAGTTCCCTCTTGGGCGTTGTGGTCGGGCTGCTGGCTTTAGCTTGCTGTTCAGACTCGGTCTCTTGGGTTTCTTCTTGCGATTTTTCTGTGAGTTCTTGTGTGGCTTCTGTTGGTTTGTTTTGAAAGAGTTCCATTTCAGCTCTATGCAGTTCTCTTTCGGTCTTGATAATTTGTAGGATTTCTTCGTTCTCCTTCTTTATCTCAGCCATGCGCTGAATCTCTTGTTTGATGTTGAGCTGGATTTCTTTCATGTCGGCCAGCAGCTTCTCATTATCGCTGGTCGGAGTCGTCGTCAGCAGTGCCTTGACTTGTTTCTTCAACTCGTCTATCTGCTTTTGAAGTTGATCTCTTTCAGCTTGTGCTATACCCGTGGCTGTCTCGCCCATCTGCATTGCTTCCTTGAATGGTGTCTTTGTGATGATGGCGATCTTTAAGACGTCTCTGTGTCTCTGCAGGTACGAACAGCCCAGGTATCTTGTTCCATGTTTGCCCAGGCAGTTGTTGGGTGCTCGGAAGTCCGAGTCCAGCTTGGCCAGCGGACACCCCTTGAAGGCGTGGTGATCGGCGCAGTATCGGCATATTTCCGTCTTACTGCGACACGTAGCTCTACTGGGGCCGGCCTTCTGACATCTGGAACATTGCGTGATTCTTGGTATGAATCTCTCTGGTTGCTGCATTCTCTTGTTGAATGATACTGTGTTCGGCATCTCGCTGCCCTCCGACGTCACTACTGCCAAGGTTGTAGGTATCTTGGAGTAGGTGAGAAGCTGCTCCGCCTTCAAGAATCGGATGTGAAGATTCTCTTCACGTAGCTGCTTCAGGATTTCTTCATCTGTCAGCTCCGCAGGAATCCGCTTGACAACCCATCGGACTGTTTTCGAGTCGGTGTTTCCGACTCTGGTGTCTTTCTCCTCCTTCACTGCTGTCTTGGTTCTTGACTGTGTTGGGCTGTCAATCTTCTCCCTCGTTGTAGCTTCAGTAATGGCTGTAGTATCAGACTCTTTGATGCAGCTAGCAGGTGGGCTCTCGACGTTCTTCTTCTTGTTGCCGGCTCCCACGCTGCACATCTTGGCAACAGCGTGTTTCTTGTTGTTGGACTTTCCACGTGACATTTTCCCGCTGATCAGGCTTCTTGACAGAATAATGCGACTTGACTTGTTAGCGCTCGCAGTGCGAATGAGAACGAACGACGCGCGACGTCGTGCCCCCACCGGCTGTGTTCTTGTCGTTCACTGGTAATTATACGGTGTCTTTCCTGGTTAATGTTTTTCATTCCCAACGGATATTTTAAATCTTGGATCCTACAATTGAGGAACAAACAAATTTGGTTGCGGTGAACGCTAATTTTTGTCGTCCTGGAAATATTTAATCGTGATGTTACGATTTGTGAAAATCTAATATATCACATGGCTCCACTCTCAGACTGTTGTTCTGACACCCGTTTGTTAAGCTGTCTCTCTGTTCTATCAATGTAAACGGCCTGGCATCTACATGTGAATTGGTACATACAATTGTTTGTGGCGTACAGAGGAACAGGCTCTTTGACTGCTGGTGTAGGAATCGGTACGGTTTTATATCTAATGACTGGAGTTGCCGCACAGAATGTTCGACCTACTGCTGTAGTAAGCCGGTCTTGTAGACGTTGCATTACGTCATCCCCTCGAAAGGTTAGCTGGATGAATACCTTGAGTTTAGGGACAAACGGGTGTCAGAACACATACCTCAATGGGTCAACAAGATACAACACACAGGAGATGCTAGCCGCGTGGGGCCGACACACCGGAAGCTCCCGGCGTCTTCAATCGGTAGGCACATTGTCGACAGTGGCCATGTTGTGGACAGAGACACTGCATTTCACGTGTTGTTTAACACACAAAATACTCGCTTGTTAAAATTTGCAGAAGCAATTATGATCTATCAACGCAAGCCAGAATTGTGTAAACAGAAAGACATGTTAGTCAGCTTAAAATTACCGTGGTAGATAATTGACATTACTGTGCGAATATGTGTATATTTCAACTTGAAGGATTTATCTAGTTAATTCACGTAAGTTGTGTGATTTCTGCAGTATGTACCTGACGAGATGCAGCGAAATATGCCAGGCAATAAATCGTGCAATCTATTGTTTGTGTCTTCGTTATTCAAAGTATCTTCAATGTCTCAAGATGTTCCTCGAATGTTTCTGTAGCAATCAGGATGTCATCCATGAAGTTGCTAAGACGTGGATTTTCCAATGGTCCTAATAGTTTCCTCATCATGCGAGTGAAGACACTGGCGCATTGCTTAATCCGAAAGGAAGAACGTTAAATTCATAGTGTCCATCAGGAGTGCTGAAGGCTAACCACGGTCTTAACTTCCCTTTTCACTGGGATTTGATAATATCCTTTGCTGAGATCTATCTTTGTGAAGTATTTTGCTCTGTTGAGGTTGGTGAAAAGTTGATTTTGATCTGGCAGTGGTTCTGGTTGGAACTCTGTCACCGCATTCAGCTGCCGATAATCAATGCATAATCTATGTTCACCACTGATTTTCCTCAATAAAACTACACTTGCATTGTAAGGTGATTCAGAAGGTGATATTATTCCAGCTGAAATCAATTGTTGAATTTCATCTTTGAGAGGTTTGGCTTTGGCGTAGGGAACAGGGTAAGTTTTGACTCGCACAGGTGTTGTATCCTTCAACTTCATGTCGAATTCTTCAAGATTTGTTAATCCTGGCTTGTCTGTTAGTATTGCTGCATAATTCTCTAAGCACTCTCGAATCTGCTGCTGCTGATCCGTCGTTAATGTTGAACTAATGTCCACATCTCGATAAGTCTTGTTGAACTGCAGAGGATACTCCACTCCCATTGAGTTTCCATGTTCAACTTCTGTTGCTACGGCCATTGCTATCAAATGTGCTGTCTCGGTGGTGGGTCTCATGTTGTACTTTCGTAACAGGTTGAGATGAAAGATTTTATCTTTCCCCTTTATAGCGATCTTGTAGTTTGTTCTGGAAATTTTCTCCTTTACTACATAAGGTCCTTTCCAACCGATCTGCAACTTGTTTTGACTTGTTGTGTTCAGGTCGTTCACTGGTATTTATACGGTGTCTTTCCTGGTTAATGTTTTTCATTCCCAACGGATATTTTAAATCTTGGATCCTACAATTATGGAACAAAAAAATTTGGTTGCGGTGAACGCTCATTTTTGTCGTCCTGGAAATATTTAATCGTGATGTTACGTTTTGTGAAAATCTAATATATTACAGTAGTAGTAGTAGTAGTAGTAGTAGTAGTAGTAGTAGTAGTAGTAGTAGTAGTAGTAGTAGTAGTAGTAGTAGTAGCAGCAGTAATAGTAGTAGTAGTAGTAGTAGTAGTAGTAGTAGTAGTAGTAGTAGTAGTAGTAGTAGTAGTAGTAGTAGCAGTAGTAGTGGTAGTAGTAGTAGTGGTAGTAGTAGTAGTAGTAGTAGTAGTAGTAGTAATAGTAGTAATAGTAGTAGTAGTAGTAGTAGTAGTAGTAGTAGTAGTAGTAGTAGTAGTAGTAGTAGTAGTAGTAGTAGTAGTAGTAGTAGAAGTGGTTGTATTACTAGTAGTACTAGTAATAGCAGCAGCAGTAATGGTAGTAATAATAGTAGTAGTAACAGTAGTAGGATTTGTTGTTGTAACATCTGCAACAGTAGTAAGAGGAGGAGCAGCAGTAGTAGTAACAGCAGCAACACAACAGTTGTAGTAGCAGCAGTTGTAAAAGCAGCAGCAGCAGTAGTAGTTTTTATTGATGTTGTCGCTATTGTGGTCGATTCAGTTAAAACGGAAACAGTAGTAGTAAAGAAGAGACACTAGGTTTAAGAAGTCAATGGTTCAATGTAACAGAGGAAATAAGAACTTTGGAAGGTAAACAAACAAACTCTGGGGAGTGTCTCGCAGATTGAGACAGATCAACAGTATTTGAGCGACAACACATAAACTATTTATATCAGTTGTTTTACTGAAGCATGAGAAAGGCAGGAATCATGAAACACTGGTCCCATCTCCATCTTTATTTCGGCAGGAATTTTATCACAGCCCTGGCCTCTGACTTCTCCATTGCACTTGAAAACGTTGTTGCAGAAGTTCTGTTTAATATAGTATCTTGTGCCTTGCACCACAGCGGAAGAGACCCGTCGATGAAATAAACGCATCCTTTACACATTCAGTGCACATATGAATGGCTTTGAATGTGGCAAGTTTCAGCTTTCTCTTGTGTACTCCTACATGCGCATAATCGGTCGCAGCTGAGGTTTGAACGCCTGGTACCTGGCTTACGAACCATGTTTGCAAGCCTTTGGCCACGGAGACCGGTATGTGTGTGTGTGTGTGTGTGTGTGTGTGTGTGTGTGTGTGTGTGTGTGTGTGTGTATATATATATATATATATCCATGGGACAAGGAAACAGAACAGATGGTGCCACTATTTTATTAATATCATATTATTTGAATCCATGAAAGATTTAATTAGTTAGTTGCATATCCTTTACAGGATGTCACAGTCAACACCAGCATATTTTCTGTTGTGATCTCTTGGCAAGTTTATATTCAATAGTTTGCCATTGCTTTCTGAATGACTGGCCCCCCATACCATTTAAAAAATAAAAACCAACGCAAGGCAGTCTGCTGCCAAATCGCCCACAGCTGTTCTTTGAACGCAGGTATGCGGGGTTACGAACTGCGTCCATTACCTCTTTGCCAATGAGCTGGCTTTAATAATGTAGTTGATTAATAACAATTACTCAATTAATATAACTCAGAATAATATCTTTGTATACGCAGACTTCTGGGTGACTTCTTTCTCCGCGGCGAAAGGGTTACAGACACGATTCGTAATCCTGTACACCCGGGTTCAAAACACAGCAGTGGCTGGGTTTTTTCGAAAAATGTATGGGTGCCAGTCATTCAGAAAGCAATGGCAAACTACTGAACATAAGATTTGCCTAAAGTTCTGCGCCTCAGAACAGGACACAATAGATTACGCAACCACTTGTATACAAAATTCAAGATTGGTCACTCAGCCATGTGCACATGTGGTTTGGCGTCGCAGACAGCAGAGTACATACTCCAGGATTGCCCAAACTACAACATATCCAGGCGAACCTTCTGGCCTAGAGAGACAACAGTGGAAGATCAACTCTATGGACCGCTGAATGAACTAAACAGGACTGTTAGATTCATACAAGAGACAACATTGCAGTTATAGACATATTTCGGGCGAACGAAAGAAGAAGAAGAATGAACAGCCAAAAATGCTGGGGTTGACTGCTACGTCCAGTGAAGGACATGCAACTAAAAGATATGCAGACTAAATAACTCATGGTTTTTGTATTTATTTTTTCTAAAGTGCATGATTTGGTATTTTATAAAAGTTGAAAGTCACCATATATCCTAAGGCTTATTACATTATTCACAATTATTATTATTTCATGATATGCGTGGTGCACTAATTTTGCATTTGCAAAAATGTGCCATATAATTAAAATGGCTTGAGGAGGAAGAAGGAGGAAGAAGAATGAGAAGAAGTAGGCGGAGGAGGGGTTGGAGTGGAGGAAGAGGCAGGAGGAAGAGGAAGTTTAAGGTTTTCATTTGAATTTTGCGTTCTAACGGTAGCTCTCAAAATAACAACCTGAGTTATCTCCCTTAGTGAGAAAAAAACCAAGAGCGGTTATCTGCCCTTAGCTAATGTATTTTGTGGTCACAATTTTCCAGATGGGTTACCAATATGCCAATGATAAATAATAAACTGACATACACAAATTAATATCTCAGCTTATAATTCACCTACAGACTTGAATAAGGTACCGTTGGATTTGTTTTTTTCAAGAGGTATCCAACTATGTAGCTTATATAATTAAAAAGCAATTTAGAAAATGTTACTAAAGTACCTATGTCAAACCATGGTCTGGAGTCATTGTCAGCCGCTTGTCAAACCACGGTCTGGAGTTATTGTCGGCCGCTCGTCAAACCATGGCCATGTCATATCCTTCTGTGTTTGTGATATATGGTATTAATGTGGTTGTTTTATTTATTGTAGGTTGATAGGTAGGTTGGATGGGTGGTTTGTTCGGAGGTTGGATGAGTGGTTTTTTTGGGTGGGTGGTTTGTTGGGTGGGTGGGTAGTTTGTTTGGTGGATGGTTTGTTTGGTGGGTGGTTTGTTAGGTGGGTGGTTTGTTGGGTGGGTGGTTTGTTGGATGGATGGTTTTTTGCGTGGGTGTGTGGTATGTTGGGTGGGTGGATGTTCTTTTGGGTAGGTGGTTTGATGGATGGGTGGTTTGTTGGGTGGGTAGTTTGATGGGAGGGTGGCTTGTTGGGCGGGTGAGTAATTTGTTGGGTGGGTGGGTGGTTTGTTTGGTGGGTGGGTGGTTAGTTGGGTGGGTGGTTTGTTGGGTGGGTGGTTTGTTGGGTGGGTGGGTGGTTTGTTGGGTGGATGGGTGGTTTGTTGCATAGGTGGGTGGTTTGTTTGGTGGGTGGTTTGTTATGTGGGGGGTAGTTTGTTGGGTGAGTGGTTTGTTGTGTGATTGGGTTGTTGGGTGGGTGGGTGGATTGTTGGGTGGGTGGGTGGGTGGTTAGTTGGGTCGGTGGTTTGTTGAGTGTGTGGTTTGTTGGGTAGGTGGTTTGTTGGGTGGGTGGGTTGTGTGTTGGGTGGGTGATGGTTTTTTGGGTGGGTGGATAAATTTTGGGTGGGTGGTTTGTTAGGTTGGACCCCCAACCACAGTCTTCGGCAGCAAGCTCACTAACCACAACGTCACCGTGAAAGGAGTGAGAAAGTTGTGGTGTAGAAGATAGAGAGAAGAGGGTAGAGGAGAAAGGGAATACAAGACAGACAGACAGACAGACAGACAGACAGCCAGCCAGCCAGCCAGCCAGCCAGCCAGCCAGCCAGCCAGACAGACAGACAGACAGACAGACAGACAGACAGACAGACAGACAGAGATTAGAACGAACGATCTTTATTTTCAAAGGATCACAAATTGGGTACGCAGGTCCGTTTTACATTCGGCCCTTCCAATCACTCATCGTTTCTACATCAATTATCTGGTGTGCATGTTACACTCACATATGGGAAAAAAATATGCACCCACTCAATAAACACAGAAATACATACTCTCTCGCATACACATAAACTCACTCACAATCACAATATAGACAGACAGACAGGTAGGTAGGTAGATTGATAGATAGATAGATAGATAGGGAGGAAGGGAGAGAGGGAGGCAAGCAGGCAGGCATGCAGTAGATAGGTAGGTAGATATGTCGGTAGGTAGGTAGGTAGGTAGGTATGTAGGTAGGTAGGTAGGTATGTAGGTAGGTAGGTAGATATATGGACAGACAGACAGGTGGATGACGCGCATGAACACTTAAGTTGAAACCACATTTGAAAACATAGTTTTTGTGTTATTTTAAAAGTGAGTAAGGGAGGGAGAGCGAGAGAGAGAGAGAGAGAGAGAGAGAGAGAGAGAGAGAGAGAGAGAGAGGGTGGGGGAGAGAGCGAGAGAGAGACACAGAGAGAGTGATAGAGAGTGAGAGAGAGCGACAGAGACAGAGAAAAAGCGATAAAGACAGTGAGAGAGAGAGAGAGAGAGAGAGAGAGAGAGAGAGAGAGAGAGAGGCGACAAAGAGCGTGACAGAGCTACAGAGACAGAGAGAGAGAGAGAGAGAGAGAGAGAGAGAGCGACAGAGCGACAGAGAGTGAGAAAGAGAGAGCGACAGAACACAGAGAGAGCGAGAGAGTGCGCGACAGAGTGCGAGATAGAGAGCGACAGAGACAGAGAAAGAGCAAAAGAGAGCGAGAGAGAGAGAGAGAGAGAGAGAGAGAGAGAGAGAGAGAGAGAGAGAAAGCGAGATTGTGTGTGTGTGTGTGTGTGTGTGTGTGTGTGTGTGTGTGTGTGTGTGTGTGTGTGTGTTAGAGTGGTATTTTCCCTGCTGCATTCCAGGCCGCCATTTTTACAGGAAGCAGATGTGTAAATGAGTGACAGATAGAGAGTATTCCCAACACACAGCTCTACGAATGTCAAGGTTAGAGCGTTCCCACCAACACGTGTTACTAACACTGTGGGTGTGGCGAAGGGATGTTTCTCTCAAACATTTTCTCGTGGCTTCCTGCCTTTCTATCCCCCAATGAAGCAAAGGTACTCAACCTTCTCACGTCCAGCGCTGGGCCAGCAGTTTCCGCACCCTGCAGTGGTTGTTGGGCTTCACAAATCTCTTCTGTCAGGACCTGCAACATTTAGTAGATGCGGTTGTTGCATACAGTGAATAAGTAGGGTTAGAATTGAATTGTAAGAAGACACAGTTTATGGTCGTCACTGGGAAGAAGGAAATACCACTATGTAATATACAAGAGCCGGCTCCGTGGCTATGACGGTACGACGCAGTTCGTTATTCCGCTTACCAGCTTTCGAAACACAGCTGCGCGCGATTTGGCAGCAGACCGCGTTGCGCTGGCCTTTAATGAATTGGTATGGGAGCCGGTCGTTCAGAAAGCAATTGCAAACTACTGAACGTAATCTTGCCAAGACATCAACAACAGCAATAAAATGCTGGTGTTGACAGCGATGTCCTGTGAAAAGGAGTAAAAAAAATATACAAGTAAATGGGAATGTTCTTAAACAAGTGAATCGGTACAATTATCTAGGAACAGTCATAACATCTGATGGGAGATGCCTTGAAGAGATTAGAACAAGAATCGTCATGGCGAATGTAGCCTATTCCAAGATGGAAAACATACTGACCAATTAAAAGATGCCATTTGCAAAGAGAAAAAGTGTGTTGAGGTGCTATATAAAACCTAGGCTTTTGTATGGATGCGAAGCGTGGACAATGAGCAGACAAGCTGAAAAAACATCTGATGGCTGTGGAAATGTGGTTTCTGAGGAGAATGCAAAGAATACCATGGACAAACAGAAAAACCAATGAACAAGTTCTACAAGAAACAAATGAAAACTGTTAGCTGATTAGAAAATTAGACGTAGATGATTACATTTTTTATGGACACGTTATGAGAAGAAATAAATAGCAGAACTTGGTGACAACTGGCAAGATTGAGGGGACGAGAATAAGGGGAAGGGGGAGAAGTAAATACCTGGATGGCTTGGCCACGTGGCATGGTCGAGACAAGAACACTGAGCTGATCCACGACTCTGGTGATCTCATGACCAACCCCGCTTGGAATAATTTTTTTCCATTGCCTTTAGAACTGGTTATTAATAGTTTACGTTATTCTCCTACCTTCCGTCCTCCTATCTGCTATCTTGTGGCTTACTCTCTCTTATCTTCTGTCCTCCCATCTGCTATCTTGTGTCTTATTCTCTCCTACTTTCTACCTCCTCTCTTCTACCTTTTGTCATCGATGACTTCTTGATGTTTACCTGTAACCAATCATCCCAGCAGCAACAAAACTCTCTGTTGTGTTTCAGTCACTTGCCCTTGTTGTCCGTCCCTCCCTCCATCCATCCATCCATCCATCCATCCATCCATCCATCCATCCGTCCGTCCGCCTGTCTGTCTGTCTGTCTGTCTGTCTGTTGGCATATGTGTGTATGTAAGCATCAACGTTTGTGTGTAAATGTTCCGGTGTTTGCCAGCTACAACGTATGTGTAAAAATGATCCGCTTTATGTGTGTAAATTATCCAGTATATGTGTGTAAATGATCCGGTATATGTGTGTAAATGAGCCGGTATATGTGTGTGTATCCGCTATAATATGTGTGTGAGTCAGTTATAACCTATGTGTGTGAACAATCCAGTATATGTGTGTAAATGATCAGGTATATGTGTGTAAATGATCCGGTATATGTGTGTAAATTATCCGGTATATGTGTGTAAATTATCCGGTATATGTGTGTAAATGTTTTGGCATATGTGTGTAAATTATCCGGTATATGTGTGTAAATGATCCGGTATATGTGTGTAAATGATCCGGTATATGTGTGTAAATTATCCGGTATATGTGTGTAAATGATCCGGTATATGTGTGTAAATGTTTTGGCATATGTGTGTAAATTATCCGGTATATGTGTGTAAATGATCCGGTATATGTGTGTAAATGATCCGGTATATGTGTGTAAATTATCCGGTATATGTGTGTAAATTATCCGGTATATGTGTGTAAATGTTTTGGCATATGTGTGTAAATTATCCGGTATATGTGTGTAAATTATCCGGTATATGTGTGTAAATTATCCGGTATATGTGTGTAAATGATCCGGTATATGTGTGTAAATGATCCGGTATATGTGTGTAAATGATCCGGTATATGTGTGTAAATGTTTTGGCATATGTGTGTAAATTATCCGGTATATGTGTGTAAATGATTCGGTATTTGTGTTTTTCAGGTAACGCAAACATGTTGAGGAAAAGCAGAGGCCGTCAAAGGAAGACAGTTAACTCATGCTTACATCATGATTGTCACTGTGAGAAGAGAACGGAAGAAGATGGGATGTGAGGAAACACGTCATAGACAACAGAACCAGTTATAATCACCTGACATCTGTGCCTGTCACCTTCAAACGACACTGGCGATGGGTCGGTGAGGGAACCAGTGCGTGTCCACCCTCGGCCAGCCAAACACCGGCGCGTCACAGAAATCATGGCAGTTAAATGTGGAATCTTAGTCACTCGTGGAGATGTTTAACTCTCCCAATACCAAACATCATTTGATATACGTTAGGTGTATCCGAATGTAACTTCTATTCAGTGACATGGCCATATTAAAACATTGTGTTGTAAATAATCTCAAGTATATGTAGTTATTTGTTGTATTCAGAAACGAACACAATATCTCAATGAAAGCTGGATGTGTTGGTGATAATTGTGGCTGCCTGGGGATTCAATCCCCTCCCAGTTAAGGATATGTCTCGGCAGCATGAGTCACTATAGGTGGGTCACATGGCGGATCATCTGGATTAATTTGGGAGTAGTTTGTGTCAAAGTTCAAACGTGAAAGTCTACGTCACTTCAATAAAGAGACGCTAGAGTCGGGACTCGGAATACGAAAATGTGGATTTGCTCACGATTACTGAATGTGGAATGTGCAGTCGTTGTTGCTGTATTACAGTGGCGGGTGCTTTCTTGGGTCTTCGGAGTTGTCTTGTGGTGTCTGAGAGTGACCTCCCTGCAAGACGATAGCCCGGATATTCCTAATATGGCGGCCTGCACAGGGAAGCTGTTTCACGTGACCTATAGGTCACATCCGGTGTATGGGAGACCTGACGTCAGTCTTGAGGTGAGTACTTTCATTCAGTGAGTAATCAGTCTACTTCTGTGATCGCCAATCAATACATGGGTGTTTATTTACGAACCGTTATTTAGTCTAGTCAATTTCCCATCATTATCGTCCTGGTGGAGAAGGAGTCTGGCCAGGTAGTTGCAGTGTCGCCTGGTCGCAGATATTCTCTTCAGCACAAGTATTGACCATAATAAAGTTGTTGCGTCAGTGCAAAATATGGCTGTCTTAACTCTGAAAGGACCGTGTGCTTTTTACCAAAGAAAGAAAATGGCACCTTCCCGGACAATGTCAGGTAGTGAGGGTGTTTGAGCACTTTTCGGATGTCTAGCTAGAAACTAAATGGTTTTGGGGTGAGGAGAATGCTCCTCACGCCTGAAGTATCACTGTCTCCGCTGTGATGAATGAAGCCTGCCTGGGACTACATACAAGATACTGAATGTGAGTCACGGCAAAACCTGTGACGATGGTAGATTGTCAGCACCCACGCCTTACGTGCATCATAGTCATACTTCCTGGCTACTAGGAAGAAAACAGTACTTGCCAGGTTGTTGATGCCATGTCAGAGTGCACAACCTCACGACAGAGTTACAACAACAGAAACATCAAAACATGATCTTGCATGTTTGTGGAGTGTCCGTATTTTGTCTTCCAGTCTTTTCTAGAGATTGCTGACTCGGACGTCTCAGCTTCCTGTTGTTGCTGGTGTCCGTTCTTGTCAACTGTGTCCTGTGTTAGTAGGACTGTAGCCAACTGTGTCCTATGTTAGTAGGACTGTAGCCAACTGTGTCCTGTGTTAGTAGGACTGTAGCCAACTGTGTCCTGTGTTAGTAGGACTGTAGCCAACTGTGTCCTGTGTTAGTAGGACTGTAGCCAACTGTGTCCTGTGTTAGTAGGACTGTAGCCAACTGTGTCCTGTGTTAGTAGGACTGTAGCCAACTGTGTCCTGTGTTAGTAGGACTGTAGCCAACTGTGTCCTGTGTTAGTAGGACTGTAGCCAACTGTGTCCTGTGTTAGTAGGACTGTAGCCAACTGTGTCCTATGTTAGTAGGACTGTAGCCAACTGTGTCCTATGTTAGTAGGACTGTAGCCAACTGTGTCCTGTGTTAGTAGGACTATAGCCAACTGTGTCCTATGTTAGTAGGACTGTAGCCAACTGTGTCCTGTGTTAGTAGGACTGTAGCCAACTGTGTCCTGTGTTAGTAGGACTGTAGCCAGCTGTGTCCTGTGTTAGTAGGATTGTAGCCAGCTGTGTCCTATGTTAGTAGGATTGTAGCCAACTGTGTCCTGTGTTGTTATAGATTTCACCAACTGTGTCCTGTGTTGTTATAGATTTCACCAACTGTGTCCTGTGTTGTTATAGATTTCACGAACTGTGTCCTGTGTTGTTATAGATTTCACCAACTGTGTCCTGTGTTGTTATAGATTTCACCAACTGTGTCCTGTGTTGTTATAGATTTCACCAACTGTGTCTTGTGTTGTTATAGATTTCACCAACTGTGTCCTGTGTTGTTATAGATTTCACCAACTGTGTCCTGTGTTGTTATAGATTTCACCAACTGTGTAATTTGTTACTAGGACTTTAAATGTGTTCTCTGTTGCTAGGACTGTAGCCAACTGTGTCCTGTGTTGTTAGGAAGCAAGACGACATACATATAAGATGTAACCATGGAGACAGACGCCAGAAACATCAGATGTGAACATGGAGCCAGACGACAGAAACATCAGATGTAACCATGGAGACAGACGCCAGAAACATCAGATGTAACCATGGGGCCAGACGACAGAAACAAAAGATGTGAAACTGAAACAATGTGGCTACATAAAACGTCGCGGTGGCTGGGATAGAACAATAGTGAAGCCTCGGTTGCTGGTCCGTGAGGCTGGGATAGAACAATAGTGAAGCCTCGGTTGCTGGTACGTGAGGCTGGGATAGAACAATAGTGAAGCCTCGGTTGCTGGTACGTGAGGCTGGGATAGAACAATAGTGAAGCCTCGGTTGCTGGTACGTGAGGCTGGGATAGAACAATAGTGAAGCCTCGGTTGCTGGTACGTGAGGCTGGGATAGAACAATAGTGGAGCCACTGTTGCTGGTCCATGAGACTGGGATAGAAAAATAGTGGAGCCATGGTTCCCAGTACATGAGGCTGGGGTCGACCCACTCGACGGGGGACACGCAGCTATACAGACACTGCGCATAGAAATACATCAGGCATGGGAGCTGATGAAGGATGGAGAGTCTGTCTGGCAGACTGTGGTGAGAGAACGTTCTACAAATGCGATATTATGTAATGATGACCTCTGACACACACACCGAGGCAGTCGTGAAGTGCCACGTTGTCCGGCCTTGCAGCATACATCGAGTGATATCTCCTGCCCGCCCCTGCACGTCCTCTCTCACACCAGCAGACGATGAGGGATGCAGCGCCAGGTTTCACTGCTGAGCGTCTTGACGTCTGCACGAACAAGGCCATAACTGTTCATCATGTGCCCGTTATCTTATTCTCCTGTTCTTTGTCTCCCTCCTTTCATGTTCCAGTCTTCTTCTTGATTATCTTATATGCCATGCTATTCTATATTTTTTTCTGTATCCTCATCTTTCATATTATTATTGCTTGCTTGCTTGCGTTCGCTGGCTGTGATCTCCAGCGTGAAGTCCTGTATGTCAGATGAAGACATCCTGTTGTCCAACATCAGTGTGATGTCATACCGGGCTGAGGTTTGCGTGAGTATCCATTGTCCCATGTCTGGCTTATTGGTGTGCAGACTGGTGGTTCCTCGCCGTGCAGGCAGATACTCTCCGACTTCGGAGGATATTATTATTTTTACTACCACTTGATATTTTAACATGTACTTATGAAAACGTGTGCACTGCTTACTTCATCATGTTTGTGTCAATTTGAGGAATTAACTTATTGAATCGCATCACTATTGTTTACTTTACACAATGTATATGTATAATATTTTTTCCATGTTTTTTTTTTTTCATTTTTCCGAGAATGCTCACGACAATCGTTAGTGCACGTGTGGGAGTTTGTTCATATTGGTTTCAGTAATTATGTGAAGCAGCGTGTATGTGTCTAGATGTTAGGATGTGTGTGTATGGGGATGTGTGTGTGTGTGTGTGTGTGTGTGTGTGTGTGGGGGATGTGTGTGTGTGGGGATATTTGTGTGAGGGGGATCTGTGTGTGGGGGATGTGTGGGCGCGGGATGTGTAAGTGGGTGGGGGATGTGTGGTTGAGTCGGGAGATGTGTGAGAGTAGGGGATGTGTGTTGGTGGGGGATGTGTTGGTGGGTGGGGGATGTATGTGTTGGTGGGTTAGTGTGTGGGTGGGGATGTGTGAGTGGGTGGGGTGTGTGTGGGTGGATGGTGGATGTGTCGGTGGGTGGGTGGGGGATGTATGTGTTGGTGGGTGCGGGATGTGTCGGTGGGTGGGTGGGGGATGTATGTGTTGGTGGGTAGGTGTGTGGGTGGGGATGTGTTGATGGGTGCGGGATGTGTCGGTGGGTGTGGGAGGGGATATTGATCGGTGGGATGGGGATGTGTGAGTGGGTGGGAGAACGTATGTGAGGATGGGTGAGTGGGGAATTTGTGGGTGGTTCTGTCTGTTCTCTTTCATGTCTGTACAGTGTTACTCTGGAAGAAAACTCCCGCCATCGTTGCTCAATAAAAACATTCCCGTCATACGTTTGTTTACGGGCCCACAAACACAATCGCAACTATTATTATTAAGCGAAACTAAAAATAAGAAATCTGTTTTATATGTAATTCTCTTGAATATTACGTTTACCACCCCCCCCCCCCCCCACCCTATACCTTCATTGATTATTACTTTACACTCCCCCCCCCCCCCATACGGTGATTTATTATTACTTTTTCCCCTATACGCTGATTGAGTATTACTTTAAGGATCCTGTTTAATCATTCCTGTTATCGTTTTCTGCGATACGGAAGAAAATATATTGCTTTGTTTGGTTGTGATTATGTTATACATTGTTTCATATAGTGTTATCTTTACAACCCAACAATTTGTCCGTCATTATTTCCCGGCCTGCACAATTTTATGCTGATTCTACAGTTTCCTGTTCCGACAAAGACCTACGCCATTTCCGGGTCAACCAAGTTCATTGCAAGCCTCCATTAAGAAAATAAACCTGACTGGAGCTCGTAAAACATGTCCGCAGCCAGAACACGGCCTGGGAGGTGTGGCGACTGGGTACACTTGTCCCAGGGCTCACCCACATTCCTGTCGTCTTAGAATCTGTTTTCAATCATCACTGAATTACTAGAATCTGGTCTTTATGGTGATTGCAGATATGTCAGCAGTATTTTCTTTGGGGAGTCCAAGTGTGTGTATGCGGGATGGTTGACAGATGTGGCATTCTGAGGTATCTTAAACACGTCCAGGTAAATCCAGGTTAGGGCGATGCATTGCAGCGGGACTCCGGGTGTTCAGTCTGGACCATCAGATGGAGACACAGTAGTAGACGAACCAGCATGTGTCAAGATGGCTGAATTTAGATGCCAGCGTGGTTTTAACAGGGAGGATCGTACGATGGAACGAATCCCACTTGGGTGCAACTAATGTGTTTCATAAACAACCAGCATCTGCGCCCTCCGACCTTTACTGCGTGAGACAGATCACCTTTGGGTTTTCACGGAGTGTTATCAAACGACAGTTAGCACCAAGAATTACGTCGTCACTTCGCCTGGTGTCTGGCAAGTGAATCGGGCACCTCACCTCGTTGAACGCCGTTGAAAATAATGAAATAACGTGAACAAATTGTGCACGTGATAAACACAGTTGCATATCGCAACAAGTAGGCTTTAACCGACACTGTGTTGGCAGGGTTTACATTTATTTAAATAAGAGCACAGCAGTCTGTGTGAGTCGTGTGTCCGAGGAAGGTGGGGCTCCGTCCACAGCAGTCTGTGTGAGTCGTGTGTCCGAGGAAAGTGGGGCTTCGTCCACAGCAGTCTGTGTGAGTCGTGTGTCCGAGGAAGGTGGGGCTTCGTCCACAGCAGTCTGTGTGAGTCGTGTGTCCGAGGAAGGTGGGGCTTCGTCCACAGCAGTCTGTGTGAGTCGTGTGTCCGAGTAAGGTGGAGCTTCGTCCACAGCAGTCTGTGTGAGTCGTGTGTCCGAGGAAGGTGGGGCTTCGTCCACAGCAGTCTGTGTGAGTCGTGTGTCCGAGGAAGGTGGGGCTTCGTCCACAGCAGTCTGTGTGAGTCGTGTGTCCGAGGAAGGTGGGGCTTCGTCCACAGCAGTCTGTGTGAGTCGTGTGTCCGAGGAAGGTGGGGCTTCGTCCACAGCAGTCTGTGTGAGTCGTGTGTCCGAGGAAGGTGGGGCTTCGTCCACAGCAGTCTGTGTGAGTCGTGTGTCCGAGGAAGGTGGGGCTTCGTCCACAGCAGTCTGTGTGAGTCGTGTGTCCGAGTAAGGTGGAGCTTCGTCCACAGCAGTCTGTGTGAGTCGTGTGTCCGAGGAAGGTGGGGCTTCGTCCACAGCAGTCTGTGTGAGTCGTGTGTCCGAGGAAGGTGGGGCTTCGTCCACAGCAGTCTGTGTGAGTCGTGTGTCCGAGGAAGGTGGGGCTTCGTCCACAGCAGTCTGTGTGAGTCGTGTGTCCGAGGAAGGTGGGGCTTCGTCCACAGCAGTCTGTGTGAGTCGTGTGTCCGAGGAAGGTGGGGCTTCGTCCACAGCAGTCTGTGTGAGTCGTGTGTCCGAGGAAGGTGGGGCTTCGTCCACAGCAGTCTGTGTGAGTCGTGTGTCCGAGGAAGGTGGAGCTTCGTTTGACACGTCACAAGTAGTGTCTGTCCGGGGGATACAGTGACCATCTGGGTGGACACGGCTGTCGGTGGTTGCAGCGGAAGTCTGTTGGGTTCACGTGGAGACGTGGCACTTGTGTCTTCAGTTGGACACAGTTGCACTCAGCCTGTGTGTAACATGTACGTTGGTGTGGGTGTGTGCATGCATATTTGTGTAATGATGTGGCAACAAAACTCCATCTTGAATGACTGTAAAATCTTAGATTGTCTGATCTGAGACGAGGTCTTGACAAACTTCATGGGGAAACTTAGCAATAACGGGCAAACTTGATGGGGAAACTTAGTAACAACTGACAAACTTGATGGGGAAACTTAGTAACAACTGACAAACTTGATGGGGAAACTTAGTAACAACTGACAAACTTGATGGGGAAACTTAGTAACAACTGACAAACTTGATGGGGAAACTTAGTAACAACTGACAAACTTGATGGGGAAACTTAGTAACAACTGACAAACTTGATGGGGAAACTTATTAACAACTAACAAACTTGATGGGGAAACTTAGTAACAACTGACAAACTTGATGGGGAAACTTAGTAACAACTGACAAACTTGATGGGGAAACTTAGTAACAACTGACAAACTTGATGGGGAAACTTAGTAACAACTGACAAACTTCATAGGAAAACTTAGCAACAACGAACAAACTTGATGGGGAAACTTAGCAACAACTGACAAACTTGATGGGGAAACTTAGTAACAACTGACAAACTTGATGGGGAAACTTAGTAACAACTGACAAACTTCATAGGAAAACTTAGCAACAACGAACAAACTTGATGGGGAAACTTAGCAACAACTGACAAACTTGATGGGGAAACTTAGTAACAACTGACAAACTTGATGGGGAAACTTAGTAACAACTGACAAATTTGATGGGGAAACTTAGTAACAACTGACAAACTTCATGGGAAAACTTAGCAACAACGAACAAACTTGATGGGGAAACTTAGTAACAACTGACAAATTTGATGAGGAAACTTAGCAACAACTGATAAACTTCATGGGGAGACTTAGAAACAATAGAAAAACTTAATGGGTAGACTTAATAACCACTGACAAACTTAATGGGAAACTTAGTAACAACCGACAAGGTTGATGTGGAGGATTAGCAACAATTGATAAACTTAATGGGGAGACTTCGTAAAACTGACAAGCTCGATGGGGAGACTTCGTAACAACTGAAAAACTTGATGGGGAGATAGTAAGAGGTGAATACCCAGATCGCTTTGCTACATGGCAATACCAGGACTAGAACACAGACCTGATCATAAGAGTTGGTGATTGAGTGAATTAGTGATTGAGTGAGTTAGTCATCGACTGAGTTGATGATCTTCTGAGATGGTGATAGAGTGAGTCGGTGACACGGCTGTCGGTGGTTGCAGCGGAAGTCTGTTGGGTTCACGTGGAGACGTGGCACTTGTGTCTTCAGTTGGACACAGTTGCACTCAGCCTGTGTGTAACATGTACGTTTGGTGTGGGTGTGTGCATGCATATTTGTGTAATGATGTGGCAACAAAACTCCATCTTGAATGACTGTAAAATCTTAGATTGTCTGATCTGAGACGAGGTCTTGACAAACTTCATGGGGAAACTTAGCAATAACGGGCAAACTTGATGGGGAAACTTAGTAACAACTGACAAACTTGATGGGGAAACTTAGTAACAACTGACAAACTTGATGGGGAAACTTAGTAACAACTGACAAACTTGATGGGGAAACTTAGTAACAACTGACAAACTTGATGGGGAAACTTAGTAACAACTGACAAACTTGATGGGGAAACTTAGTAACAACTGACAAACTTGATGGGGAAACTTAGTAACAACTGACAAACTTCATAGGAAAACTTAGCAACAACGAACAAACTTGATGGGGAAACTTAGCAACAACTGACAAACTTGATGGGGAAACTTAGTAACAACTGACAAACTTGATGGGGAAACTTAGTAACAACTGACAAATTTGATGGGGAAACTTAGTAACAACTGACAAACTTCATGGGAAAACTTAGCAACAACGAACAAACTTGATGGGGAAACTTAGTAACAACTGACAAATTTGATGAGGAAACTTAGCAACAACTGATAAACTTCATGGGGAGACTTAGAAACAATAGAAAAACTTAATGGGTAGACTTAATAACCACTGACAAACTTAATGGGAAACTTAGTAACAACCGACAAGGTTGATGTGGAGGATTAGCAACAATTGATAAACTTAATGGGGAGACTTCGTAAAACTGACAAGCTCGATGGGGAGACTTCGTAACAACTGAAAAACTTGATGGGGAGATAGTAAGAGGTGAATACCCAGATCGCTTTGCTACATGGCAATACCAGGACTAGAACACAGACCTGATCATAAGAGTTGGTGATTGAGTGAATTAGTGATTGAGTGAGTTAGTCATCGACTGAGTTGATGATCTTCTGAGATGGTGATAGAGTGAGTCGGTGATCGTATGAGTTGGTGATCGCGTGATTTGGTGATCGTGTGAGTTGGTGATTGCTTGAGTTTGTGATTGTGTGATGTGGTGAATCAACGATCATCCACGATCATGGGGGGATTTCTCACTAACATCCATCTCCGCGAGGCTGTTTGGATGAAGCAAGAAAACTAGTGTGTCTGGACAATTGTCTCAAGATCTTGTTGGAATCTCAACCCTGAAATAACCAGTTTGACAACTAACCGTCATCACCGTAGTTGGCAAGCGGGTGTCTGGGTGGCAGGTGGTTCAGTCGTTTGCCTCGCGTTCTCAGGCTCGCTGGTTCATCTCCGGACTGCCTGATCAGACCAGGAATGTAATTTTACTGGAGACCCCGAGGGGAATCGCTGGAAATACGGAGTTCGTGATCCGTGCGAGACTCCAGAGAGGCAGCTTGTCTGTGCATACGCACGCGACGAGATGCAGCGGAATGTGCCAGGCAAGAAATATTGTATTCATGGCGTGTGTGTTTACATTAGATGGAATCTGTCTAGAGTAGGCATGGTGTGTGTGTTTATATTGGATGGAATCTGTCTAGAGTAGGCATGGTGTGTGTGTTTATATTGGATGGAGTCTGTCTAGAGTAGGCATGGTGTGTGTGCTTATATTGGATGGAATCTGTCTAGAGTAGGCATGGTGTGTGTGTTTATATTGGATGGAATCTGTCTAGAGTAGGCATGGTGTGTGTGTTTATATTGGATGGAATCTGTCTAGAGTAGGCATGGTGTGTGTGTGTTTATATTGGATGGAATCTGTCTAGAGTAGGCATGGTGTGTGTGTTTATATTGGATGGAATCTGTCTAGAGTAGGCATGGTGTGTGTGTTTATATTGGATGGAATCTGTCTAGAGTAGGCATGGTGTGTGTGTTTATATTGGATGGAATCTGTCTAGAGTAGGCATGGTGTGTGTGTTTACATTGGATGGAATCTGTCTAGAGTAGGCATGGTGTGTGTGTTTACATTAGATGGAATCTGTCTAGAGTAGGCATGGTGTGTGTGTTTATATTGGATGGAATCTGTCTAGAGTAGGCATGGTGTGTGTGCTTATATTGGATGGAATCTGTCTAGAGTAGGCATGGTGTGTGTGCTTATATTGGATGGAATCTGTCTAGAGTAGGCATGGTGTGTGTGCTTATATTGGATGGAATCTGTCTAGAGTAGGCATGGTGTGTGTGCTTATATTGGATGGAATCTGTCTAGAGTAGGCATAGTGTGTGTGTTTATATTGGATGGAATCTGTCTAGAGTAGGCATGGTGTGTGTGTGTTTATATTGGATGGAATCTGTCTAGAGTAGGCATGGTGTGTGTGCTTATATTGGATGGAATCTGTCTAGAGTAGGCATGGTGTGTGTGTTTATATGGAATCTGTCTAGAGTAGGCATGGTGTGTGTGTTTACATTGGATGGAATCTGTCTAGAGTAGGCATGGTGTGTGTGTTTACATTGGATGGAATCTGTCTAGAGTAGGCATGGTGTGTGTGTTTACATTAGATGGAATCTGTCTAGAGTAGGATTGGTGTGTGTGTTTACATTAGATGGAATCTGTCTAGAGTAGGCATGATGTGAGTGTTTATATTGGATGGAATCTAGAGTAGGCATGGTGTGTGTGTTTACATTAGATGGAATCTGTCTAGAGTAGGCATGGTGTGTGTGTTTACATTGGATGGAATCTGTCTAGAGTAGACATGGTGTGTGTGTTTACATTAGATGGAATCTGTCTAGAGTAGGCATGGTGTGTGTGTTTACATTAGATGGAATCTGTCTAGAGTAGGCATGGTGTGTGTGTTTACATTAGATGGAATCTGTCTAGAGTAGGCATGGTGTGTGTGTGTGTTTAGATTGGATGGAATCTGTCTAGAGTAGGCATGGTGTGTGTGTTTACATTAGATGGAATCTGTCTAGAGTAGGCATGGTGTGTGTGTTTACATTAGATGGAATCTGTCTAGAGTAGGCATGGTGTGTGTGTTTACATTAGATGGAATCTGTCTAGAGTAGGCATGGTGTGTGTGTTTACATTAGATGGAATCTGTCTAGAGTAGGCATGGTGTGTGTGTTTACATTAGATGGAATCTGTCTAGAGTAGGCATGGTGTGTGTGTTTACATTAGATGGAATCTGTCTAGAGTAGGCATGGTGTGTGTGTGTTTAGATTGGATGGAATCTGTCTAGAGTAGACAAACTTGGCACGAATGAATGCCCAAGTCGGACACGCTGACCTATGAGGTGCATGACCTCGTGTGACGCACTTCCTTTGAACGAGCCGCGATACTGAAGACGACGTGTGTTTCACGTCAGACACGTCTTCAGTGTGCTCTTCAGCGCCGTGCAGTCAGCTCTCGTCTAACGTTGGATTCCACTTGCTATTAAAACAGTTGCACAAATATCTGCCATGGTCGCATGCTAGACACTGAGTGCCACACCCAGTACACAACTTGACGGAGTTAGTCTCACTAATGTGTAACCACAGCCAGCCTGCCTCATTCTCCGCCTACCCACGGCAACATCTTCTGGATCGTCGTGTCCGGCCTGGCAAATAAAGTTACTTGCATGTTCTTTACGGACGTTGCAGTCAACCCCAGCATGTTTAGTTGTTTATAAGTTACTATTCACATTTAGTTCAGAAGTTTGCCATGGCTTTCTGAACGGTGCATGCCTCATACCATTGAAATCAACGCAAAACGACCTGCTTTCAAATCTCCCGCGGCGGACATCGAACTCTGGACTCGTATATCGGGGGATCGTGGACCTGGGCATCCCATCATACCCCCAGCCACGGATGCCGGGCCTGGTAGATTGTCTTGATCAGAGGAGACAGGCCTGGACCGTCGTGGTTGTGTGACCTGTGTCTGGTCGATAGTCATTTATAAGATCTGTTGTGCTGTGAAAATGGGTGAAAATGGGTGGGTAGAATCTATAGTAGTAGTAGTAGTAGTAGTAGTAGTAGTAGTAGTAGTAGTAGTAGTAGTAGTAGTAGTAGTAGTAGTAGTAGTAGCAGCAGCAGCAGCAGCAGCAGTAGCAGCAGCCGCCGCAACAGCAAAAGACGAAGTAAAAAGAAGAAGAAAAAGATCAGAAGCAGGAACAGTTTTACAGAAAAACATATGTAATTGACCAGCCAGACTTTGTCATTGCTAGCGTCCATTATACAAAAAGACAATTTAAAACCGGATTCCTTGTTTGAAATTCTCCCTCGGGCTGGCTATTATGAAACAAAACATTAGTAGATATCTTTTTAAAACACGAACCAATTTGTTTAATGGGCACCATCTTAACACAGGCAATGTTGGTTATCAGTGTCTCAAAATCCTGCCCACAGCCTGAAGCCGTTCTGTGACAGAAGAAATGTCGGCGGAGTGAAACGCAGAAATAGCATTTCCTGGATGAGCTACTGAGACAGAAGAAATTAACGTGGGAAGTCATTTTCAAGCCATTAATCGGCACTCATTCAAGAACACGAAAGCAGTAGAATTCAGTTTATGACTTACTAAGCAATGTAAACATTGAACGTTTAGGGCACACGGTAATTACAAAAGCTGTAACCTCCACAAGAAGACAATGCTGAATGTACAGTGCATTTCAACTCACACCAACTGCATTTGGCAACCGCTGGTGTGAGTCATAAGGTTGCCATGTTGTGTCCATTAGCAGAGTCGCCCAGTATTCTCGGTCCTGAACAACACCAACAGGTCTGGAGATACCACACCCTGTTAACCCTTTAGTGCTATCAGTCGAGGATTTCCCCTGCCTGCCTGTTCTCTGGCTGGAGGATGCCCGCGAGAGGATGCTGTGACGTGTATCCAACCAGGCCAGCGTTCGTGCTCTGTATGTCGTGTTTCAGACAGAGAGCAGTCCCTTACCGATGCTGTAGATCATACCTAGCGACATAGGATGACGATAGGCAGTTCTTGGGTGGCACCAGGCGAAGACACAATCAGTCAGCAGTGTGGGATGATTCAATCAGCGAGCAGTCCCTGACCGAAGCTGTAGATTATACCTAGCGACATAGAGTGACGATAGGCAGTTCTTGGGTGGCACCAGCCGGAGACACAATCAGTCAGTTGTGTGGGATGGGCATGATAGGGTGTAGAGAAGAATGTGTCATGGTACTCTCTAACAGGAATCATTGCATAGAGTGATGGTCACACTGGGCCGAGGGTGGCCAGAATTAGCCACTTTAGTAACTTTTTCTAAATTGCTTTTTTTAATTATGGGTAGCTCTTGAAAAAACAAATCCAACGGTACCTTATTCAAGTCTGTACGTCAATTTTAAGCCGATATATTCATGTTTGTGTGTAAGTTTATTATTTAAAAGGGACATATAGAAGAAAAACGATTTTGACCTTTCACTTTTTGTGACCCTACCTACACACTCACACAACTATCGGTTTACACTGTCGCCAAGGGAGATTAACACTGTGGCCTGTCTAACTCAAGGGAAAAGAAAAATAACTCTGCCGGTTACACACGCACACAGAAATATACATCTTCACGTCATCTGTGTAACGTCAGACCGCGCGTGGCTGCACGCGAGTCTTGTCAGCCGGCGTAGATAGATGCATTTTGACAAAAGAAGTCCCTTTAGAAAGATGCAAAATTATCAATTATCCGTTCCATGCAGAGTGATGAAAATGTACAGATACATACTAAAATTGATGTTGAATGCAAACATGCATTCATTGGCATGCAAATCGCTGTGAATATTCCATAAAAATATTAAATAGTCATCGCTGACAAGGCAACGGCTATTTCCGGCCATTGAAATATCACACCGGAGCATGCAATCTTCATCATTTTAGTTTGAGATGACCCTCCCGACTTTAATAGACGAAAATGACAAGATTTACGTAAAAATGGACGATACATATAATAACACATACTAGAACAAACAAATACATCTACGTAAAACGTGATTTGGCGGTCTACTTATGTCTAAAATGTCACTCTGTATCTCTGTGTAGGAAACGAATTTGAGAAACACCAGATGTGCACACGTAAACAGAGGAGGGAGAAACTATATAAAGTAATCGGTCCCTTTTTTAACTCGAACTTGAAATATTCGGGAAATTTAACATCACGAGTACTCTAATCTTACATAAATCGGAGACACAAAAAAAATAGTTGCCGAACAAAACCGCAAATATATTTCCGTTAAAATGCGACAATCTGTATCGTAGTAGCTACCAGAATAGGCTGCTTGTTCTATAGAAGTGTCCCTGCAACAGCTGGTAGAAGGCAACTCCCACCCTGGTTATGTCATTATACACACTGACCTCTCTATGGTCTGAGGCAGAGACTAATCATTATCATCATGTGTCAGCCGGATGTGCACTTTGGGGAGAATGTTGAGAGTATCAAAGACAGAGAAGAGGTAGTGGCGGCTGCCAGTGTTACAAGGCAACACGTCTAAACTAAGGGCGTGACCAAACAATGTCGTGGGAGCACATCAACAAAACAGGTTAGGTAGAGAAATGAGCCGTATGTGGGAGAATATCAGACAGGTGAGGTAGAGAAATGAGCCGTATGTGGGAGAATATCAGACAGGTGAGGTAGAGAAATGAGCCGTATGTGGGAGAATATCAGACAGGTGAGATAGAGAAATGAGCCTTATGTGGGAGAATACCAGACAGGTGAGGTAGAGAAATGAGCCTTATGTGAGATAATACGAGAATGTGAGGTGGAGAAATGAGCCTTATGTGGGAGAATATTAGACAGGTGAGGTAGAGAAATGGGCCTTATGTGGGAGAATACCAGACAGGTGAGGTAGATACCAGCAGTATCCTGTCTGTAATGTCTTCTTGCTTATGTTGTGTAGTCCCTGCCTCGTTCACTAGGTCTTATGACGTTTGGTGGGGGTCTAACTCTGACGCGTGCTGGTCGGGGACAACTTCTCAGGTATAGCACTCCAAACAACATCCCCCAGAACTACAGCCACAGACTCCCAGCTGTCAGTGTGTGGACAGGCTTTTCAGTCTGGTCCGATTTTCGTGGCATTATCCAAACAGTTCTGTCACCTGGCTCTTGCAACGGATAAACTGTGAGGAACATCTTCCTTGAATGGTGAAGAGATTGTATGGAGTACCACAGTACCACCTTTCACCTTTTCGTACGTCGGAAAATGACGAGTGTTGACTACTACTACTACTACTACTACTACTACTACTACTACTACTACTACTACTACTACTACTACTACTACTACTACTACTACTACTACTACTACTGCTGCTGCCACTACTGCTACTACTACTACTGCCTCTACTGCTGATAGTAGTAGTAGTAGTAGTAGTAGTAGTAGTAGTAGTAGTAGTAGTAGTAGTAGTAGTAGTAGTAGTAGTAGTAGTAGTGGTGGTAGTAGTAGTAGTAGTAGTAGTAGTAGTAGTAGTAGTAGTAGTAGTAGTAGTAGTAGTGTGTATTTTTAATGACTGTGCAGTTTTTGAAAATATTGCCATTCCAAGTTTTTGTATTCGCCCTCTGTGGAGTTAATGCAAAATAATAAGTAAATACAAAACTTGGAATGGCAATATTTTCAAAAATTGCAGAGTCATTAAAAATACACCCTATAGCACTATGAGGAGTAGCAACAGTTGTAGTACTTCGCTTGCTGCTTCATGTAAGTCCCAGAGACGTGTCCAGACACTCAAACTCTCCACCATGGACTGTGCCCCAAGAATCTAGGTCACAATAAATCCAAGTACAGTGGTACCTTGGGTTACGAACGCCTCAGGTCGCGAACAATTCAGGTTACGAACAACAACTTCGAAAATGTTATGTCTCGGGTAACGAACAGTGCCTCGGGCTACTAACGAAGGCGAGCGAGAGAGAGCAAGGTGTAACGTTGGAGACAAACGATCGCGTACAGTACATACAGTACTACAGATGAGCTTGTGGATCTTCAGGACGAACAGCTAAAGACATTAAAGGAGGAGCAGTCGTCTGATGATGTTGAGGAGTCAGTGACCGTTTCAACTGCCAGGATTAAAGAAATTTGCAGCAAGTGGGCAGACGTCGAAGACTTCATTGTGAACCATCATCCAAACAAACTTGTTGCTAACAGGGCAGCAAACCTGATGAATGATAACACGATGGCCCACGTCAGAAAGATTCTCCAGCAAAGGAAGCGACAAATTTCCCTTGATAGTTTCTTGGTACAGAAAGATTCCCAGTCGATTGCCAAGAAACAGCGACAAAATACTCCTAAAACTAATGATTCAGAATAACAAAGAAAGTGACAAATGTCCCATGATCGTTTTCTTGGTAATAAAGAAAGAATAGATCTCTTTTTATTTTACATTTAATTTATTTGGTTGTTTTCTTTCTCTTTATTTAAAACATGAAGTACACGCATTCTTTGCGTTTTGTCAGGTAAACAACCGGATGTTAACAAAAAAGAACGATTCTTTCATCTTAAAACGGATTGTCTTTATTTCATCGATTTCAATGTTTCGGGTTACAAACGTTTCGGGTTACGGACCGAGTTCTGGAACGAATTAAGTTCGTAACCGGAGATACTATTGTACTTAATGTTGGAACTGCATATGCTAAGTCATCATAATAAGAATATGTCCAACAGTAACTAGGCTATGTCCAGCAGTAACTAGAACATACCAAGCATTATCTAGGACTCGGGGGTGCATGTCATAGTTAGGTGGTATTAGAAGTTGGGAAGACGGACAGTAGCCTGGTGATAGCAGACAGTAAAGGTCAACCTACTGTCGGCTACAGGCCGCACAGGTGCTACCTGGATAACTGCACAAACCCCTAAAGACAAAACATGAAATACCCGGGGCAGGGTGATGTTTGTGGACAGCAGCAAGAGCCTGGTAACATACAATTTATAAGCACCACCAACTACATTCGCGCGTCAAATGGCAGGGAGATTGGAGGATCATGCTCCACAATGTCTGCTCAGGACAGGGAGATTGGAGGGTCGTGCTCCACAATGACTACTCAGGACAGGGAGATTGGAGGGTCGTGCTCCACAATGTCTGCTCAGGACAGGGAGATTGGAGGGTCGTGATGCACAATGTCTGCTCAGGACAGGGAGATTGGAGGCTCATGCTCCACAATGACTACTCAGGACAGGGAGATTGGAGGCTCATGCTCCACAATGACTACTCAGGACAGGGAGATTGGAGGGTCGTGCTCCACAATGTATGCTCAGGACAGGGAGATTGGAAGGTCGTGCTCCACAATGACTACTCAGGACAGGGAGATTGGAGGGTCGTGCTCCACAATGTCTGCTCAGGACCGTACAGCCAAAGGAAAAGAAGGAGGAAGAAAAAAAGAAGAAGTAGAAGAACAAGAACAACACGGACAAGAAGGAGAAATAGAAAGAACAGACGAAAAAGAAAGAAAACGAGGGACAGATAGAAAAGAAGATAATGAAAAAGAAGAAAGAAGACGAGAAGATAATGCGTGGTGAGAGATTTAGGGGGAGAGAGCTACATGCACGTGAGTCACTCGTCTTAACTGATGAAATGACACCGGATGATTTATCGTCTTTAGCCACTTGCCACGGGTTTATACACAATAGGTTTTCCTTGTACAAAACCCATTAATCTCATACATAATACAAGATGTCTGCTACCGTATCAATAACATCTTTTAAGTCATAACTGTGACACATTCCTACTTCCCATTTTCCGCCACCCTGTTTTGTTTTGTCCTAACCTACTGTTTGTTTTGTCCTAACCTACTGTTTGTTTTGTCCTAACCTACTGTTTGTTTTGTCCTAACCTACTGTTTGTTTTGTCCTAACCGACTGTTTGTTTTGTCCTAACCTACTGTTTGTTTTGTCCTAACCTACTGTTTGTTTTGTCCTAACCTACTGTTTGTTTTGTCCTAACCTACTGTTTGTTTTGTCCTAACCTACTGTTTGTTTTGTCCTAACCTACTGTTTGTTTTGTCCTAACCTACTGTTTGTTTTGTCCTAACCTACTGTTTGTTTTGTCCTAACCTACTGTTTGTTTTGTCCTAACCTACTGTTTGTTTTGTCCTAACCTACTGTTTGTTTTGTCCTAACCGACTGTTTGTTTTCAAACATACTTTTTGTTTGGTCCAAGCCTTTTTGTTTGGCACTGCATCTGTTACAACAGTTCCCAGATTATGGGACAGACCTGTGACTTACAAACATCATCATCATCCAGCGAGGGTTCTAGGTACCTAGTCTGAGAGTTCAGTAGTAGAGATCATCACGTCACTTCCCCTGTACTTGTCCCACTTCCCACAGATCGCACCTGTGGAGTGAGCTCCCACCAGGAGTAGTACTACATGTTGTAAATCCATCTTAATGAGCAATGAGCAATGAGATATATCTCATTGCTCATTCTCGTCTCATGTCTCGTCTATGTCTCATGTCTCGCGGTGGGTGGGTTGTGGCCTGCCTCATGCCTTCCAGCTCCTGCCTCGTTTTTTAAAGTGTCAGCTGTCGTTTTTTAATCAGAGCATCGGGGTTAACAAGATCAATTAAACTATGGCACCAGGTTTGCTAATTGATTCAGAATATGTCAGCCGGTGTAATGAATTAATTAGGTTCCCGTTTGTATAGACAGTAGAACAAACCCGGCAACCAGCATGATCTTTTCTTTATCATATAACAGCTGTGGTAGAACGTATCGATTTCTCATCAAACTCAACAAGGAAATATGGTAATTAAAGTGTATGGTACAAAGTCTTTTTTTTTTGTAAATTCGAGATTGTATCTCCAGCTGTGGTAAAATAGTCCTTTCATTAAAACCATCTGTGTATTGACGTCAGCTGGTGTAATGCATTAATTACTTCCCGTTTTGTATAGACGACATAAGAGGTGTCAGGTGGTCGACAAACACGCGGAGTCGGGTTGTAAAGTGATGGTAGTCGGGGTGCAGGGCAGTGAGCAGAGTCGGTCGGACCAGGTAGGTTCGAGCTTAATAAAAACACGTGACATGAGTAGTTAGGTGGTATCATTGGCGGTTCAAATCACACCCCTGGTGGCTAACTATAACCAAAATAGGTACCGGAGGTTCGAATCCAGCGGTATCGCTTTGCATTCTCCTCAGAAACGTCAGTTCCACAGCCAGCAGATTCAGCGGGACTGCTCATTGTCTTCACATTCATACAAAAGTACAGGTTCAACACTCTTTTTCTCGTAGCAATTGCCATCTTTTTACTGGTCAATACGTTTTTCAGCTTGCAAAAGGTTATCTTCGCCACGGCGATTCTTGTGCTAATCTCTTCAAGGCATCTCCCAGCAGCTGTTATGACTGTTCCGAGATTCTTGTATCTATTCACTTGTTTCAGAATATTCCCATTTACATGTATATTACATAGTGGTATTTCGTTCTTCATAGTGACAATCATAACCCGTGTCGTTTTATAATTTAATTCTAACCCTAGTTGTTCACCGGGTGCAACAATCGCCTCTACTAAATATTGCAGATCCTACGCAGTGTCTGTTGATTACATAAATTATATGAAGGCCGTTGACAAGTTAAATTAGATGAAGACATTTTATGACAGAAATTAAATGAAGACATTTGACTAGAAATATTTAATAAAACGACGAAAAAAACGGAGATCTACCGGCGTGTGAAAAGCTTATAAGTATGGTAATGTCAGTTCCTGTGAACATATTTAGCAGAAGCATTCTGCATAGTATATGCATATTTAGCTTTAAGGTGAAATCAATACTGCTGTACCGATCGAAAACAAGAAAAACGAATAAAACAACTACTAATAAACAACAAACAATCATTAACGGGTGCCCACGTAGTTCATCCTTGGCGTTCATGTCTCATTCAACAATTAGTATAATGCCTGAAGTCAAATTTGCGGCTTCAAAATATGTGTTCATAGCATATTTATATATGAAGATATATATTCAAGGTGATTTTAAAGGACAAATTTCCTCATGTCACACTCTGCAAAAGACATATTTCACGCAAACTTAAACATTAAGAGTGGAAAAGAGTATGTTGTAGATACTTTTTTTTTTTTTCCCTTTGTTTCTAGTGGGACCTGGTAATTTGTTGTTATATCTGGGCATGGTATGTATATTTTCACCACATCTTCACTGATGTTTTTCATTTTGTCTGCTCATTGCCCACGCTTCACAGTCATACAAAAGTACATATTCTATGAAAGAGACAATTTGCAGATATTATTAAACAAAATGACAAATCGGAGGTCAGCTAACATGTACGTATTTGTAAATAAGGATACACAGCGATGTCTATTATATAACGATAAAAAAGGTATTTAGTTGTAGAAAACTACCGTGCCTCCCAGGCAAACGGCGGTAGGCTAGTGACTATGTTTAGATTAGCTGTGATGGCACCAGCTGGAGATATTAATCAGCTACCTGGTACCCAGTGAAGATGACACGATAAACGAGGCGGTATAGGCCGCGTGGCCCTGAACAAAACCAACAATGAAACAAAAAATGGTAATGAAACGTTGCGTCGCCGCGAAGCATTATTTTATAAACCAAAGATTACAATCGATCTGAGAGGGTAATAATAGATAGTCTAAACCTACCAGAAAGAGGTGTCTAATACACTGGGTACCAACGACAGACAGCTGGTCAAGAAGAAGCAATACACAGTATATAAAGTTAGGACTAAATAAACCGTAGTTTAAAGAATTCAAGTACATTATTACTAGTTAAATTACATAATAAAATAAATACAGTGATATGTATAAAATTATAAAAAACAAAAAAGAAGAAAACACCAGTGTTACATTAGCAAATAAGTGAAAAACACAACGGTATGAATACGTTGGTGTATTAGATACATACAAATGGTACACACAACATGCCATTATGTCAGTGTGACCGCTATCTGTTATATATTGCGACCAAATTACACCGATCGCCCCTCACGTCAGCGTAACAGATTAACACTTAAACCAAGCGCCCACTATCTATTCTATATTGTTGCCAACAATTTTGTGCATGCCGCCATCCTTTGATGGGAGTCTGATTGATGAAGCCTGTCAGGAAACAACCATAGATACATAGTAAAAGTGACGTGAGAATACAAATCCAAGCGTATTGACTCTCGGTGTATCGTTATTCACGTAACGTTTCCTGTTTCCTGCTCCAGTCTATTGTTGTAAAATCTTACCAAAGTGGACACTGTGGACCAAATCTACATGAATGAAGTAGGATAGATGCGGTTGTCATATGTGTCTTATAGGGCTTGGTCATTGGTTTTTTAAAACTTATCGATGGAAGAGAAAGACCCTTACACTACAAACAGAATAAACATTTACATTAATAATACCCATAACAAACACATGACCATCTACACTGGCTGTGACAAAAGTGACAGTCTGCTTAGAGAAAACAGCGAATTTTCTACGAAAACATAGTCTGTGTGTTATCTCCTTGGAAACGTAAATCTGGTTATATTTAAATCACCCTATGCATTCATGTCCCCCATGAAAACTAATGTAATGTCTGAAGAAGTCAAATTTTGAGGCTTCAAAATATGTTTTCGTAGTATATGTATATATGAATATATATACATGTGTTTTCTAACAACAAATGTCCGCATGTCGTGCTTTACATCCATACACAAGTATAGGTTCTATGAACGACACAACACCTACAAATTACTAAGATTGGCACTGGGTTACCAACAATATTTGCGTCTAGAGTCAATACAACAGGACAAGACAATGCTTTTTTTGGCCTCTGATTGAGAACAACAGATATAAACGTAATTATGCAATTACCTCTTTACCACAGTACCGAGAAAGTTAAAAATATCATTTTAAATACGCTGACGACCATAGTAACACAACCAGTTAATTCTGCTTGCTCACTTTGTGTATTACCCACACCTACTATAGATTGCAGAAAATACTCATTGTCTACAACCAAGCTGAAAAATATCGGTAAAAATTATAAATGCCTCGTCCGATTTCATAAAAAGAAGGAAATAATGTTAGCCAAATGTGAAAATATCGGTCAAACTTCTAAATGGCTCAGCAAAACTTATAAAAAATAGGAAAATTTGTTAACCTAATGAGAAAAATATTGACCCTGTAAAGAAATATTTACAACAAAATTATAAAAATTAGGAACATTTGTTAACCTAATGAGAAAAAATATCGACCAAAGAGAGCAATATTTCATCTAATCTTATAAAAAGTAGGAACATTTGTCAGCCGAAATGGGGAAAAGGTCGGTCAAATACATAAATATCTCAACAAATTATAAAACGTAGGAAAAAATAGTGGTCAAAGACAGAAATATCTCATCCGAACTTATAACAAGTAAGAAAATATACTAGTAAAATCAAGAAACATGTCGGCCGAAGTAATACAATAAGCAGAACGAGGGACAAACTTATAAATATTTCATTCAAACTTATAAAGACTATGATAAAATGTTATCCAAATCAAATAACAGGCTGACCAAACTTAATGAGCTCATCCAACCTTATAAATAGTAGGACAATTTGTTAGCCAAATAGGCAAAATATTGGTCAGATACACAAATATCTCAATCAATTTTATAAAAAGTAGGAGAAAAGGCTAGTCAAACTAATAAAAATGGTGGCCAAATACATAAATATCTCAACGAAAATTATAAAAAGTAGGAAAATTGTAAGTCAAATGTAAAAAATATGGGGCAAATAGGAAATCATATTAACCAAATGGGAAAAATATCGCTCAAACTTATAAATAACGCGTCCAAACTTATAAAAAGTAGGAAAATGTGTTAGCCGAATGGTGAAAATATTGCTCAAATTAAGAATCATGTCGATCGAAGTAGGAAAATACGTGATTCAATGTATAGAAACGTTGGGTAAATACAGAAATATGTCGACCAAACTGATAAAAATCTCCGCCAAACTTATGAAATGTAGGAACATTTGTTAACCAAAAGGGGAAAATGTCGGCCAAATACAGAAATAGCTCCACCAAGCTTATGAAAAGTAGGAACATTTGTTAACCAAATGGAAAAAATAAAAAAAATATTGGCCATGTAAAGAAATAGCGCATCCAAATTGACAAAATATAGGAAACTTTATTAGCCAAAGGTGAAATCTATTGACCAAGTAAATAAATTCCTCGTCCAACCCCATAAAAGGTAGGAAAATTTCTTACCCAAATGTGAAAAAGATCCGCCAAACTTATAAATGTCTCATCCAAACTTATAAAATGTAGGAAAACAATACTAGCCAAATCAACTAAAAGGCTGACCAAACTTATAAATATATCATCCAAACTGACCAAAGTAATAAAAATATTGGGTAAATATAGAAATATGTCGACCAAACTTTTACAAATCTCCGGTAAATTTATGAAAAATAGGAAATTTTGTTAACTAAATGTGAATAAATATCGACCAAACTTATAAAAAGCTCTGCCAAACTTATGAAAAGTAGGAAACTTTGTTAACCCACACGAAGACAATTATTAACCAAAGATAGAAAAATATCGACCTAAATAGGAAAATTTGTTAGCCAAATGGGAAAAATATTGGCCAAGTAAACACATATTTCAACCAAACTTATAAATATGTCATCCAAATTTACAACAACAACAACAAAAATAGGAAAATTTGTCGACCAAGTAAGAAAATATATTACCAAAACTGGAAAAGATACTAATCAAAGTGAGAAAAATACCAACCAAATTAAGAAAAATGTATGGTAAGGTAAGAAAAAAGTTGGCCAAAGTAATAAATACGCTAGCTAAAGGAAAAATTATTAACCATAAGGAGAAAAAATTATAGCAAACTAAGAAATTTGCTTTCACAACTTGTCGAATTGTCCTACCAACTACTCCGTTTGCTTTCACAACTTATTAAATTGACCAATTAACCACACAAATTCCCCACTGACTCTCACAATTTTACCACTTGCCATTACAACGTGTCAACTCCCGCTCACAATTTACCCAAAGGGGTTTACTATAGGTATTATATATCCACAATCAAGCGCTCTCACACTCACAAGAATAATGAAATACTGGGATTTAAGCCTGTTTTTAATCAATTTCTTTGTTTGCAGTCAAAGCATAGAAATTCCGCCAACCACCTTGGTGTTGAAATATCCAAGGACTTAGTTTATCAGCCATGTATTCGCCTACAGATTTAGCGAAGTCCTCTTCCAGGTCTTGGACATTCACATCGGCGTTGTAAGAATTATCAACCAGATGCTTACCCAGACGCATGCCAAAGGTAAAAAGCATAATTATTCTCCCATAGTTGATGACGTTATCACCAAAGAATTCATCACTGACTAAAACAAAGACTTGGAAAACATGTTCGGGCTTGATACTGTCTTCTAGTCTCGTGAACAACACAGATTGTTGTTTGGCTATTTGACCGACTAAACCAGACAACGTCGAGTTATTTGCCTTTTTGGAATTGTAGGAACTAATAATAGTCAGCGCCATATTCACTATCTCGCTATGAACTTGTTTCAAGTCAATCGTTGCTTGTGTCATTATTATACTGATAGCTAATGTTCATCAAAAGATGTCTAGCAGTCAAACTGCTGATCCATTATTGTGAAACGGTGCAAAGTGGTCAAAATGGATAATAACATAATATTTGTATAAAGAAATGGAATCGTCTCTTCTGGTTGGTCAAATTACCCAACCTACTGGATATAAAACGGTTGTCACCGAAACCACTAGACGCGTGTTTTAGACAAGGGATGTGATTATCGATTAGTATGGTCACTGGTAATTAAAATTTAAAAAGTAAAGTTCGACAAGAACATTCAACTTGTCTAAAACACGCGTCTAGTGGTTTCGGTGACAACCGTTTTATCTCCAGTAGGTTGGGTAATTTGACCAACCAGAAGAGACGATTCCATTTCTTTATACAAATATTATGTTATTATCCATTTTGACCACTTTGCACCGTTTCACAATAATGGATCAGCAGTTTGACTGCTAGACATCTTTTGATGAACATTAGCTATCAGTATAATAATGACACAAGCCACGATTGACTTGAAACAAGTTCATAGCGAGATAGTGAATATGGCGCTGACTATTATTAGTTCCTACAATTCCAAAAAGGCAAATAACTCGACGTTGTCTGGTTTAGTCGGTCAAATAGCCAAACAACAATCTGTGTTGTTCACGAGACTAGAAGACAGTATCAAGCCCGAACATGTTTTCCAAGTCTTTGTTTTAGTCAGTGATGAATTCTTTGGTGATAACGTCATCAACTATGGGAGAATAATTATGCTTTTTACCTTTGGCATGCGTCTGGGTAAGCATCTGGTTGATAATTCTTACAACGCCGATGTGAATGTCCAAGACCTGGAAGAGGACTTCGCTAAATCTGTAGGCGAATACATGGCTGATAAACTAAGTCCTTGGATATTTCAACACCAAGGTGGTTGGCGGAATTTCTATGCTTTGACTGCAAACAAAGAAATTGATTAAAAACAGGCTTAAATCCCAGTATTTCGTTATTCTTGTGAGTGTGAGAGCGCTTGATTGTGGATATATAATACCTATAGTAAACCCCTTTGGGTAAATTGTGAGCGGGAGTTGACACGTTGTAATGGCAAGTGGTAAAATTGTGAGAGTCAGTGGGGAATTTGTGTGGTTAATTGGTCAATTTGATAAGTTGTGAAAGCAAACGGGGTAGTTGGTAGGACAATTCGACAAGTTGTGAAAGCAAATTTCTTAGTTTGCTATAATTTTTTCTCCTTATGGTTAATATTTTTTCCTTTGGCTAGCGTATTTATTACTTTGGCCAACTTTTTTCTTACCTTACCATACATATTTCTTAGTTTGGTTGGTATTTTTCTCACTTTGATTAGTATCTTTTCCAGTTTTGGTAATATATTTTCTTACTTGGTCGACAAATTTTCCTATTTTTGTTGTTGTTGTTGTAAATTTGGATGACATATTTATAAGTTTGGTTGAAATATGTGTTTACTTGGCCAATATTTTTCCCATTTGGCTAACAAATTTTCCTATTTAGGTCGATATTTTTCTATCTTTGGTTAATAATTGTCTTCGTGTGGGTTAACAAAGTTTCCTACTTTTTATAAGTTTGGCAGAGCTTTTTATAAGTTTGGTCGATATTTTTTTCACATTTAGTTAACAAAATTTCCTATTTTTCATAAATTTACCGGAGATTTGTAAAAGTTTGGTCGACATATTTCTATATTTACCCAATATTTTTATTACTTTGGTCAGTTTGGATGATATATTTATAAGTTTGGTCAGCCTTTTAGTTGATTTGGCTAGTATTGTTTTCCTACATTTTATAAGTTTGGATGAGACATTTATAAGTTTGGCGGATCTTTTTCACATTTGGGTAAGAAATTTTCCTACCTTTTATGGGGTTGGACGAGGAATTTATTTACTTGGTCAATAGATTTCACCTTTGGCTAATAAAGTTTCCTATATTTTGTCAATTTGGATGCGCTATTTCTTTACATGGCCAATATTTTTTTTATTTTTTCCATTTGGTTAACAAATGTTCCTACTTTTCATAAGCTTGGTGGAGCTATTTCTGTATTTGGCCGACATTTTCCCCTTTTGGTTAACAAATGTTCCTACATTTCATAAGTTTGGCGGAGATTTTTATCAGTTTGGTCGACATATTTCTGTATTTACCCAACGTTTTTATACATTGAATCACGTATTTTCCTACTTCGATCGACATGATTCTTAATTTGAGCAATATTTTCACCATTCGGCTAACACATTTTCCTACTTTTTATAAGTTTGGACGCGTTATTTATAAGTTTGAGCGATATTTTTCCCATTTGGTTAATATGATTTCCTATTTGCCCCATATTTTTTACATTTGACTTACAATTTTCCTACTTTTATAATTTTCGTTGAGATATTTATGTATTTGGCCACCATTTTTATTAGTTTGACTAGCCTTTTCTCCTACTTTTTATAAAATTGATTGAGATATTTGTGTATCTGACCAATATTTTGCCTATTTGGCTAACAAATTGTCCTACTATTTATAAGGTTGGATGAGCTCATTAAGTTTGGTCAGCCTGTTATTTGATTTGGATAACATTTTATCATAGTCTTTATAAGTTTGAATGAAATATTTATAAGTTTGTCCCTCGTTCTGCCTATTGTATTACTTCGGCCGACATGTTTCTTGATTTTACTAGTATATTTTCTTACTTGTTATAAGTTCGGATGAGATATTTCTGTCTTTGACCACTATTTTTTCCTACGTTTTATAATTTGTTGAGATATTTATGTATTTGACCGACCTTTTCCCCATTTCGGCTGACAAATGTTCCTACTTTTTATAAGATTAGATGAAATATTGCTCTCTTTGGTCGATATTTTTTCTCATTAGGTTAACAAATGTTCCTAATTTTTATAATTTTGTTGTAAATATTTCTTTACAGGGTCAATATTTTTCTCATTAGGTTAACAAATTTTCCTATTTTTTATAAGTTTTGCTGAGCCATTTAGAAGTTTGACCGATATTTTCACATTTGGCTAACATTATTTCCTTCTTTTTATGAAATCGGACGAGGCATTTATAATTTTTACCGATATTTTTCAGCTTGGTTGTAGACAATGAGTATTTTCTGCAATCTATAGTAGGTGTGGGTAATACACAAAGTGAGCAAGCAGAATTAACTGGTTGTGTTACTATGGTCGTCAGCGTATTTAAAATGATATTTTTAACTTTCTCGGTACTGTGGTAAAGAGGTAATTGCATAATTACGTTTATATCTGTTGTTCTCAATCAGAGGCCGAAAAAAGCATTGTCTTGTCCTGTTGTATTGACTCTAGACGCAAATGTTGTTGGTAACCCAGTGCCAATCTTAGTAATTTGTAGGTGTTGTGTCGTTCATAGAACCTATACTTGTGTATGGATGTAAAGCACTACATGCGGACATTTGTTGTTAGAAAACACATGTATATATATTCATATATACATATACTACGAAAACATATTTTGAAGCCTCAAAATTTGACTTCTTCAGACATTACATTAGTTTTCATGGGGGACATGAATGCATAGGGTGATTTAAATATAACCAGATTTACGTTTCCAAGGAGATAACACACAGACTATGTTTTCGTTGAAAATTCGCTGTTTTCTCTAAGCAGACTGTCACTTTTGTCACAGCCAGTGTAGATGGTCATGTGTTTGTTATGGGTATTATTAATGTAAATGTTTATTCTGTTTGTAGTGTAAGGGTCCTTCTCTTCCATCGATAAGTTTTAAAAAACCAATGACCAAGCCCTATAAGACACATATGACAACCGCATCTATCCTACTTCATTCATGTAGATTTGGTCCACAGTGTCCACTTTGGTAAGATTTTACAACAATAGACTGGAGCAGGAAACAGGAAACGTTACGTGAATAACGATACACCGAGAGTCAATACGCTTGGATTTGTATTCTCACGTTACTTTTACTATGTATCTATGGTTGTTTCCTGACAGGCTTCATCAATCAGACTCCCATCAAAGGATGGCGGCATGCACAAAATTGTTGGCAACAATATAGAATAGATAGTGGGCGCTTGGTTTAAGTGTTAATCTGTTACGCTGACGTGAGGGGCGATCGGTGTAATTTGGTCGCAATATATAACAGATAGCGGTCACACTGACATAATGGCATGTTGTGTGTACCATTTGTATGTATCTAATACACCAACGTATTCATACCGTTGTGTTTTTCACTTATTTGCTAATGTAACACTGGTGTTTTCTTCTTTTTTGTTTTTTATAATTTTATACATATCACTGTATTTATTTTATTATGTAATTTAACTTGTAATAATGTACTTGAATTCTTTAAACTACGGTTTATTTAGTCCTAACTTTATATACTGTGTATTGCTTCTTCTTGACCAGCTGTCTGTCGTTGGTACCCAGTGTATTAGACACCTCTTTCTGGTAGGTTTAGACTGTCTATTATTACCCTCTCAGATCGATTGTAATCTTTGGTTTATAAAATAATGCTTCGCGGCGACGCAACGTTTCATTACCATTTTTTGTTTCATTGTTGGTTTTGTTCAGGGCCACGCGGCCTATACCGCCTCGTTTATCGTGTCATCTTCACTGGGTACCAGGTAGCTGATTAATATCTCCAGCTGGTGCCATCACAGCTAATCTAAACATAGTCACTAGCCTACCGCCGTTTGCCTGGGAGGCACGGTAGTTTTCTACAACTAAATACCTTTGTTATCGTTATATAATAGACATCGCTGTGTATCCTTATTTACAAATACGTACATGTTAGCTGACCTCCGATTTGTCATTTTGTTTAATAATATCTGCAAATTGTCTCTGTCTTTCATAGAATATGTACTTTTGTATGACTGTGAAGCGTGGGCAATGAGCAGACAAAATGAAAAACATCAGTGAAGATGTGGTGAAAATATACATACCATGCCCAGATAGAACAACAAATTACCAGGTCCCACTAGAAACAAAGGGAAAAAAAAAACAGTATCTACAACATACTCTTTTCCACTCTTAATGTTTAAGTTTGCGTGAAATATGTCTTTTGCAGCGTGTGACATGAGGAAATTTGTCCTTTAAAATCACCTTGAATATATATCTTCATATATAAATATGCTATGAACACATATTTTGAAGCCGCAAATTTGACTTCAGGCATTATACTAATTGTTGAATGAGACATGAACGCCAAGGATGAACTACGTGGGCACCCGTTAATGAATGTTTGTTGTTTATTAGTAGTTGTTTTATTCGTTTTTCTTGTTTTCGATCGGTTCAGCAGTATTGATTTCACCTTAAAGCTAAATATGCATATACTATGCAGAATGCTTCTGCTAAATATGTTCACAGGAACTGACATTACCATACTTATAAGCTTTTCACACGCCGGTAGATCTCCGTTTTTTTCGTCGTTTTATTAAATATTTTTAGTCAAATGTCTTCATTTAATTTCTGTCATAAAATGTCTTCATCTAATTTAACTTGTCAACGGCCTTCATATAATTTATGTAATCAACAGACACTGCGTAGGATCTGCAATATTTAGTAGAGGCGGTTGTTGCACCCGGTGAACAACTAGGGTTAGAATTAAATTATAAAACGACACGGGTTATGATTGTCACTATGAAGAACGAAATACCACTATGTAATATACATGTAAATGGGAATATTCTGAAACAAGTGAATAGATACAAGAATCTCGGAACAGTCATAACAGCTGCTGGGAGATGCCTTGAAGAGATTAGCACAAGAATCGCCGTGGCGAAGATAACCTTTTGCAAGCTGAAAAACGTATTGACCAGTAAAAAGATGGCAATTGCTACGAGAAAAAGAGTGTTGAACCTGTACTTTTGTATGAATGTGAAGACAATGAGCAGTCCCGCTGAATCTGCTGGCTGTGGAACTGACGTTTCTGAGGAGAATGCAAAGCGATACCGCTGGATTCGAACCTCCGGTACCTATTTTGGTTATAGTTAGCCACCAGGGGTGTGATTTGAACCGCCAATGATACCACCTAACTACTCATGTCACGTGTTTTTATTAAGCTCGAACCTACCTGGTCCGACCGACTCTGCTCACTGCCCTGCACCCCGACTACCATCACTTTACAACCCGACTCCGCGTGTTTGTCGACCACCTGACACCTCTTATGTCGTCTATACAAAACGGGAAGTAATTAATGCATTACACCAGCTGACGTCAATACACAGATGGTTTTAATGAAAGGACTATTTTACCACAGCTGGAGATACAATCTCGAATTTACAAAAAAAAAAAAGACTTTGTACCATACACTTTAATTACCATATTTCCTTGTTGAGTTTGATGAGAAATCGATACGTTCTACCACAGCTGTTATATGATAAAGAAAAGATCATGCTGGTTGCCGGGTTTGTTCTACTGTCTATACAAACGGGAACCTAATTAATTCATTACACCGGCTGACATATTCTGAATCAATTAGCAAACCTGGTGCCATAGTTTAATTGATCTTGTTAACCCCGATGCTCTGATTAAAAAACGACAGCTGACACTTTAAAAAACGAGGCAGGAGCTGGAAGGCATGAGGCAGGCCACAACCCACCCACCGCGAGACATGAGACATAGACGAGACATGAGACGAGAATGAGCAATGAGATATATCTCATTGCTCATTGCTCATTAAGATGGATTTACAACATGTAGTACTACTACCAGGTGTATCCTCTTTGATATCTCACAAGTCTTCTGCACGGTTCTTACAGCTGGCAACAACTGTCCCACACTTCGGCAATAATCTTGGTGCTCAGTCCTCCTCGGGTGCAGGAGACATCCTTACCATGTTTACAACTACTCCTGCACGGGCCTGCGGGTTTCCATTTTTCTGCTTCACATGGATGGTTGGTTTATTCGTGCGCTTGTGTGTCTGTGTGTATTTCTTTGTGTGTGTGTGTGTGTGTGTGTGTGTGTGTGTGTGTGTGTGTGTCTGTCTTTCTGTATTTGTGTGTGTGTGTGTCTTTGTGTGTGTATGGCGTTATGTCTGTATGTGTGTGTGTGTTTGTGTGTCTGTCTGTATGTCCTTATGTGTGTTTGTCTATCTGTGTGTATGTCTTTCTGTCTGTCTGTGTGTATCTATCTTTCTGTCTGTGTGTGTACGTGCCTGTACGTGTGTGTCTGCCTGTCTTTCTGTCTCTGGGCCGTTTTCACCTGCCGCCTGTGTGTGTCTGTCTGTGTGTGTCTGTCTGTGTGTGTCTGTCTGTGTGTGTGTGTCTGTCTCTGTGTGTCTGTCTGTCTGTGTGTGTCTGTATTTCTGTGTGTGTGCGTGTTTCTGTCCTGAGCGTGCGTGCGTTCGTACACTGTATGACTACCACAGAATGTCAGAAAGAGAGTGCTGACATGCTATGTAGAACGCGCATGACTGACGTGATACATACAGCAGTCAGTCAACTTATGTGATACATACAGCAGTCAGTCAGTCAACGTATGTGATACATACAGCAGTCAGTCAACTTACGTGATACATACAGCAGCCAGTCAACTTACGTGATACATACAACAGTCAGTCAACATATGTGATACATACAGAAGTCAGTCAGTCAACCAATGTGATACATACAGCAGTCAGTCAACATATGTGATACATACAGCAGTCAGTCAGTTAACCTATGTGATAAATACAGCAGTCAGTCAGTCAACTTACGTGATACATACAGCAGTCAGTCAACTTATGTGATACATACAGCAGTCAGTCAACCTATGTGATACATACAGCAGTCAGTCAGTCAACTTACGTGATACATACAGCAGTCAGTCAACTTATGTGATACATACAGCAGTAAGTCAACTTATGTGATACATACAGCAGTCAGTCAGTCAACTTATGTGATACATACAGCAGCCAGTCAACTCATGTGATACATACAGCAGCCAGTCAACTCATGTGATACATACAGCAGCCAGTCAACTCATGTGATACATACAGCAGCCAGTCAACTCATGTGATACATACAGCAGCCAGTCAACTCATGTGATACATACAGCAGCCAGTCAACTCTTGTGATACATACAGCAGCCAGTCAACTCATGTGATACATATAGCAGCCAGTCAACTCATGTGATACATACAGCAGCCAGTCAACTTATGTGATACATACAGCAGCCAGTCAACTCATGTGATACATACAACAGTCAGTCAACTTATGTGATACATACAGCAGTCAGTCAACTTATGTGATACATACAGCAGTCAGTAAAATTATGTGATACATACAGCAGTCAGTCAGTCAACTTACGTGATACATACATCACGTGAGTGCCATATCATAGGGCACAAACACACGTATGTCTCACCGAAGAACCGAACTCCAGCCCTTCAAATCAACAGCTGAGTGCGCTACCGTGAAGACAATGAGACGGACATTCAGAACAGACCAACATGTTCTCTTTCTCATTGTTGTATATAATGTTGTAGTTTCTGTAGCCTCTTCCAGGCAGTAGTTGCTACTTACTCATGCAACATTCGTCTCAGCAAACGTGGTTGCTTCTAAGTCTTCCTAATTTGTCCAGTCCCTTCCACGATGCGCTGCCATTCACGTAAGTTGACTTACTGCTGTATGTATCACGTGAGTTGACTGACTGCTGTATGTATCACATAAGTTGACTGACTGCTGTATGTATCACATAAGTTGACTGACTGGTGTATGTATCACATAAGTTGACTGACTGGTGTATGTATCACATAAGTTGACTGACTGACTGCTGTATGTATCACGTAAGTTGGCTTACTGCTGTATGTATCACATAAGTTACTTACGTGATCACCAGTACTCAAGTGTTCACCAGTACTCAAGTGTTCACCAGTACTCAAGTGTTCACTAGTACTCAAGTGTTCACCAGTACTCAAGTGTTCACCAACACTCAAGTGTTCACCAGTACTTAAGTGTTCACCAGTATTCAAGTGTTCACCAGTACTCAAGTGTTCACCAGTACTCAAGTGTTCACCAGTACTCAAATGTTCACCAGTACTCAAGTGTTCACCAACACTCAAGTGTTCACCAGTACTCAAGTGTTCACCAGTACTCAAGTGTTCACTAGTACTCAAGTGTTCACCAGTACTCAAGTGTTCACCAGTACTCAAGTGTTCACCAACACTCAAGTGTTCACCAGTACTCAAATGTTCACCAGTACTCAAGTGTTCACCAACACTCATGTGTTCACCAGTACTTAAGTGTTCACCAGTATTCAAGCCGAGCGGATCGACTTCTGTGCACTCAGTTTTATCCCATCAGACTCAGCCTCTCTCAGCGGAACGGCAAGTCTGTGGCCGAGAGCATCGCACAAAGCACGAACTCGGTAGCTCCAGAGATCACCTCCAGGGGTCTGCTGAAACATTGCCCTCGTGGTCTGAACGGGGGAGTGAACCCACTACCTTCACAACGGGAGGCAGCCGGCATAGCCACGCTGTTGTAGTACAAGATCATCACGTTTGTGAGAGAGAAACATGGAGAGAAAGTCTACCACAGAGAAAGTCTACCACAGAGAAAGTCTATCAGAGAGAAAGTCTACCACAGAGAAAGTCTACCACAGAGAAAGTCTACCACAGAGAAAGTCTACCACAGAGAAAGTCTACCACAGAGAAAGTCTACCACAGAGAAAGTCTACCACAGAGAAAGTCTACCACAGAGAAAGTCTACCACAGAGAAAGTCTACCACAGAGAAAGACTACCACAGAGAAGTCTACCACAGAGAAAGTCTACCACAGAGAAAGTCTACCACAGAGAAAGTCTACCACAGAGAAAGTCTACCACAGAGAAAGTCTACCACAGAGAAAGTCTACCACAGAGAAAGTCTACCACAGAGAAAGTCTACCACAGAGAAAGACTACCACAGAGAAGTCTACCACAGAGAAAGTCTACCACAGAGAAAGTCTACCACAGAGAAAGTCTACCACAGAGAAAGTCTACCACAGAGAAAGTCTACCACAGAGAAAGTCTACCACAGAGAAAGTCTACCACAGAGAAAGTCTACCACAGAGAAAGACTACCACAGAGAAAGTCTACCACAGAGAAAGACTACCACAGAGAAAGTCTACCACACAGAAAGTCTACCACACAGAAAGTCTACCACACAGAAAGTCTACCACACAGAAAGTCTACCACAGAGAAAGTCTACCACAGAGAAAGTCTACAAGAGAGAAAGTCTACCACAGAGAAAGTCTACCACAGAGAAAGACTACCACAGAGAAAGTCTACCACAGAGAAAGTCTACCACAGAGAAAGTCTACAAGAGAGAAAGACAGGAGAACAAACAAACAAACAAACAAATGAAGAATGAAAGAAAGAAGACTGCGTGTGTCAACTCATGGAGTTATATTTCTGTATGTAACACTGTGTTCCTGTTATGTCAGTGAACAGATCTGAACATGGTGTCGTCATCACGCCATGCAAACACATATTTACAATATCAATATCTCTGCTCGCTGATATTTTTACACCTACGTTGTAATAGCCATGTCAGTGCATGCCAGCTTGCACTTAACGCTAAATGTTCACAGCCAAAAACAGCCAAACACACTCCAGGCGTCGCGGAAAATTTTTAAGCATTGCCGATATCCAGACAATCGATGGACAGATCTTTCTGAATTTTGCTGCCATTTTCAGTAGATTTACGCGATATTTATCTGGCGGGAACATCTCGAGAACCACTTAATCAATTACAAAAACCTGGCTGCTGGTTACAGGGCATGTCATCATCATCAACTAGTGCAGTGGTTCTCAACCTTTTTTGGCCCATGCCCCCCCCCCTTTCACCATATGTTGAGAATGTCATTCCTCCCCTTTCGTATTTCCTCCCTATAAATCCCCCTCCCCCCACCCTGACCGTACATAGCATACGTAAAAATGGAAGCTAACTTTAATAACAAATACTAGAACAAGTTTAGATGTCTGCATAAAACGTGATTTGTGGGTCTACTTACGTTATAAAACGAATATCAGATGGACGAGGAGTACAGAACCGTAAAGTATGGAGGGAAAAACAATATCAAGTAATCGGTTCTTGTATTAAAGCGATATTGAAATAATCTTCATTCCCCACCTGGAAGCCCTAAAATCCCCCCCCCCCCCCCGGTGGGAATTCTCCACCGGTTGAGAACCATTGATCTAGTCTTTACAGCAGTCAGTCAACGTATGTGATACATACAGCTGTCAGTCAACTTATATGATACATACAGCAGTCAGTAAACCAATGTGATACATACAGCAGTCAGTCAACTTATGTGATACATGCAGTTGTCAGTCAACTTATGTGATACATACTGCAGTCAGCTAACTAACTAACCAACCAACCAGTTAACTAACTAACTAACACTGAAGTGTTGAATAGAATATGATCTTCTTACAATAACAATACACGCTGACTGACCTGTTTGTGTATTTTGATTTCAGTTATCAACGATGACGGAATCAGCAGACGATCAGATTCCCCACTGGCTGAGCTTCAACCGCAGCAGCAGATCTCTAAGTGGCGTACCCTTGCCAGGCGATGAGAGCACCACGCGCCTGGCCATCACAGCCAAATGTCACGATATATTTGCTCACACTGCCGGATGTTCTGGCCACTCCAAGCAGGTGTTCCAGTTGACTGTGTCCAGGTGTTCCTGGCCAGACAATCAGATCTCCTGGCTCTCTGTAGCCAGTCCTGGAGTGCATGTAGCGACAGAGGTGCCATCGCTTGAATATGGAAACTTGATGTTTGTGGATGCTGGTTGTGAAGTAGATCGGGTAGTGGCTAGCTTAGTTTTGTGCTCAACCTCGGAACAGTTAACATCTAGAGACAGGTTGAACTTAATGTTACACCTATCCGACTTCTTGGCTATACCTGTCGGCTCTATCAGCCTGGAGCCTTCGTCAACTCGCCTGCTTGCGGCGGTCAACAAGGGATTTCACATGGTCTCTGCAGGACCAGGCTCGGACGATTGTAATCTGAACCAGAATGTTGAAATTCTGTGGTGGTTGCCATGTTCCACGGTCAAGCATCTCCACGACTTCATCAGGGTGCTACAGCACAACGTCGACGGGGGTAGACTGCAGCAGGAGATTGGCCGGGCCATAGTGGGCTGGTATGTAGCGTCTTCCAGTCCGCTTCTATCAAGGCCAAGTCGCAGACGTCGAGCGGCCGGATATAGAACTGCTGCGCCGACACCCGTGCTGAGCCCGCTCAAACCGACATCTCTTGTCGGGTCAGCTCAAGTAGAGTCTGCTGCCACTTATTCAACAGATCTGTCCCGTCCAACTGTACCGTTTACTACAAATTATAAATTAATTTTTCCTGAATCATCGAGTCAAACACAAACAGACGCATCGCCTCCAGCTCTAGTGTCATCATTTGTGGATTTATTCCCAGGCTATCCTGCAGAAACAACTCATCTTCCATCTTTATCAACACCATTGTCTTCATTACATGTTACATCAACTTTTTCATTAACATCAACATCAATTATAACTTCACAACAACTTACTCAACCGTCATGGACGGCGCGGTTGTGGGATGCACATGACACATCTAGACCACAGTTTATAACCGATTCAACATTCTCATATTTACGTGCTCAACGACTATCAGACAGACATTTAATGTCTTCTCGACCAACTGTAGACCTACCAGATAGTTTTGTCCGAGTACCATCTGACCTATTATCAACTCCAGACCTAGTAACTAGTTTTATCCGCGCACCATCGGACCTGACGTACACACCATCCCTACCAACTAGTCACATACCATCGGACCCCTCATCAACTTCACACCTACCAACTAGTTTTATCCTCGTACCATCTGATTTGCCGGCCACCTCACACCTAGCAACTAGTTTTGCCCGCATACCATCCGACCTCTCATTAACTTCAGACCTACAAGCCAGTTTTGCCCGCGTACCATCCGACCTCTCATCAACACAGACAACCCAGTACAGCCGGGCAGGTGTTGCCACGCCCACATCCGGGCGCCCAGTCAGGCAGTCACCAACAGACACAGTCTCCTCATCCATGGCGCCGGACATACCACAAGCCACCCTCAGGCCGGATATCTCTCCATTGTCTCTGGCATCTTCTGGAGTACTTCCATTGTCGCTGGCATCATCTGGGACACTCGAGCATTTCACTTCAGGATTATTTCCAGCTGATAATGCTAGAGCATCCTCATCACTATTGTATCTAAGCGCGGCCTCCACTGATTGGCTTCAGGATTATGTAACTGAATCACCAACATCATTTATACAACATAAGTTTTCATTTGATTATATTCAGACTGCACGTCTACCACCACACATGTCATTTCCAGAAGCAACCCCGACAGAGGACGTGTGGTTTCGGCCATCAAAGATGTCAGACTCCTTCGCTTTATTGGCATCTGTTGCAACATTACACCTGACCTCAGCATATTTGGTGATCTCGCGAGATGTGGAAGTGGTCGCGCCTCTCTTCACATCAAGTGAGTCAATACTGGCAGTAGATTCCTCGACTGATATGTTTCCTTCAGCTCCTGACGCAACTTCAGTAACTCCTGACGCAGATTTGCGCGATAAATATCATTCTTCAGTCTATATTGATCCTGTCTGGAGCACGGATATTCACGAGTATTCAAATATTCACACGCTGCCGACAAAACTTTGTTCTGAAGAACAATCACAAGAACTGGATCATGGTCTCCCGTCGAGATCGTCCCCTGTTGCTGAACTACCAACACTTCTCTATTCATCTCTCACTCAAACAGCCTCCCAGCCAGGCAGCAACTTGCCTCTACTTCCACTGTATACCTCACACAGAACTGCTTCAACCTCGGAAATTGTCGCAGACTGGGAATTGGAGGGAAAGTCCCGTGAAATTACGACGAGTTCAATGATGTCAGAATGGGATCTTGCACATTTAGGTGTTCTTGCTTCCATACATTCACAAATTGGTGATTCCAGCAAAACGATTTCTACACCGCCGGTTTCTGCGTCAGACACGAAGCCTTCCGTTTACCCGGCAGCCGATGATGACACAGTGGACCAATCAACTGATGGCGCAGAGTCTATCGAGGACAGTACCGCACGTCCATGGCCGGGTACAGCAGCAGCAGCAGCAAACACAACAACTGTTACCACACCTGTGTCATCTGCTCTCCTCTTCTTGACTTCAGCCGCAACTAAACGACCTCGTACCCGTACCACGACTCCAGTAGTGACAAGAGCAAGAACAACCACCGCCGCCACTACTACAACAACAAAAGCAATAACATCAAAACTAAGACCATCAACGACAAAACGTCCCACTGTGCGGAAACCCAGCACCCACAAAGCACGTCCCACCACACATAGGCCCACACACAGGCCCACACACAGACCCACACAGATGACGACAGAGAGGACCACGACCGAATGGTCTGACGAGGACGAACTTTACCCAGGTATGTATCCTTTGTTCAGGTGAGATTTGAGATAGTTCATCTGTATTCAAACGTGCACGTCATCTTACAACAGTTAAGAACTCAGTCTGCAACCATCGTCTCCTGGTATGTTGTTGCCTATGTTGTATACACTGTACGTGTGACATGTTGCATACACTGTATGTGTGATATGTTGTATACACTGTATGTGTGATATGTTGTATACACTGTAAGTGTGATATGTTGTATACACTGTATGTGTGACATGTTGTATACACTGTATGTGTGATATGTTGTATACACTGTACGTGTGACATGTTGTATACACTGTATGTGTGACATGTTGTATACACTGTATGTGTGATATGTTGTATACACTGTATGTGTGATCTGTTGTATACACTGTATGTGTGACATGTTGTATACACTGTATGTGTGACATGTTGTATACACTGTATGTGTGATATGTTGTATACATTGTATGTGTGATATGCTGTATACACTGTATGTGTGATATGTTGTATACACTGTATGTGTGATATGTTGTATACATTGTATGTGTGATATGTTGTATACACTGCATGTGTGATATGTTGTATACACTGTATGTGTGACATGTTGTATACACTGTATGTGTGATATGTTGTATACACTGTACGTGTGACATGTTGTATACACTGTATGTGTGACATGTTGTATACACTGTATGTGTGATATGTTGTATACACTGTATGTGTGATCTGTTGTATACACTGTATGTGTGACATGTTGTATACACTGTATGTGTGACATGTTGTATACACTGTATGTGTGATATGTTGTATACATTGTATGTGTGATATGCTGTATACACTGTATGTGTGATATGTTGTATACACTGTATGTGTGATATGTTGTATACATTGTATGTGTGATATGTTGTATACACTGCATGTGTGATCTGGTGTACCCTGATCTCTAGTGCACACTGTGTGTGTGTGATCTGTTGTACCTTGATCTCTGATGTAGTGAGTTCTAACGCTGTCTTACGGCTGTGCAGTGCTTGCTGGTGTCTGTCCACAGATCACTTCAACAACAGACCATACGTTCAGCGTCCTATCAAAGTCATCCGAGCCGACCAGGGGAAGCTGCTAGAGTTCATTGTACCCCACGATGTCTTCTACGACATTGAAGACGGAGACACCAGACACCTGTCTCTGTCTTTAGAGCTGCCTTCTAACCAGGTCCTGCCCGACAACTTCTGGTTGTTCATCGAGCCAACACCACAGGTGGGTTATCTGTAGTCTCTGCCTTCCCACACACGTATCTGTCTGTCTTCCAACCAGGTTCTGACACCACAGGTGGGTTATCTCTAGTCTCTGCCTTCCCACACACGTATATGTCTGTGATTAGAGCTGCCTTCTAACCAGGTCCTGCCAACACCACAGGGGGGTTATCTGTAGTCTCTGCCTTCCCACACACGTATCTGTCTGTCTTTAGAGCTTCCTTCCAACCAGGTTCTGACAACACCACAGGTGGGTTATCTGTAGTCTCTGCCTTCCCACACACGTATCTGTCTGTTCGTCCGTCCGTTCGTCTGTCAGTCTACTACATGTATACAATAGATTTGAGATAGAACACAGCTTCAGATTCGGCCATGTCCACTGACATCCACCCATGTTAAGCCAAATCCACCCACATTCAGCCATGTTCACCCACATTCAGCCATGTTCACCCACATTCAGCCATGTTCACCCACATTCAGCCATGTTCACCCACATTCAGCCATGTTCACCCACATTCAGCCATGTTCACCCACATTCAGCCATGTTCACCCACATTCAGCCATGTTCACCCACATTCAGCCATGTTCACCCACATTCAGCCATGTTCACCCACATTCAGCCATGTTCACCCACATTCAGCCATGTTCACCCACTGTAGCAGAATGTGGGTATTAGGTGGGAAAAGGCTACAGCACGCTTGAGCATCGGGATGGAATGGGAAGAAAGATGCTCAAGTCGTGACGTAGTTTGTTGTTAGGAATCAGTGAACATCTGGGCCTGAAACTGAGAAGACGCCATGTTGTAGGAAGATTGATCAAGCTGTCATCGATGTGCAATAAAGATAATTTGTATTCGCCCAAGACTTGTTAGTCCTCTATACTTCACACCGTTACAGAGGATTAAATGGCGCCGATGCCAGGATCCGTGCTTGGACTGTCGCGGTAAATAGACCTATAATTTACTCAACTGAATTTAAGAAGCCCTTTGACGACGTTGGAACGACGTAATATATTTTAGGGGAGACACAGCGACTAAAAGCCTAGCCAGAGGTAGTTGTTGTGATTTCCCAGAAGAAGAAAAGAAAAAAAAAAAAAGCAAAGCTGAAAGTCATCTTGTTGGATCAAAGGCATGCTGTTAGATTATAATCAAAGTGGATGGTCAGCTTCTTTTTGTATGATGAGCGCCACAATAATTGCTCCACGCTATACTGGACGATCAACGAACGTTGCCAAGTTTTATCTTTGCTCCAGAATACTGATTTGGACCGAAGCTCCTTGTCAAGTTCGGCTGAAGTACTGTTTTTTTTTTTTTGATCGCCGTCGTCCAGTGATGGTTTTGATCGCCGTAGCCCAGTAACGAGCCAAGTCATTGTTACACAGTCCGCTTCGTCAAATCTTGCTGGCCTTGGTCATTGTTATACAGCTGTTTGTCAAGTTCTGCTAGCCAAGTCATTGTTACACAGTCCGCTTCGTCAAATTTTGCTGGCCAGGTCATTACAATCGAGCCGTTGTCAAGTCATCTCCGGACTCCGTTGTGTAAGAGAGCCGCTTTGTCAAATCAGTCAGCCGCTGCTCTACACTGTCGGTTGTTTTGAGAAGCTGACTATCGTTCATTGCTGATTTCAGAGGGCTGGCCAGTGCTGTCCTATGATCACAATCGTTCCTTGCCGTATTTCAAGAGCCCGTCCCTGGGTGGCTGATACATTCAATCGTTCCTTGCCGTATTTCAAGAGCCCGTCCCTGGGTGGCTGATACGTTCAATCGTTCTTCACTGTCTTATCGACGTCGTTGTTGTTCCTGTGGAGTCTTGTCGAGCCTATCGAGCCCAGTCGAGCATTTTTGTTCTTTACGGAGTAGTGAAGCCGCTTTGTCTATCCTGGTTCAAGTACTCGAGTACCAGATACCGTACTTCGCAGTCTCGGCATACAAGGGTATAGACGTCAAGGACTTCATTTTCGATTGGAAAATTTAGTTCAACAAGAAAAGGGGTAATATAAATAAATTTTTCTATTAGATAGAAAATTAGTGAGTTTCAGGAGGAAGATAACATCCTTTGGTTAATTTAAGACTGTATATTAATAAGTATTGATTGTTTTTTTGCTTGAATAACTGTAAATATTTCAGCATGACGGAACAAGATTCATTGGCACAAGTTTTGACGGGGGTAGGAACGACAACAGGCAGACCCAACACAGCACAGTAGAGAAACATACATTATTTCAGCAAAGCTCAGGACGAGTTTTTTTTTTTCAAGTACCAAGGAATATACAGAGGAAGGAGTAGGCATATATGTATAATTATTTGTTTTAAGATAGAATTGAAGAATTGAAAACCTGATGCATTTTTTAAAAGATTTAGCTTTGAGTAACCTGTTGCAGAGTATGTGCTAGCGATAGGAAAGCTGCCTACGTATTGAAAACAACAAGGCTTTATATCATAAAAGCGTGGTGAGCTACTATGGAAGTCTTTTATAGGAAGTTAGGACGTGTGACAGAATTGATGGATGGCTTAAAAATAGACGTAGGTAGAATTTCGTCTATGATAGAATTGATAAAGAGGCAGACGCCTGAACGAACGGAGCACGAGACAGGTAGGAGATATTATGGTATAGACAAGCCCAATAGATGGCAGACGGTCAATAGGAATGATAACTGGTGTGGTTACAATTCTAAAGTTGTCAGCCATATACATATGAAAATAGATAAGAGTGAGACACAGAAACATGTAGGAATTAGTAATGGTCAGAAAAGGAAACGGTGGTTTTGGCCTTCAAAGAGTGAAAACGCAAAAGCCTTGCGAGAGAACTGGTTCCAGATCAGACAATTGCGATATTCGGTGGCAAAGTTGAATAACAGAGAAGGAAACACAGATAAGATTTTGGGTAGTCAGGAGGTATCTTCAGTCTTTTGTGTCAGACAAGAAAGAGAGACTCAGACACAGGTGATTGAGGTGGTAGAAGAAAACACGCAGACACAAGTTGATACAGTAGAGAAAAAAGTCCAGGTACAACCGAATAGCAAAGTAACGAAGGGAAGTCAAACTGACTTAATAGAAATTCAGTCAAAACCAACTTACTTGACTAAGAGAGACACGGTTGAAATTAAGAAAGATAAACAGACAAGAACCAAAGACGAAAAAAGACCAAAGAGGAAAAGTATTGAGGAAAGAAATAGTAACAGTCTGATGGTCAATAAAGGTACGACGAATGGTATGTCAAGTTCCTCAGGTATAGACATTAAATTAATCCCTAAATGGTGTAGAAATATTAGGTGTGAGAGTTCAGGTTACGGAGAAGATATTTCTACCGCCGCATGTTATAGTAAATACCGTGATGCTGAAACAACTACAGATACTGATGATTCGGAGAATGAGAGAATTGCACTACGAGCAGATCCTGACTCGAAGCGTGATGTTTCCTCATACGGTAGGCTTGCTAGTGGACAGACGGACAGAGTTTTGGTTGGTGACTCTTTAGAACTAGATACCAGTTTATATGACAGGAAAGTAGGGAAGGCTAAGAGACGAATACCAAGAGAGAGAGAGAAAGATACTTCCAAAAAGAAAGATGTTTGCCTAGTAGAAAGTGGAACACAAAAACAGCAAACAGCTGAAGCATCGCTGGAAAAAGTTAGATGTCTCATGAAATCGGTAAGACCATGGTTGTATTTAAATAACCGATACGAGCAGGTTTGAGCAAATACATATGAGCTGTCTAAAATAGGCAGATGAATTTTTTTGGTGTAGCATCACATGATACAAGGTAGGCAATAGTGTTGTGGAGGATAGAGAGTTACGGCAAATGATATTCTACGTGGATACGTAATACAGGATATCTTGTGTTTAGTTGCGATGTATGGAGAGTAAACAAGGTAAAAATAGTCCTTTGTCCGGAATGGATAGATACAGAAAGTTAATCACGTTGAGTGATGTATAACTGGAGTAATTAAAGTAGAGTAGATTCAGCACAGAATTAGTAAAGAGAGAGATAAACTAGGTATGAATGTTCGTACTAGAAATGGTTCGACTTAGAGCTATGACATGATGTCTGAGATAGTTTCGCTTGGTAGTTTGAGAAGTAAGTATAGTATTGTTGACAGCTGAACCGAGAGTGTCTGATGAGGAGATATAGAAGGAGGAGGAATTGAGTATCCTGTGTAAAATAGTCAGTTGAGCGCGAGAGTATTAAGAGTAAAAGACTGTAGAAGTTGATGCTTGAAGAATACGAGTTCTTGGTGAGCGGGATGAAGTAATTACGTCAGGCTTGAGGAGAAAGAAGAGCTGATTAAATCTGAGAAAGTGTTGTGTGGAGAAGTATAGAATGATAGTTACGAGGTTGGTGGCTCGTCGGAGTGAAGTTTGTTCTGAGAGATCGTTGATAGTGTTTGCTTAGGTTATGACCTTTGAAAAGGAGAGTATGAGTGAGAAAAGTAGAAATAAGAAAACAGTTGAATTGTGAAAGTCCTGTTGAGTGTTAAAGTAGGTTATCTGATAATCTGTTGTTCTTGTAGGTGTAAAAATGTAGACAAACATATGTGCGTCGAGAAAGAATAGGAAGATGACAAGTGATAAGTACCGCATGCATGTACGAGGCGTTTAATACGTGCGTGAGTATAAGTATAGATAAACAGGTGTTCGTCGCGATGCGAGAGTAGTCGTGAGATAAGAGCGAAATTGGGTATCACTGTCTGAGCAAACATAAAATACGAATACCGTGTGAATATGCGAAGAGTAGCTGATAAGTGATGTTGATAAAACGTGGAGCATAGAGTAACTGAGTATATGAAAATTGAGAGATGGAAAGAACATGATTAGAAAGGTGTGATGTCTTTTGTTTGGAATGTGTGATCTTGGACGGAATTTATGACAGTTTGACAGAAAGAGAGTTAACATTCTGAATGACGTTTCATAAAATTTGTTTAGTATTGTTGACAGGGACAGCTTGGAGTATGAATGCCTGATACTGAGAAATGAGGAAAGTGAGGTCCGTTGTCAGTTATAAGTGGTGTGAGTTGCTGTTCTGTAAGAATCCCGATAAATATGAAGAGGAGTGAAAGATACGGAGATAAACAAGATTAATGAATGTTGGAGAACATGAGAACATGTTCCGATAAGTGTGACTAGTATCATCGCGGTGCAAGAACGCTAGGAGAGACTTGAGGATAGCTTAGAGTTGTTGTGATGAGATGTTAAGAAAGTACTGATGCAGGAGAATGAAATATTAATTGCGTCGGATAGACGAGGAATTTAAAAGTAGAATTAGTCGTTGGTACAGTAGGTAGATGTATTGGTGAGAGGTCTATAGTAAATAGACAAAGTTTTGTTGGACGTAAGAGGGTGGAGATACCGTAGTTAACGGTAATAATGATTAAGTAGTTGTAGTAATACTTGGAACAAATCCAAGGGAAACAATTAGTGTGTCGAGGTACGGTTTCCTTTAGTAGAGAGATGAGTTGTAGTATGCTGGGATAGTAAGTGAAGTGATTTGAGCTGCAGTTTACAGCGGTTGGTTAGGCTGATATTCCAGATATTGTGATGTGTTAGGAGTTAGTCTGGTAAAAGATAGAATATTGTGAGGGGAGAGAATCAATGATTGACGGTCATTTATTAATTAGTGACTTTTGTTGAGAGAACAGATATTGTTCTAAGTTAGGAATTGATCTGTAGGTCACAGATATTTTTTTTTTGGGATTAATGCAGGTTAATTGGCCTAGCATTGAGCGTTTTTATTACAGTTAGAAGAGTGGCCGTTGTAATGAATAGGTATGTATTACATTGGTTCGTAGAAGAGACCAATCTTGCTGGGTTACGTTAAATAGTTAATTCTAAGTGAATTATATTTTTTGGAAAACCTTCTCTTTAGCGAGAAAACAGTTGTTTTTGTTGAATTTGAGATTTTAATGCCTCATATATAATATGTTTTTTTTTTGCTTGATTTGGTCCTGTAAAATGATTGCTATTATTTGATTTTAGAATAGGATTATTGTGTTCTTAGACTTTTACGTACAAACTATTGGTCCGTAAAAGAGACCAGTAGTATTAGGTAACAATAGATTAGGATGTATGTTGTATTATGTTAATATATGTTTTTCTTTGAATGAGTTAATACCTTTAATTAATATGAGGGGAAACATAAATGATGTAAAAAACTTGGGGGGGGGGGTATGATATCCTGTTGTGATTTTATTTCGCTGTTTTGTATGTTAAATAGTAATTAATTAAGTTATGTTTAATTTACATGGTTTTGTCTAGAATAAAGACAATACATCGGGCTTTATTTAAGACCCTTCGTTCAGAAAATAGTAATAAACTACTGAGAACTAGAAGAGAGACACATTCTCCTTGTGAATAACAAGTTTATGTATATTCTACTAGCAAGATTGCTGTGATAATCAGCGTTGAGAGCTTAAGCTGCGGAAACATAGGCCATACTTAAGTGACGGGGTTGCTACACAAGTAAAATGGTTATGGGGAATTTAAGTGAGCATTAATTGAAGATATATGGATTGGACGCCATATTGGGGAAGAAAAAGATTAATGTATATAGCAGTAGGGTAAATGAGGGGAAAGTTTAGAACATAGTTTCCATGGGGTCAGAAGAGCCATGGTGTACTTTCATAAGAGACACGAGATTGCTGGCTTATAGAAGAAGAAGTGGGTAACGTGCTACGCAATTAACAAAACATGAATTGAATCCATGTTTGACTCCGAAGAATGATTAGATACTGTGGATAGCAGTACAATAGTAAAGGGTTGTAAGGGTGTCAATGAGAAATGAACATTGTGGAGACATAATGACATGGGGTTTTTGAGGGTCCGTAATATATGGAATGAGAAAGAATAACGTTAATTGCAAGCAGTGAGGGGTTAGAAGGTCACGGACATGAGTTCAGGGGCAGTATATTGTTGCTGTTGATAACGGCATAAGTAGAGGTTTTAGTAGAGATGCCCATAATAAATGGACATTAAGGGGTCGCTGAAATTTTCGACGAAATTAAGAGAGAATTCTGAGTGAGGTATACGAGAAGATTAGTTATGAGGTGATGTGTATAAAGTTGGAAGAGGTCTAGAGGGATGATGGACCTTGTTAATTGTGTACTGTCTGTAATATATAGACAGTTGGGAGTGAATTTTTGATGGTTGGTACTTGATGCTGTAGCAAGCAGCGTAAACTGTTACCATAATAAGTGATACTGTAGAAGAGATAATTGTTTTAGACTTTATTACATAAAGTCTCAAATGACATAGGGGAGTAAAGGTGTGTGTGTGATTTAGCTAAGTGTGGTTTTTTAGAGAGAAAGAGTTCTACTTCTTTGAATCTACGGTGCGCACCGATTCCTTGTCTTTCTATCATGTGCGAGTGTTCTCAGGTTGGTTGAAAGTAGAGAATTAGTAAGTAATGTTGGTGATGACAATAGGGAGTTGGTATCAGAAGAGTACAGCGTTTGGAATTTTAAGCGGATTGCTTATGAAGAGAAGAAGGAGTGGTTATTTCAAAAAGGTAACCTTATGTGTTATGATGTATTGTATAAAGTTGAGGTTTAAATGTTATTGATGATATGTAATTAATATTTGTTATGTTATGAAGAGTCAGAAACGAAGAAGAAGTTCATAGTGGTTTACTATATGACAGGGAAAAGAGTTACGAATAGATTGTTGGTTTGGGGAAGGTTAGAGGAGTTGTGGGAGGTAAGGAAAGAGGGGGAATAGAGTAAGGGGATTGGGAGTAAAGACTTTTTAAGGGAAAAAGTCTTTAGAAAACATAGGAAGGTGTAGCAGAATGTGGGTATTAGGTGGGAAAAGGCTACAGCACGCTTGAGCATCGGGATGGAATGGGAAGAAAGATGCTCAAGTCGTGACGTAGTTTCTTGTTAGGAATCAGTGAACATCTGGGCCTGAAACTGAGAAGACGCCATGTTGTAGGAAGATTGATCAAGCTGTCATCGATGTGCAATAAAGATAATTTGTATTCGCCCAAGACTTGTTAGTCCTCTATACTTCACACCGTTACACCACATTCAGCCATGTTCACCCACATTCAGCCATGTTCACCCACATTCAGCCATGTTCACACACATTCAGCCATGTTCACCCACATTCAGCCATGTTCACCCACATTCAGCCATGTTCACCCTCATTAACCCACGTTCATCCACATCTACCCATCTTTACCCACGCTCAATGACATTCAGCCACGTTCACCCATGTTTACCCACATTCAACCACATCCACCCACGTTCATCCACATCCACTCACATTCATCCACACACGTTCATCCACATCCACCCGCATCCAGCCACCTTCACCCACGTTCACTGACATCCACCCACATCCACCCATCTGTACCCACGTTCACCCACATCCACACATCTCCACCCACGTTCACTGACATACCCCCACCTCCACCCATGTTACAGGTGATCAAAGCCCTGGCGCTGCACGAGGACATGGACGTCAAGAACATGACGGTGGCCCTGGTGGCGCGTGACAAGCAAGGCCTGGCCGCGGCCGATTACATCACTCTACAGATCAACGACACACCTCGCACATCTTTCACCCATGTGTAAGTGCCACCGCTATTCATATCATAATCGGTGTAATTCTACAGATACATCATATTTGAATACTGAAGACACAAACAGTAAATTGCAAACTTTTTCGTAACATTTCTTTCTTGTGCAAACTGCAAAAATCACACAACATAAACTAAAACATTGAGATGAATCCTTTGAGCTGAAATATATAACACACGTATTCCTACGGCAATTTAAATTGTTTACAACAGTAATTTTAAAATTTGCTTGCACAAAGTTGGCTGTTATTTATCAATAGTTGCCACCTTTATCATCCGTCTATCTGGTGTATTGAACAGCACACAAAACACATGGTCTTTATCAATCACATGACCGGTTTTCAAAATATGGCGCACCTTCGATGACGATATCCCATTTATATCAATGTTATTCTATTGTTTTATAACGTGGAGCCATGGAATAATAATCTTCCAAATATACTTATGTTATTCTGCCCATTTGTTCAACAATATCATCTCTCATTTACACTTCTTCTCTTATAAGTGACAATCATGATCTATTTATTCATATAATTATCATTTAGTGTATGTGATACGAGAGCAAGAGTACGCTTGAGAAGAAAATGAATTGACGACATCAAAGGCATTGTACAACCACACACAGAATGATATGGCCCAGTGCCACCCATCGGACACTGGACCATCAACTGTACCTCCCCACCACGTTTGATGTCCAAGTAGAAGATGATGACGATGATGACCTGTTAGTGTGTGTTGAAGAATGTTTCCGTCTCCAGTTTCAGAATGTTTCCGTGTCCAGTTTCAGAATGTGTCCGTCTCCAGTTTCAGAATGAAGTTCGCCGTCGCCTTCCTGCAGTTCATGCACAGTCGAAGAAACATCACCGAGCTCCTGGAGAGGATCGGCAGCTTCTTCGGTGACCACGGGGCCCGGCTGATGACCGTGCTGGAGGTTCGACCGGGATCCTTCATGATGTCCTGGACCAACAACTCCCTGTCAGGAGCAACATGTCAGTCGGATGTGAGGACCTCAACACCATCTTCCACTTCTTTCGTTCGCTTGACATTTTTCTATAACTGCAATGTTGTCTCTTGAGTGTGATGTGTCTCAATCTGCAATGTTGTCTCCTGTATGAAATGTGTCTATAACTGCAATTTTGTCTCTTGTATGAAATGTGTCTATATCTGCAATATTGTCTCAAGTATGAAATGTGTCTATATATGCAATATTGTCTCTTGTGTGAAATTAGTCTATATCTGCAATTGTGTCTCTTGTATGAATGTATCCGTCTTTTTTAGTTAGCTCAGTGGATCATACATTTTATCTTCCACTGTTGTTTCTCTAGACGGGATGGTTTGTCGCGATATTTCGTATTTTGGGCAGTCTCGGAGTATGTGATGTACTGTCTGCGGCACCAATCCACATGTGCATGTAACTGGTTCGCCAATCTTGAATTTTATAAGACAATGTTGGGATTAGAGGAAATGCTTACACACAAAGTTTTACATGGATCGTTTACACAAAGTTACATTGATCTTCTTTCGTCCTACATCCGCCTACATCTCTATCTCTACCCCCATGTTCCTCTGTACATGAAAAATAAAAACAAACAAAAAAACATCTTCATCGTCTACGCCAGCCGACAAGGCACTGGATGATGACGTATAGCATATTTTTATATTTGTGTGTGGATGCTCATAATAGTTATAAGTGTATATGTGTGTGTATGAAAGTGTGGGAGTTTGTGTATATTAGTCTGAATGATTGTGTGAATCATCATCATCAAGTGCCCTGCCGGCTGGCATAGGCGTCCATGTCTCTCCACAGATCTCGGTCTTTGGTTTTCTGGATCAACTCTGCTGATGATATTCCTCCATGCCACCGTCTCAATCCATCCAGCATCATTTCTCTTGGTCTGCCTTTGCCTCTTTTCCCCTCGATCTTTCCAGTTGTCATAATGTTCTTCAATGTCTCTCTTTTCATCACATGACCAAAGAAAGCTGTTTGTCTCTTTTTTAGTTTCATTAGCCTCTTTCAGGCAATCGTTGTTAGTTACTCTGGCAGTCCAAGGAATTTGCAACTTTCGTCTCAAAAACCATATTTCTGTTGTTTCTAAGTTCTTCCTAATTTGTTCATTTACATTCCAAGATTCGCTGCCATACAGCAAAACTGGTTCTATATAGCATTTTAGTACTCTCTTTCTTACATTCATTGATAGCGACTTATTGCATAAGATACTCTTCATTTTCTGAAATGCTGTCTTTGCCTGCCCTATTCTGCTCTTAATCTAAAATTATCCACTTGGTTAAGGATTTTCCCTTCTATTTCTCTGTGACAATTTGGTGTCCCCATTGTCTTTGCTATCACAATTGTTACTGTTTTCTTGATATTCAAGGAGAGCTTTGATTATGTGAAGTATGTATGTGAGGTTTTGTGTATGATTGAACATATATGTGCATGAGAGAGGGAGTGAGAGAATATGAATGTGTGAATGATTTAGTGTGTTTGTGACTGTGTGTGGGTCGATGTATGTGTGTAAGGAACTCTGTGTGTGATTCTGTGGATGTACGACTGTGTGAGAATGTGCGTAAGTGCATGTGTGAAAGTGTGTATGTGTCTATTTTGTGTGTGTGGGAATGAGTATATATGTGTGCTTTGCTGTATGTATGAATGAGAAAATATGAACGTAAGATTATATATATATATGCACCCACTCAGTAACACACAAAAACACATTCCCTCGCATACATATATGCTCACTCACAATCACAAAGACACTAACAAACATGTATACACATACATACATACATACATACATACATACATACATACATATATACATACATACATACATACATACATACATACATACATACATACATACATACATACATACATACATACATACATACATACATACATATATACATATATACATACACACATACATACATACATACATACATACATACATACATACATACATACATACATACATACATACATACATACATACATACATACATACATACATACATACATACATACATACATACATACATACATACATACATACATACATACTCTCTCTCTCTCTCTCTCTCTCTCTCTCTCTCCATATATATATATATAGGGAGAGAGAGAGTATGTATGTATGTACGAGTACATGTTTGTTAGTGTCTTTGTGATTGTGAGTGAGTATATATGTATGCGAGGGAATGTGTTTTTGTGTGTTACTGAGTGGGTGCATAACTTTCAGAGTTTGCGCGCGCGCACACACACACACACACACACACACACACACACACACACACACACACACACACACACACACGTGTGTGCCTGTCTGCCTGCCCGTGTGTCTGTCGGTTTGTTTCATAACATAGTTTATGTTCACAACATTCATTTGACAAGGTGTTTTTTCCTATGTGAGTATGCAAAATAAATAATTGATGTACGAAAGATAAATGGTTGGAAGGACCGAATGTAAGACGGGCCTGCGTGGTCAACTTGTGACCCTTTGAAAATAAAGTTCATTTGTTCTGCTTCTACTTTTTCTGCTTCTCACCTTTTCCTCGTTCTCCTCCTCTTCTTCCCCCTTCTTCTGCTAAAGTTGTTAGTTGTTCTGCGGAGTTGTAAAGAGCTTTATTAAGCCAATTCTGATGCATAGAAGCGAAGCATGGACAATTAACATACTAGTTGGGAATTATTTGGCAGCCACAGCGATGTGATTTTACAGAAGAATGATGATAACTCTATAGACAGCTAAGAAGTGTAATCAAAGTATTTTGAAAGAAGTTAACTCCACACACACAACATTTGTTACTCTCATCACAAGACCCGCATTTCTTTGGACACAGAGTGAGAAGAGAAGGGCTGAAGTATATCGTGACAATAAGAAAGTTGAATGGGAAGAGAGGCTGGGGGAGATAAAGAGAGAAGATGCTGAACAATCTGGCATCATGGCGTGGAGGAACGTTGGTATCAAACATGACTGGCACCATTTGAGACAGAAAACTGGACAGACATGATCACCAACGCTACACGGTAAGGTCTATAAAAAGATTGGCAGTACACGAGACAGAAGGCTGTGGACAGACATGATCACCAACTCTACACGGCATGGACTATAAGAAGATTGGCAGTACACGAGAGTAGTACTAGAGGGTCTCTATCCCTCGGAATGAGACATAAAATACCTCATATTGAGACATGCGGTATGAGCCATGTCTCATTCTCGTCTCATGTCTCGTCTATGCCTCATGTCTCGTGGTGGGTGGGTTGTGGCCTGCCTCATGCCTTCCAGCTCCTGCCTCGTTTTTTAAGTGTCAGGTGTGGTTTTTAATCAGAGCATCGGGGTTAACAATGAAAAGAACAATTGAACTAGGTGGGCAGGTTAAGTGAAGATGAGTTCGATAACGGCGGCAGCAGGTTTGCTTATTGATTCAGAAGATGTCAGCCGGTGTAATGCATTAATTAGGTTCCCGTTTGTATAGACGGTATAACAAACCCGGCAACCAGCATGATCTTTATCATATAACATCTGTGAGCAAAAAGTCGATATTGCCGGCAGGTGTATATTAGTGTCGGGGTCGAGGGAGGTCGCTGGTGCCATCTGTTTTTAATCAAGGGCGGTGTCGGAATAAAATAATAGCCGCAAAAGAACGATGTGTAGGGTGGGTTGGTAAGTGGTGAAAGACGGGGGTGCGTAGTTGGTCATAGTGGGATATCACCAATGTGTAACAGGGGTTCTAGTTACTGCCATTGCACTTGACAGGTTCGAATCTCACTGTGTGGTTGGTGTGTGCGGGGTGGTGGTCGAGTATGTAACGGAACTAGGTTATATCATTGGTGGTTCGAATCACGCTGTGGGTCGATAAGGGTGTCCACCCTAGGCGGAGCTTTCTAAGAGTATATTAAGACGTAAATGTATAACAATGGTGTCTAGTTGCTGCCACAGCGCTTGACAGGTTCGAGTCCTACTGTTTGGTGGGACAGGGTGGCAGTGGGCCAGTATGTAACGGAGCCAGGTGGTGTCACCTGACCCGTAATTTACTCTGTAATGCCCATAGTGCCAGTTTTCCTATAGCGGTTATTAGTGATCTGTTGAGACCTGTCGTGGTTTATGTTTTCCCCCGTTTCAAACTTCATGTCTCTACTCTTATGTATTACTGTGTTAGAAATAAAAAAGCATCTCACACTATAGACATATACTACCATAATGTATACAGAAAGAAGCAACAGGCATATGCACAATATAGAAATATACTAAATACACAGTATGTTAATAAAGACAATTACATTATTACAAGTTAAGTTACATAACAAAGCGAACATAGGCGCCAGAGAAGCGTATCACGATGTGTCGTTTTGCATTCTTCTCAGAAACATCAGTTCCACAGCCAGCAGATTCAGCGGTACTGCTTAGTGTCTTCACATTCATACAAAAGTGCAGGTTCTATGTAGTACCGCAACACTTTTTTTCTCGTAGCAATTGACAACTTTTTATTGGTCCTTATGTTTTTCATCTTCGCCATGACGATTCTTATTCTAACCTCTTCAAGGCATCTCGCAGCAGCTGTTATGACTGTTCCGAGATTCTTGTATCTATTCACTTGTTTCAGAATATTCCCATTTTCATGTATATTACATCGTGGTATTTCATTCTTCCTAGTGACGATCATAATCCGTGTCATTTTATAATTTAATTCTAACCCTAGTTGTTCACTGTGTACAACAAGCGCCTCTACTAAATATTGCAGATCCTACGCAGTGTCTGTTGATTACATAAATTATATGAAGGCCGTTGACAAGTTAAATTTGATGAAGACATTTTATTACAGAAATTAAATGAAGATATTTGACTAGAAATATTTAATAAAGCTACGAAAAAAAAAAAAAAAAACAAACAAACAAACAAACAAACAAACAAACAAACAAAAACAGAGATCTACCGGTGTGAGAAAAGCATATCAGTATGGTAATGTCAGTTCCTGTGAACATATTTACCATAAGCATTCTGAATAGTATATGAATATTTAGCTTTAAGGTGAAATCAATACGGCTGTACCGATCGGAAACAAGAAGAATGACTAAAACAAATACTAATAAACAACAATCATTTATTAACTGGTGCCCACGTAGTTCACCATTGGCGTTCATGTCTCATTCAACAATTAGTATAATGTCTGAAGTCACATTTGCGACTTCAACATATGTTTTCATAGTATATGTATATATGAAGATATATTCAAGGTGATTTCTAAGAACACATTTCCTCATATCACACTCTACAAAAGACATATTTCGCTCAAACTTAAACATTAAGAGTGGAAAAGAGTATGTTGTAGATATTGTTTTTCCTTTGTTTCTAGGGGGACTTGATTATTTGTTGTTCTATCTGGGCATGGTATGTATATTTTCAACATATCTTCACTGATGTTTTTCATCTTGTCTGCTCATTGCGCCCGCTTCAAAGTCATACAAAAGTACAGGTTCTATGAAAGACAGAGACACTTTGCGGTTATTGTTAACCAAAATGACAAATGAGAGGTCGATTAATATGTAAGTATTTGTAAATAAATAAATATACACAGGGCTGGCTGGTATATAATGATAACAAAGGTAGCTAGTTTTAGAAAACGAAATAGACGTGTTACCATAATAATATCCACACAGAATTGGTGTTACAGATTTCGCCTACTCCTCACCAAAATCAGACACCGAAGAAGGGTAATTACATTTTTACAGTTGCGAAGTGCCGTATTAGAAGCCCAAATATTAACCTCAAGGTGCGGGTTAATCCAAAGCTAGTGAGTGTCTTCATTCTGATCTAGAGTTGTTTACCGTGCCTCCCACGCAAACAGAGGTGGAATAGTGACTATGTGTAGCTTAACTGTGGTGGCACCATCTGGAGATATTAATCAGATACTTGGTACCCAGTGAAGATGACAGATAACTGATGCGGGATAGGTCGCGTGGCCCTCAACAAAACATACAATGAAATAACGGTGAAATGAAATGTTGCGTCTCCGCGAAGCATTATTTTAGAAACCAAAGATTACAATCGATCTGAGAGGGTAACAATAAACAGGTTAATCCTACCAGAAAGAGGTGTCTTATACAGTGGGTACCAACGACAGACAGCTGGCCAAAAAGAACAATACGGGTCTAGAGGGTACCATAGATCATATGGAGGTAACAGCTTCGATTCCGACGGGGTTGTGTGACGGAAATATTGGTTGTTTTAATTAGCTGTGATGGAGTTTACAGCTCCGATCAACAGGTTTTGAGAGGTCTAAATAGGCAGTATTTTAAAGAATTCAAGTATATTATTACAAGTTAAATTACATAATAAAATAAATACAGTGATGTGTATAAAATTATAAAAAACAAAAAAGTAAAAAACACCAGTGTTACATTAGCAAATAAGTGAAAAACACAACGGTATGAATACATGGGTGTATTAGTTACATACAAATGGTACATACAACATGCCCTCATGCAAGCGTAACGGCCTAGCTGTTAAATCACATGACCGCTATCTGTTCTATATTGCGACCAAATTACACCGATCGCCCCTCACAGCAGCGTAACAGACTAACACTTAAACCAAGCGCCCGCTATCTGTTCTATATTGTTGCCAACAATTATGTGCATGCCGCCATCATTTGATGTAAGTTTGATGATGAAGCCTGTCAGGAAACAACCATAGAGACATAGTAAAAGTGTAGTGAGAATACAAATCCAAGCGTATTGACTCTCGGTGTATCGTTATTCAGTTAACGTTTCCTGTTTCCTGCTCCAGTCTATTGTTGTAAAATCTTACCGAGGTGGACACTGTGGACCAAACCTACATGAGTGAAGTAGGATAGATACGGTTGTCATATGTGTCTTATAGGGATTGGTCATTGGTTTTATAAAAACTTATCGATGGAAGAAATGGCCCTTATACTACAAACAGAATAAACATTTACATTAATAATAACCACAACAAACACAGGACCAGCTACACTGGAGGTGACAAAAGTGACAGTCTGCTTAGAGAAAACAGCGAATTTTCAACGAAAACATAGTCTATGTGTTATCTCCTTGGAAACGTAAATCTGGTTATATTTAAATCACCCTATGCACTCATGTCTCCCATGAAAACTAGCGTAATGTCTGAAGAAGTCAAATTTGAGGCTTCAAAATATGTTTTCGTAGTATATGTATATATGAAGATATATACAGGTGTTTTCTAACAACAAATTACCGCATGTTGCGCTTTACGTCCATACACAAGTATAGGTTCTATGAACCTACACAACACCTACAAGTTGCTAAGATTGGCACCGAGTTACCAACAGCATTTCTGTATAGAGTCAATACCACAAGACAAGACAATGTTTTTTTTCGGCCTCTGATTGAGAACAACAGATATAAACGTAATTATACAATTAACTCTTTACCACAGTACCGAGAAAGTTAAAAATATCATTTTAAATACTCTGACCACCATAGTAACACAACCAGTTAATTCTGCTTGCTCACTTTGTGTATTACCCACACCTACTATAGAGTGTAGAAAATTTTCATTTCTACAACCAAGTTGAAAAATATCGGTCAAACTTATAAATGTCTCGTCCGAATTCATAAAAAGAAGGAAATAATGTTAGCCAAATATGAAAAATATCGGTCAAACTTATAAATGTCTCATCCAAACTTATGAAAAAATGGGAAAATTTGTTAACCTAAGGAGAAAAAATATTGACCCTGTAAAGAAACATTTACAACAAACTTATAAAAATTAGGAACATTTGTTAACCTAATGAGAAAAAAATATCGACATAGAGAGCAATATTTCATCTTATCTTGTAAAAAGTAGGAAAATTTGTCAACCGAAATGGGAAAAGGTCGGTCAAATACATAAATATCTCAACAAATTATAAAAAGTAGGAAATAATAGGGGCCAAGTAAAAAATAGCTTACCCAGATTTATAAAAGGTAGGAAAATGTGTTAGCCAAAAGGGGAAAATATTGATCAAACTAAGAAACATGTCGACCGAACTAGGAAAATAAGTGAACCAAAGTAATAAAAAGGTTGGGTAAATACAGAAATATGTTGACCAAACTTATAAATATCGCTGCTAAACTTATGAACACTAGGAAACTTTGTTAAACAAATGTGAAAAAATATCGACCAAACTTATAAAAAGCTCCGCCAAACTTACGAAAAGTGGGAAACTGTGTTAACCAAAGTTGAAACTATATCGATCAAACTTATAAATGACTCGTTCGAATTCATAAAAAGTAGGAAATAATGTTAACCAAAAGGGGCAAAATATTGACCAAGTAAAGAAATGTCTCATCCAAAATTGTAAAAAGTAGGACAAATTTGTTAATCAAAGGTGAAAAAAGATCGGCCAAACAGATAAATATTTCAACTAAACTTAAAAACAGTAGGAAAAATGTTGCTTCTATAGTTATGTCAAACGTGTCTTGATCTTTTATTTGAAAAGACATTTCACAATACATAATCAGCAACGTCAGCACTTTCCCTCTTTTACATTACTGAAAGCTTCAACTTATCATTCCAGCGTTTCTGTTTAAGAACCACTTATACAGACTAATCACTCATCACTCCATACTCTTGATTTTTTTTTCTTTATAACACAAAGTGTCTCTGTCTTTCATAGATAGCTTCACAACTTTTCCATGTCACAGCACCAAGAGCTCCAAACCTTCGTTGTACATGAGCTTCAACGACATAGTAATAACAATATTTATGGCAATGCAGTCTATGGCTCCACTTGGGATAGTTTCGATATCATCTGAGTATTCGTCAGCAAAGATCCATTTCCCATAACTGATATCTTCAACTTTCCATACCACAATGTCTGCTATACTAATCTTCGATTGTTCCAGCTATCAACACTGCAGGTGTTTTCTAGAAGTCTAGTGAAAATTTCATTTCTCACTTTTTCCACCTCTATTTCACTGTGTCATTTCACAACCAACCAACAGTGTCTGTTGCGAGGTCGGTCTTTCTTAATACAACATCTGCCATATTGACCCCTTGAATACCAGCGAATACATCTTCTAACCAATTTTCAACGTTTCATATCACTTAACACTAACATTCTCTTTGCTTACAACACAACCGGTTTTCTGCTGACTGGGTAAATTCCCCAACTTACTGGAGATAAATCGACTGTCCCCTATCTGACAAGACCCTTTATTAGACAATGACTATGAGCATCAACCAGGATGGTCACTGCTAAGAAGGATACCAATAACAAACGATCTTCTTTACAGACGGCTATAAAATTATGATGCTACATGATCCTAATTATGATCCTAATTAAGTGTTACAATGAGAAGAATAAGGAAGACAATAAAGGGTGAAAAGAGGTGACGTGTAGTAAGGATGTATGGAAGGAAAAGAGACACAATAGGCAAGATATATATTAAGAACACTAATAGATAAATAGATTGTCGAAAATTAATTTTTGTAATTTTATTGTTGAAAGTTTATTTATTTGTTCCTTCAATGATAGTGACTTATCACCTAAGACACGTTTCATTTTCTGAAATACCTCTTTTGTTGGCCGTATTCTGCTCTTAAGCTCTATTGTGTACCTACCATCTGAGGTTATAAATGACCTCAAGTATATAAAATTATCCACTTGATTAAGCCTTTTCTCTTCTATTTTGATCTATCTATTAGTGTTCTTAATATATATCTTGCCTATTGTGTCTCTTTTCCTTCCATACATCCTTACTACACGTCACCTCTTTTCATCCTTTATTGTCTTCCTTATTCTTCTCATTGTAACACTTAATAGCATCATAATTTTATAGCCGTCTGTAAAGAAGATCGTTTGTTATTGGTATTCTTCTTAGCAGTGACCATCCTGGTTGATGCTCATAGTCATTGTCTAATAAAGGGTCTTGTCAGATAGGGGACAGTCGATTTATCTCCAGTAAGTTGGGGAATTTACCCAGTCAGCAGAAAACCGGTTGTGTTGTAAGCAAAGAGAATGTTAGTGTTAAGTGATATGAAACGTTGAAAATTGGTTAGAAGATGTATTCGCTGGTATTCAAGGGGTCAATATGGCAGATGTTGTATTAAGAAAGACCGACCTCGCAACAGACACTGTTGGTTGGTTGTGAAATGACACAGTGAAATAGAGGTGGAAAAAGTGAGAAATGAAATTTTCACTAGACCTCTAGAAAACACCTGCAGTGTTGATAGCTGGAACAATCGAAGATTAGTATAGCAGACATTGTGGTATGGAAAGTTGAAGATATCAGTTATGGGAAATGGATCTTTTGCTGACGAATACTCAGATGATATCGAAACTATCCCAAGTGGAGCCATAGACTGCATTGCCATAAATATTGTTATTACTATGTCGTTGAAGCTCATGTACAACGAAGGTTTGGAGCTCTTGGTGCTGTGACATGGAAAAGTTGTGAAGCTATCTATGAAAGACAGAGACACTTTGTGTTATAAAGAAAAAAAAAATCAAGAGTATGGAGTGATGAGTGATTAGTCTGTATAAGTGGTTCTTAAACAGAAACGCTGGAATGATAAGTTGAAGCTTTCAGTAATGTAAAAGAGGGAAAGTGCTGACGTTGCTGATTATGTATTGTGAAATGTCTTTTCAAATAAAAGATCAAGACACGTTTGACATAACTATAGAAGCAACATTTTTCCTACTGTTTTTAAGTTTAGTTGAAATATTTATCTGTTTGGCCGATCTTTTTTCACCTTTGATTAACAAATTTGTCCTACTTTTTACAATTTTGGATGAGACATTTCTTTACTTGGTCAATATTTTGCCCCTTTTGGTTAACATTCTTTCCTACTTTTTATGAATTCGAACGAGTCATTTATAAGTTTGATCGATATAGTTTCAACTTTGGTTAACACAGTTTCCCACTTTTCGTAAGTTTGGCGGAGCTTTTTATAAGTTTGGTCGATATTTTTTCACATTTGTTTAACAAAGTTTCCTAGTGTTCATAAGTTTAGCAGCGATATTTATAAGTTTGGTCAACATATTTCTGTATTTACCCAACCTTTTTATTACTTTGGTTCACTTATTTTCCTAGTTCGGTCGACATGTTTCTTAGTTTGATCAATATTTTCCCCTTTTGGCTAACACATTTTCCTACCTTTTATAAATCTGGGTAAGCTATTTTTTACTTGGCCCCTATTATTTCCTACTTTTTATAATTTGTTGAGATATTTATGTATTTGACCGACCTTTTCCCATTTCGGTTGACAAATTTTCCTACTTTTTACAAGATAAGATGAAATATTGCTCTCTATGTCGATATTTTTTTCTCATTAGGTTAACAAATGTTCCTAATTTTTATAAGTTTGTTGTAAATGTTTCTTTACAGGGTCAATATTTTTTCTCCTTAGGTTAACAAATTTTCCCATTTTTTTCATAAGTTTGGATGAGACATTTATAAGTTTGACCGATATTTTTCATATTTGGCTAACATTATTTCCTTCTTTTTATGAATTCGGACGAGACATTTATAAGTTTGACCGATATTTTTCAACTTGGTTGTAGAAATGAAAATTTTCTACACTCTATAGTAGGTGTGGGTAATACACAAAGTGAGCAAGCAGAATTAACTGGTTGTGTTACTATGGTGGTCAGAGTATTTAAAATGATATTTTTAACTTTCTCGGTACTGTGGTAAAGAGTTAATTGTATAATTACGTTTATATCTGTTGTTCTCAATCAGAGGCCGAAAAAAAACATTGTCTTGTCTTGTGGTATTGACTCTATACAGAAATGCTGTTGGTAACTCGGTGCCAATCTTAGCAACTTGTAGGTGTTGTGTAGGTTCATAGAACCTATACTTGTGTATGGACGTAAAGCGCAACATGCGGTAATTTGTTGTTAGAAAACACCTGTATATATCTTCATATATACATATACTACGAAAACATATTTTGAAGCCTCAAATTTGACTTCTTCAGACATTACGCTAGTTTTCATGGGAGACATGAGTGCATAGGGTGATTTAAATATAACCAGATTTACGTTTCCAAGGAGATAACACATAGACTATGTTTTCGTTGAAAATTCGCTGTTTTCTCTAAGCAGACTGTCACTTTTGTCACCTCCAGTGTAGCTGGTCCTGTGTTTGTTGTGGTTATTATTAATGTAAATGTTTATTCTGTTTGTAGTATAAGGGCCATTTCTTCCATCGATAAGTTTTTATAAAACCAATGACCAATCCCTATAAGACACATATGACAACCGTATCTATCCTACTTCACTCATGTAGGTTTGGTCCACAGTGTCCACCTCGGTAAGATTTTACAACAATAGACTGGAGCAGGAAACAGGAAACGTTAACTGAATAACGATACACCGAGAGTCAATACGCTTGGATTTGTATTCTCACTACACTTTTACTATGTCTCTATGGTTGTTTCCTGACAGGCTTCATCATCAAACTTACATCAAATGATGGCGGCATGCACATAATTGTTGGCAACAATATAGAACAGATAGCGGGCGCTTGGTTTAAGTGTTAGTCTGTTACGCTGCTGTGAGGGGCGATCGGTGTAATTTGGTCGCAATATAGAACAGATAGCGGTCATGTGATTTAACAGCTAGGCCGTTACGCTTGCATGAGGGCATGTTGTATGTACCATTTGTATGTAACTAATACACCCATGTATTCATACCGTTGTGTTTTTCACTTATTTGCTAATGTAACACTGGTGTTTTTTACTTTTTTGTTTTTTATAATTTTATACACATCACTGTATTTATTTTATTATGTAATTTAACTTGTAATAATATACTTGAATTCTTTAAAATACTGCCTATTTAGACCTCTCAAAACCTGTTGATCGGAGCTGTAAACTCCATCACAGCTAATTAAAACAACCAATATTTCCGTCACACAACCCCGTCGGAATCGAAGCTGTTACCTCCATATGATCTATGGTACCCTCTAGACCCGTATTGTTCTTTTTGGCCAGCTGTCTGTCGTTGGTACCCACTGTATAAGACACCTCTTTCTGGTAGGATTAACCTGTTTATTGTTACCCTCTCAGATCGATTGTAATCTTTGGTTTCTAAAATAATGCTTCGCGGAGACGCAACATTTCATTTCACCGTTATTTCATTGTATGTTTTGTTGAGGGCCACGCGACCTATCCCGCATCAGTTATCTGTCATCTTCACTGGGTACCAAGTATCTGATTAATATCTCCAGATGGTGCCACCACAGTTAAGCTACACATAGTCACTATTCCACCTCTGTTTGCGTGGGAGGCACGGTAAACAACTCTAGATCAGAATGAAGACACTCACTAGCTTTGGATTAACCCGCACCTTGAGGTTAATATTTGGGCTTCTAATACGGCACTTCGCAACTGTAAAAATGTAATTACCCTTCTTCGGTGTCTGATTTTGGTGAGGAGTAGGCGAAATCTGTAACACCAATTCTGTGTGGATATTATTATGGTAACACGTCTATTTCGTTTTCTAAAACTAGCTACCTTTGTTATCATTATATACCAGCCAGCCCTGTGTATATTTATTTATTTACAAATACTTACATATTAATCGACCTCTCATTTGTCATTTTGGTTAACAATAACCGCAAAGTGTCTCTGTCTTTCATAGAACCTGTACTTTTGTATGACTTTGAAGCGGGCGCAATGAGCAGACAAGATGAAAAACATCAGTGAAGATATGTTGAAAATATACATACCATGCCCAGATAGAACAACAAATAATCAAGTCCCCCTAGAAACAAAGGAAAAACAATATCTACAACATACTCTTTTCCACTCTTAATGTTTAAGTTTGAGCGAAATATGTCTTTTGTAGAGTGTGATATGAGGAAATGTGTTCTTAGAAATCACCTTGAATATATCTTCATATATACATATACTATGAAAACATATGTTGAAGTCGCAAATGTGACTTCAGACATTATACTAATTGTTGAATGAGACATGAACGCCAATGGTGAACTACGTGGGCACCAGTTAATAAATGATTGTTGTTTATTAGTATTTGTTTTAGTCATTCTTCTTGTTTCCGACCGGTACAGCCGTATTGATTTCACCTTAAAGCTAAATATTCATATACTATTCAGAATGCTTATGGTAAATATGTTCACAGGAACTGACATTACCATACTTATATGCTTTTCTCACACCGGTAGATCTCTGTTTTTGTTTGTTTGTTTGTTTGTTTGTTTGTTTTTTTTTTGTTTTGTTTTTTTTGTTATTTTTTCGTAGCTTTATTAAATATTTCTAGTCAAATATCTTCATTTAATTTCTGTAATAAAATGTCTTCATCAAATTTAACTTGTCAACGGCCTTCATATAATTTATGTAATCAACAGACACTGCGTAGGATCTGCAATATTTAGTAGAGGCGCTTGTTGTACACAGTGAACAACTAGGGTTAGAATTAAATTATAAAATGACACGGATTATGATCGTCACTAGGAAGAATGAAATACCACGATGTAATATACATGAAAATGGGAATATTCTGAAACAAGTGAATAGATACAAGAATCTCGGAACAGTCATAACAGCTGCTGGGAGATGCCTTGAAGAGGTTAGAATAAGAATCGTCATGGCGAAGATGAAAAACATAAGGACCAATAAAAAGTTGTCAATTGCTACGAGAAAAAAAGTGTTGCGGTACTACATAGAACCTGCACTTTTGTATGAATGTGAAGACACTGAGCAGTACCGCTGAATCTGCTGGCTGTGGAACTGATGTTTCTGAGAAGAATGCAAAACGACACATCGTGATACGCTTCTCTGGCGCCTATGTTCGCTTTGTTATGTAACTTAACTTGTAATAATGTAATTGTCTTTATTAACATACTGTGTATTTAGTATATTTCTATATTGTGCATATGCCTGTTGCTTCTTTCTGTATACATTATGGTAGTATATGTCTATAGTGTGAGATGCTTTTTTATTTCTAACACAGTAATACATAAGAGTAGAGACATGAAGTTTGAAACGGGGGAAAACATAAACCACGACAGGTCTCAACAGATCACTAATAACCGCTATAGGAAAACTGGCACTATGGGCATTACAGAGTAAATTACGGGTCAGGTGACACCACCTGGCTCCGTTACATACTGGCCCACTGCCACACTGTCCCACCAAATAGTAGGACTCGAACCTGTCAAGCGCTGTGGCAGCAAGTAGACACCATTGTTATGCATTTACGTCTTAATATACTCTTAGAAAGCTCCGCCTAGGGTGGACACCCTTATCGACCCACAGCGTGATTCGAACCACCAATGATATAACCTAGTTCCGTTACATACTCGACCACCACCCCGCACACACCAACCACACAGTGAGATTCGAACCTGTCAAGTGCAATGGCAGTAACTAGAACCCCTGTTACACATTGGTGATATCCCACTATGACCAACTACACACCCCCGTCTTTCACCACTTACCAACCCACCCTACACATCGTTCTTTTGCGGCTATTATTTTATTCCGACACCGCCCTTGATTAAAAACAGATGGCACCAGCGACCTCCCTCGACCCCGACACTAATATACACCTGCCGGCAATATCGACTTTTTGCTCACAGATGTTATATGATAAAGATCATGCTGGTTGCCGGGTTTGTTATACCGTCTATACAAATGGGAACCTAATTAATGCATTACACCGGCTGACATCTTCTGAATCAATAAGCAAACCTGCTGCCGCCGTTATCGAACTCATCTTCACTTAACCTGCCCACCTAGTTCAATTGTTCTTTTCATTGTTAACCCCGATGCTCTGATTAAAAACCACACCTGACACTTAAAAAACGAGGCAGGAGCTGGAAGGCATGAGGCAGGCCACAACCCACCCACCACGAGACATGAGGCATAGACGAGACATGAGACGAGAATGAGACATGGCTCATACCGCATGTCTCAATATGAGGTATTTTATGTCTCATTCCGAGGGATAGAGATCCTCTAGCACTACTCACGAGACAGAAGGCTGTGGACAGACATGATCACCAACGCCACACAGCATGGACTATAAGAAGATTGGCAGTACACGAGACAGAAGGCTGTGGACAGACATGATCACCAACGCCACACGGCATGGACTATAAGAAGATTGGCAGTACACGAGACAGAAGGCTGTGGACAGACATGATCACCAACTCTACACGGCATGGACTATAGGAAGATTGGTAGTACACGAGACAGAAGGCTGTGGACAGACATGATCACCAACGCCACACAGCATGGACTATAAGAAAATGTTGTTGATATAATTATTTATTGATATTATTATTTATACATATGGCCCATACACTTCTGTTGTCTTTTGATTATGTTTATGATGAATGATCTTGTGATTGCTGCAGATATACTTATGTGATAACTGAACGAAATACCATTTTGTTCTCATAGGTGATCAGACATCTGTACACTCAGATGGTACGCAGAGACGGCACAGTTAGGCAGACTTTCAGTCGCCATATTGGACGCCATCTCCATCTGAAGGAGGTCCAGCTACAACCGTGGGGGTCTTGTCTGCCAGCGCCCGCCACCACCACCACCACCACCATCCCCAGCACCAGCACGAAGTCTATCACCACACTCCTGGTGTCGGAGGTCAAAGGTTGGTCTGAATCTGATGTAGTGGATGCAATGTCTGAAGTCAAAGGTTGGTCTGATTCTGGTGTAGTGGATGCAATGTCTGAGGTCATAGGTTGGTTTGAGTCTGGTGTAGTGGATGCTGCATACGGTACACCCTCCTCGGCAGGTGGAAATAGAAGTCTTCATAGAATTGAATAGTCTTCGTAAAATGGAATAGTCTTCGTAGTATCTTGTCCACCCAATTCGGAATATGTTCCGAAACCCTGCAATGTAACTGTCGTTCAGTTCTGCCTATGTATTTCTAGTTCTACATAGGCAGAACTGAGCGACAGTTACATTGCAGGGTTTCAGAACATATTCCGAATTGGGTGGACAAGATACTACACACAGAAGATGGTATCCTAGGCAGGCCGACACACCGGAACAGTCCGGCTTCATCGGTCGAGAGACATGTGCTCGAGAGCGGTCACGTGGTTGAAAGAGACAGTGCCTTCCGGGTGTTGTTCAACACACAAAGTAGTCGATTGTTAAAGTTTGCTGAAGCTATAATAATCAACCTTTGTAAGCCGTCCTTGTGTAAGCAGAAAGACATGTTAGTCAGTTTAAAATTACCGTGGTAGACAATCGACATTACTGTGCGAACATGTGTATATTTCAGTTTGAAGGATTTATCTAATTAATTCACGTAAGTTGTGTGATTTCTGCAGTATGTACCTGACGAGATGCAGCGAAATATGCCAGGCAATAAATCGTACAATCTATTGTTTGTGTCTTCGTTATTCGAATGGAATAGTCTTCGTAGAATGGAATAGTCTTAATAGAACAGAATAGTCTTCCTAGAATAGTCCTTGTAGAATGGAATGGTCTTTATAGAATAGAGTAGTCTTCGTAGAATAGAATAGTATTAATGGAATAGAATAGTCTTAATGGAATAGAATAGACTTTATAGAATAGAGTAGTCTTTGTGGAATAGAATAGTCTTAATTGAATAGAATAGTCTTCATAGAATAGAATAGTCCTCATATAATAGAATAGTCTAAAATGGAATAGAATAGTTTCCATAGGCTGCTGCCCTGGGTACATATCCAAATGAGAAAACCTACCCACACATGAACATTTACAGCCGGTGTGATTCTAATACAAAACATGTGAATCCTCACCGGTAAATGGAGTTGATGCACAGTGCTGAGAGACTCCTTGTGTGATAAGTGACAGGAGACTGAGACTTATGAAGATATCTGTGGGCAATAAATATGATTGTTGACAAAACTCAGAAGAAAACTCAACTGATCTTACATACAAACACAGGTTCTCTCTCTCTCTCTCTCTCTCTCTCTCTCTCTCTCTCTCTCTCTCTCTCTCTCTCTCTCTCTCTCTCTCTCTCTCTCTCTCCTCCCTCTCACCCACACATATATAACTGACCTTACGGTGCATACATAAAGGACACAAACACACACACACACATACACATACACACACGTATACAAGTACACATACATACACATACACCCAACCACCCACACACTCTTATTTGCTCCACAGTCCGGTTAGTTTGATTTGAATGTTGACTCTTTGTTCAGAAAGCAATGGCAAACTACTGAATGTAAACTTAGCCTAGTAATTCATAAACAGCCAGTACGGGGCTGGGGCTGATTGCAACCTCCTGAAAGGGACACGCAGCCAGATACATTAAATTATACGCAAGCTACACACACATTTCAAAATAATTCATCCGACCAGAAATGTGTGGGGGATTTGAGTGTAGTCTTGTATCTGCCAAAACCCGAGCAATTAGATGGGAGGTGGGCGTGTTTCCTCAAGGGATGCAACTCTGGACTCAGCCTCAGACGTAGAGTCCCGGACATTTTGCTTTTACGGAGCAAAAGAACTAACGAAAGAACAAACTTGTATTTTCAAAGGTTCATATCTTCAGCAAACAAGCCCGTCACACATTCACCCTTCCAGCCACTCATCTTTTAGCAATCAAAGACAACAAGGTAGATAGTTGGTTGCAAAAGCTCATACAGACATAGTGAAGTTCCACAATAATATCTGTATGTTTATGTTTACATATGGGAAGTATTATGACTCTGTATTCTGTTATGTTCCTCATCAGGTCATGGGTTCAGTGTTTGGGCCCACGTGATCTTGCCAGTCTTGATAGCAGTCCTCGTGTTTATTCTCATCATTCTGATCATCATTTTCTGGAACCGTAGACGCAGACAGCGGCAGACAACCCTCAACGCCGAGAAAGAAGCAATCTCCATTGACGGTAATCCAGTTATCTTCCCCAGTGGATGTGAACCCGAGGATCTTTCATCTAAGACAGTGGCTCCACTTGTTTCACCTGCTGCTGATCTGCAACCCAATCAAAATGCGTCAGCCGGATCTTCCCAGGTCAAAAATAATCTTAATCGTGACCAGGAACGAGCCAGAAAGAGTCGAGATAATCGAGAGCAAGAGTGGTTGAATAAAGATACTCAAATACACGAGCAGGAGAGCGACAGGGACTGGAGCAGAAACTTCCATCGCAAGCACACCAAGGACAGTAGTTCCGGGCGGAGACACAGAGATCCTGACAGAACAAGTAGAGTTAGTGCTTCTTCAACCTTGTCCTGGGATCGTCCCAACAATCATTATCTGGAGGAGGAGGCCGGCTCCAGAAGCAGCACGCTCAAGTCCACAAAGTCAGTGAGTTCTGACAAGAGACATCGCAAAAGTCCACCCCCATACTGGCATTATCAGACAGACCCACCTCCCTACAGAATGCCACCGCCGTACTTGAGTAACAACACCACACAAATGTAAACTATAGTTGTTTAGTGGCCGAGACATGTGATCCACGGTGTGCTGGGCGCAGTCAATAAACATCATAGAGCAAAATGACCAAAGTCAGGAACAACAAAAACATCGGAAGGCCTTATGGATAGCTGATCTGGTTGCCTGACCTGGAGCTGACAGCGCTAACAAACATGACCATAGGGTGAAGTGTTGAGACAGAGGCTGATGGGTTGAGGCAGAGGCCATAGTGTTGAGGCTGTAGGGTTGAGGTAGAGGTTGCGTGGTTGAGGTAGAAATTGTAGGATTGAGGCAGAGATTGTATGGTTAAAGCAGAGGGTGTAGTGTTGAGCTGTAGGGTTGAGGCAGAGATTGTAGGGTTGGGGCAGAGGTTGTAGGGTTGAGTCAGAGGTTGTACAGTTGAGTCAGAGGTTGTAGGGTTGAGGCAGAAGTTGCATGGTTTAGGCAGAGATTGTAAAGTTGAGGCATAGGTTGCATGGTTGAGGTTGAAGTTGCATGGTTGAGGCAGAAGTTGTAGGGTTGAGGTAAAGATTGTAGGATTACGTTACAGGCACATTCTACCTGTAACAAATAAATACGCTGTCGGATGTCTGAAGTATGCATTGACTAAACTAGGAAAGACAATCAGACACATCATACTAGTGCACATATAGAATTATGAGAGTAAGTTAATAAGTAAGTCACAAATGGCTGTAGAAAAATAACTAAATATGATATCAACTTGAAACCAGTTTATTTTTATACATACACTGTCCCTTTATTTCTCAACATAATTTCCACCAACATTGATGCACTTATTCCATCGTTTTATCAGTCCTCCAAAACCGGTTGCATAGAACTGCGTGCTATGTTTTCTAAACCACGTTTTCCCTTCACGTTCAACTTCGACGTCATTCGCGAAATGTCTCCCGCCAAGGTATGTTTCCTGTTAATGCTAACAGATGTTTGTCCCGTAAAGCGGTGCATAGCTGAGGAGAAACAGCTACTAGGGTGAGTCAATAAGTAAGTCGCACAGTTCTGTGGGATGGCCGGTAAATGAAAACAACGCAGAAGAGAGTATCATTAAGACGATTATGTGAATAAACAAAAAAGAAGCAATTAATGGTGAACTTTAGAAATAAACAAAAGGCCACATTGGATGTTAACTTTAGAAATAAAGAAAAGAAAAAATTGGATGTGAACTTCAGAATTGTTTAAAACAAAACGATGATCTGCTTGATGGAAAATGACACAAGAGAGAAACAGCAGAAAATAAACTTGAGCCTGAGCTTCCTGACTCGGATGCCTTGTCTGACTGTGAGGACATTATGTCTGACTCTGAGGACGTCATGTCTGACTCTGAGGATCTCATGTTGCCTATTCTGTGGAGAACGAGTCGGCTGTAGAGCGTGTGTGAGAGTGAGGGCAAGTGAGTGTCATTATGTATAAGAGAGACATGTGCGAGTATTTGAAAGAAAATAATGACTGAGGGATGATTGTCTAAGTAAAATAACTTATTATTATTGTAAATCGTGTTAAATATGTCTCCCATTGTATATACGAGGGGCGGTCAATAAGAAATGCATCCAATTGTTTTTCTTTTATCTGTGTAAATACTTTATCGGTGTGCAATTTTTTTTAATTTAGTAAATTTCCTCAAACACTCTTCTGCACTGTGTATCACTACCAACCTGATTCAGTCACAGGTCGTGCAACAGTAACGGTTTAAAAAAAAAAATGGCCACCAAAGACGTGTTCGGTTAATGTCACGTAATGTCATAGAATTCATTCTTCAATGCTTAAGGCGAGACCCAGGGCCAGTCCGCTTTGCGTCAGTCAGTGAGCATTGATCCTACATGAGCTTCCTCGCAACGACGTACCCAACATGGGACAGTGCTACCATCCACTGTTGAATCTTCATAAACAATACACAAACATTCGTGGATACGAATCTGGGTCACGCCTTCATCATTGAGGAAATGTATGACAATACGTGGCTTTAACCGAACTTCTTTGGTGGCCATATTTAAAGTTACTGTTGCGCAACTTGTGACAGAAATACTACGGTAGTGATACACAGTGCAGAATAGTGGATGAGGAATCCCGCTAAATTAATAAATTGCACACCGATAAAATAATTACATAGATAAAAAAATAGGAGGATTACTTATTGATCGACCCTCATACAATCAAATAACCTGACTAACATTATTCTGTCCTATTCTATATACGGCTATACGTGGATTGTTTTTTTTTCTTTTCTTGTTTTCTTACTTTTTCTTTTGTTTATCCGTAGTCTCTCCTTTCTCCCTCTATCAAATTTTTTACATCTACAATCTCTCCTTTGTCCCTCCGACAATTTTGTATTCTTCTTTTCAATCATCATCATCAAGTGCCATATCCAATTTCATGTTCAGCTGTACACTCCCACACTTGCTTTCATGGTCTTGGTGGTACATTCGTGCAGACATCGTCCCGGTTCATCTCTTGAATGTTGTCCTGATCTTGATGATGCATTCGTACAGACATCGTCCCAGTTCATCTCTTGGTTGCCCACCCACATGTACCTTGTACGCACCCCTTCCAACCTTTCGTCTAATACACCCTATAACATCTACTATAGTTTTCGACAGTCATATTCTTTTGATTTGTCAGTTCAACCTTGTGAGCAACTCCATGACAGCGTGGCAGCACACCCAGCTTCTACTATGGAAGCCACGGGTTCGATCTCTTGTGAGATGTCATCACAAAGCTGGTCTGGGTTTGACAAAACGGGCAATGTGTTTGTGTGTGTGAGAGAGCGAGAGAGAGAGAGAGAGAGAGAGAGAGAGGGTGAGAGAGAAAGAGAGAGAGAGAGGGGGGGGGGGGGTGAGAGAGAGAGGGTGAGAGAGAAAGAGAGAGAGGGAGTGAGAGAGAGAGAGGGTGAGAGAGAAAGAGAGAGAGAGAGGGGGTGAGAGAGACAGAGAGAGAGAGAGGTAGAGAGACGGTGAGAGAGAGAGAGGGTGAGAGAGAGAGGGTGAGAGAGAGAGAGGGAGAGAGACGGTGTGAGAGAGAGAGGATGAGAGAGAGAGAGAGAGAGAGAGAGAGAGAGAGAGAGAGAGAGAGACTATGCCAAAATAAAAACCAGACTAAGGTATCACTGAAGATTATGAATGAACAGCTGACTGTGTGTAAGAATGTTTACTTAATTAATCCATTCAAGCATTGTTTTGAACTTTGATGCGATGTGTGTAGTGTTTTGTTGTTGTTTGTTTTTGAGTGTGTAAATTCTGCATTGAATCTTCACCATGATTGTATATGACTTTAAAGAACAGTATTATAATAAATGTGTCTTACATATATTGTACCCTACAATTTAATACTATTTATCTTGAAGCTTGACCTTTTTATTTGTTTTGTATGTTTTGCACAGCAATTGTTCTGTCCTTTGTTTCTATTTCCAATGTGGTATCAGATCAGGTGCCATCTCTTCAATGAAGGTCGGCTGCAATGGCGTCTATAGTATATACTTTTGTGAAGAAAGGTTCAGACTGAACTCAGGTTGTCACAAAACTGCAAAACGCCCTAGCTTAACATAAGTGGAAACTGTCGCTTGACATCATCCAGGCAGGGTCTATCGTGGAAGTGTCCTTGCCCTTGCAAATGCCCCTGCGAGTGACCTTGCCCTGTGCCAGTGACCTTGCCCTGTGTCAGTGTCCTTGCGAGTGTCCTTGCCCTGTGCCAGTGTCCTTGCCCTGTGCCAGTGACCTTGCCCTGTACCAGTGTCCTTGCCCTGTGCCAGTGTCCATCAAGCCACGACATATATGCCACGCACAGTGAGTCGGTCAGTAAAGGGCCTTTTCCCATATCTTGAGGCTTATTGGGTACACGGTGCTAGCCCATAGTTGATAGGTCAATCAGCACTCAACGGGTCATGTGACCAAAATCAAACCGGCTGCCTTTACTTCCCAGAACATATCCCGGCACCCAGCTGAGACTGGTTCCACCTTAGGGCCCAGGTCAATTACAGAACATATCCCGGCACCCAGCTGAGACTGGTTCCACCTTAGGGCCCAGGTCAATTACAGAACATATCCCGGCACCCAGCTGAGACTGGTTCCACCTTAGGGCCCAGGTCAATTACAGAACATATCCCGGCACCCAGCTGAGACTGGTTCCACCTTAGGGCCCAGGTCAATTACAGAACATATCCCGGCACCCAGCTGAGACTGGTTCCACCTTAGGGCCCAGGTCAATTACAGAACATATCCCGGCACCCAGCTGAGACTGGTTCCACCTTAGGGCCCAGGTCAATTACAGAACATATCCCGGCACCCAGCTGAGACTGGTTCCACCTTAGGGCCCAGGTCAATTACAGAACATATCCCGGCACCCAGCTGAGACTGGTTCCACCTTAGGGCCCAGGTCAATTACAGAACATATCCCGGCACCCAGCTGAGACTGGTTCCACCTTAGGGCCCAGGTCAATTACAGAACATTTCCCGGCACCCAGCTGAGACTGGTTCCACCTTAGGGCCCAGGTCAATTACAGAACATATCCCGGCACCCAGCTGAGACTGGTTCCACCTTAGGGCCCAGGTCAATTACAGAACATATCCCGGCACCCAGCTGAGACTGGTTCCACCTTAGGGCCCAAGTCAATTACAGAACATATCCCGGCACCCAGCTGAGACTGGTTCCACCTTAGGGCCCAGGTCAATTACAGAACATATCCCGGCACCCAGCTGAGACTGGTTCCACCTTAGGGCCCAGGTCAATTACAGAACATATCCCGGCACCCAGCTGAGACTGGTTCCACCTTAGGGCCCAGGTCAATTACAGAACATATCCCGGCACCCAGCTGAGACTGGTTCCACCTTAGGGCCCAGGTCAATTACAGAACATATCCCGGCACCCAGCTGAGACTGGTTCCACCTTAGGGCCCAGGTCAATTACAGAACATATCCCGGCACCCAGCTGAGACTGGTTCCACCTTAGGGCCCAGGTCAATTACAGAACATATCCCGGCACCCAGCTGAGACTGGTTCCACCTTAGGGCCCAGGTCAATTACAGAACGTATCCCGGCACCCAGCTGAGACTGGTTCCACCTTAGGGCCCAGGTCAATTACAGAACGTATCCCGGCACCCAGCTGAGACTGGTTCCACCTTAGGGCCCAGGTCAATTACAGAACGTATCCCGGCACCCAGCTGAGACTGGTTCCACCTTAGGGCCCAGGTGAATTACAGAACGTATCCCGGCACCCAGCTGAGACTGGTTCCACCTTAGGGCCCAGGTCAATTACAGAACGTATCCCGGCACCCAGCTGAGACTGGTTCCACCTTAGGGCCCAGGTCAATTACAGAACATATCCCGGCACCCAGCTGAGACTGGTTCCACCTTAGGGCCCAGGTCAATTACAGAACATATCCCGGCACCCAGCTGAGACTGGTTCCACCTTAGGGCCCAGGTCAATTACAGAACGTATCCCGGCACCCAGCTGAGACTGGTTCCACCTTAGGGCCCAGGTCAATTACAGAACGTATCCCGGCACCCAGCTGAGACTGGTTCCACCTTAGGGCCCAGGTCAATTACAGAACGTATCCCGGCACCCAGCTGAGACTGGTTCCACCTTAGGGCCCAGGTCAATTACAGAACATATCCCGGCACCCAGCTGAGACTGGTTCCACCTTAGGGCCCAGGTCAATTACAGAACATATCCCGGCACCCAGCTGAGACTGGTTCCACCTTAGGGCCCAGGTCAATTACAGAACATATCCCGGCACCCAGCTGAGACTGGTTCAACCTTAGGGCCCAGGTCAATTACAGAACGTATCCCGGCACCCAGCTGAGACTGGTTCCACCTTAGGGCCCAGGTCAATTACAGAACGTATCCCGGCACCCAGCTGAGACTGGTTCCACCTTAGGGCCCAGGTCAATTACAGAACGTATCCCGGCACCCAGCTGAGACTGGTTCCACCTTAGGGCCCAGGTCAATTACAGAACGTATCCCGGCACCCAGCTGAGACTGGTTCCACCTTAGGGCCCAAGTCAATTACAGAACGTATCCCGGCACCCAGCTGAGACTGGTTCCACCTTAGGGCCCAGGTCAATTACAGAACATATCCCGGCACCCAGCTGAGACTGGTTCCACCTTAGGGCCCAGGTCAATTACAGAACATATCCCGGCACCCAGCTGAGACTGGTTCCACCTTAGGGCCCAGGTCAATTACAGAACATATCCCGGCACCCAGCTGAGACTGGTTCCACCTTAGGGCCCAGGTCAATTACAGAACATATCCCGGCACCCAGCTGAGACTGGTTCCACCTTAGGGCCCAGGTCAATTACAGAACATATCCCGGCACCCAGCTGAGACTGGTTCCACCTTAGGGCCCAGGTCAATTACAGAACATATCCCGGCACCCAGCTGAGACTGGTTCCACCTTAGGGCCCAGGTCAATTACAGAACATATCCCGGCACCCAGCTGAGACTGGTTCCACCTTAGGGCCCAGGTCAATTACAGAACATATCCCGGCACCCAGCTGAGACTGGTTCCACCTTAGGGCCCAGGTCAATTACAGAACATATCCCGGCACCCAGCTGAGACTGGTTCCACCTTAGGGCCCAGGTCAATTACAGAACATATCCCGGCACCCAGCTGAGACTGGTTCCACCTTAGGGCCCAGGTCAATTACAGAACATATCCCGGCACCCAGCTGAGACTGGTTCCACCTTAGGGCCCAGGTCAATTACAGAACGTATCCCGGCACCCAGCTGAGACTGGTTCCACCTTAGGGCCCAGGTCAATTACAGAACATATCCCGGAACCCAGCTGAGACTGGTTCCACCTTAGGGCCCAGGTCAATTACAGAACATATCCCGGCACCCAGCTGAGACTGGTTCCACCTTAGGGCCCAGGCCAATTACAGAACATATCCCGGCACCCAGCTGAGACTGGTTCCACCTTAGGGCCCAGGTCAATTACAGAACGTATCCCGGCACCCAGCTGAGACTGGTTCCACCTTAGGGCCCAGGTCAATTACAGAACGTATCCCGGCACCCAGCTGAGACTGGTTCCACCTTAGGGCCCAGGTCAATTACATAACATATCCCGGCACCCAGCTGAGACTGGTTCCACCTTAGGGCCCAGGTCAATTACATAACATATCCCGGCACCCAGCTGAGACTGGTTCCACCTTAGGGCCCAGGTCAATTACAGAACGTATCCCGGCACCCAGCTGAGACTGGTTCCACCTTAGGGCCCAGGTCAATTACAGAACATATCCCGGCACCGAGCTGAGACTGGTTCCACCTTAGGGCCCAGGTCAATTACAGAACATATCCCGGCACCCAGCTGAGACTGGTTCCACCTTAGGGCCCAGGTCAATTACAGAACATATCCCGGCACCCAGCTGAGACTGGTTCCACCTCAGGGCCCAGGTCAATTACAGAACATATCCCGGCACCCAGCTGAGACTGGTTCCACCTCAGGGCCCAGGTCAATTACAGAACATATCCCGGCACCCAGCTGAGACTGGTTCCACCTTAGGGCCCAGGTCAATTACAGAACATATCCCGGCACCCAGCTGAGACTGGTTCCACCTTAGGGCCCAGGTCAATTACAGAACATATCCCGGCACCCAGCTGAGACAGGTTCCACCTTAGGGCCCAGGTCAATTACAGAACATATCCCGGCACCCAGCTGAGACTGGTTCCACCTTAGGGCCCAGGTCAATTACAGAACATATCCCGGCACCCAGCTGAGACTGGTTCCACCTTAGGGCCCAGGTCAATTACAGAACATATCCCGGCACCCAGCTGAGACTGGTTCCACCTTAGGGCCCAGGTCAATTACAGAACATATCCCGGCACCCAGCTGAGACGGGTTCCACCTTAGGGCCCAGGTCAATTACAGAACATATCCCGGCACCCAGCTGAGACTGGTTCCACCTTAGGGCCCAGGTCAATTACAGAACATATCCCGACACCCAGCTGAGACTGGTTCCACCTTAGGGCCCAGGTCAATTACAGAACATATCCCGGCACCCAGCTGAGACTGGTTCCACCTTAGGGCCCAGGTCAATTACAGAACATATCCCGGCACCCAGCTGAGACTGGTTCCACCTTAGGGCCCAGGTCAATTACAGAACATATCCCGGCACCCAGCTGAGACTGGTTCCACCTTAGGGCCCAGGTCAATTACAGAACATATCCCGGCACCCAGCTGAGACTGGTTCCACCTTAGGGCCCAGGTCAATTACAGAACATATCCCGGCACCCAGCTGAGACTGGTTCCACCTTAGGGCCCAGGTCAATTACAGAACGTATCCCGGCACCCAGCTGAGACTGGTTCCACCTTAGGGCCCAGGTCAATTACAGAACGTATCCCGGCTCCCAGCTGAGACTGGTTCCACCTTAGGGCCCAGGTCAATTACAGAACATATCCCGGCACCCAGCTGAGACTGGTTCCACCTTAGGGCCCAGGTCAATTACAGAACATATCCCGGCACCCAGCTGAGACTGGTTCCACCTTAGGGCCCAGGTCAATTACAGAACGTATCCCGGCACCCAGCTGAGACTGGTTCCACCTTAGGGCCCAGGTCAATTACAGAACGTATCCCGGCTCCCAGCTGAGACTGGTTCCACCTTAGGGCCCAGGTCAATTACAGAACATATCCCGGCACCCAGCTGAGACTGGTTCCACCTTAGGGCCCAGGTCAATTACAGAACATATCCCGGCACCCAGCTGAGACTGGTTCCACCTTAGGGCCCAGGTCAATTACAGAACATATCCCGGCACCCAGCTGAGACTGGTTCCACCTTAGGGCCCAGGTCAATTACAGAACATATCCCGGCACCCAGCTGAGACTGGTTCCACCTTAGGGCCCAGGTCAATTACAGAACGTATCCCGGCACCCAGCTGAGACTGGTTCCACCTTAGGGCCCAGGTCAATTACAGAACGTATCCCGGCACCCAGCTGAGACTGGTTCCACCTTAGGGCCCAGGTCAATTACAGAACGTATCCCGGCACCCAGCTGAGACTGGTTCCACCTTAGGGCCCAGGTCAATTACAGAACATATCCCGGCACCCAGCTGAGACTGGTTCCACCTTAGGGCCCAGGTCAATTACAGAACGTATCCCGGCACCCAGCTGAGACTGGTTCCACCTTAGGGCCCAGGTCAATTACAGAACGTATCCCGGCACCCAGCTGAGACTGGTTCCACCTTAGGGCCCAGGTCAATTACAGAACGTATCCCGGCACCCAGCTGAGACTGGTTCCACCTTAGGGCCCAGGTCAATTACAGAACATATCCCGGCACCCAGCTGAGACTGGTTCCACCTTAGGGCCCAGGTCAATTACAGAACATATCCCGGCACCCAGCTGAGACTGGTTCCACCTTAGGGCCCAGGTCAATTACAGAACATATCCCGGCACCCAGCTGAGACTGGTTCCACCTTAGGGCCCAGGTCAATTACAGAACATATCCCGGCACCCAGCTGAGACTGGTTCCACCTTAGGGCCCAGGTCAATTACAGAACATGTCCCGGCACCCAGCTGAGACTGGTTCCACCTTAGGGCCCAGGTCAATTACAGAACATGTCCCGGCACCCAGCTGAGACTGGTTCCACCTTAGGGCCCAGGTCAATTACAGAACATATCCCGGCACCCAGCTGAGACTGGTTCCACCTTAGGGCCCAGGTCAATTACAGAACATATCCCGGCACCCAGCTGAGACTGGTTCCACCTTAGGGCCCAGGTCAATTACAGAACATATCCCGGCACCCAGCTGAGACTGGTTCCACCTTAGGGCCCAGGTCAATTACAGAACATATCCCGGCACCCAGCTGAGACTGGTTCCACCTTAGGGCCCAGGTCAATTACAGAACATATCCCGGCACCCAGCTGAGACTGGTTCCACCTTAGGGCCCAGGTCAATTACAGAACATATCCCGGCACCCAGCTGAGACTGGTTCCACCTTAGGGCCCAGGTCAATTACAGAACATATCCCGGCACCCAGCTGAGACTGGTTCCACCTTAGGGCCCAGGTCAATTACAGAACATATCCCGGCACCCAGCTGAGACTGGTTCCACCTTAGGGCCCAGGTCAATTACAGAACATATCCCGGCACCCAGCTGAGACTGGTTCCACCTTAGGGCCCAGGTCAATTACAGAACATATCCCGGCACCCAGCTGAGACTGGTTCAACCTTAGGGCCCAGGTCAATTACAGAACATATCCCGGCACCCAGCTGAGACTGGTTCCACCTTAGGGCCCAGGTCAATTACAGAACATATCCCGGCACCCAGCTGAGACTGGTTCCACCTTAGGGCCCAGGTCAATTACAGAACATATCCCGGCACCCAGCTGAGACTGGTTCCACCTTAGGGCCCAGGTCAATTACAGAACATATCCCGGCACCCAGCTGAGACTGGTTCCACCTTAGGGCCCAGGTCAATTACAGAACATATCCCGGCACCCAGCTGAGACTGGTTCCACCTTAGGGCCCAGGTCAATTACAGAACATATCCCGGCACCCAGCTGAGACTGGTTCCACCTTAGGGCCCAGGTCAATTACAGAACATATCCCGGCACCCAGCTGAGACTGGTTCCACCTTAGGGCCCAGGTCAATTACAGAACGTATCCCGGCACCCAGCTGAGACTGGTTCCACCTTAGGGCCCAGGTCAATTACAGAACATATCCCGGCACCCAGCTGAGACTGGTTCCACCTTAGGGCCCAGGTCAATTACAGAACATATCCCGGCACCCAGCTGAGACTGGTTCCACCTTAGGGCCCAGGTCAATTACAGAACATATCCCGGCACCCAGCTGAGACTGGTTCCACCTTAGGGCCCAGGTCAATTACAGAACGTATCCCGGCTCCCAGCTGAGACTGGTTCCACCTTAGGGCCCAGGTCAATTACAGAACATATCCCGGCACCCAGCTGAGACTGGTTCCACCTTAGGGCCCAGGTCAATTACAGAACATATCCCGGCACCCAGCTGAGACTGGTTCCACCTTAGGGCCCAGGTCAATTACAGAACATATCCCGGCACCCAGCTGAGACTGGTTCCACCTTAGGGCCCAGGTCAATTACAGAACGTATCCCGGCTCCCAGCTGAGACTGGTTCCACCTTAGGGCCCAGGTCAATTACAGAACATATCCCGGCACCCAGCTGAGACTGGTTCCACCTTAGGGCCCAGGTCAATTACAGAACATATCCCGGCACCCAGCTGAGACTGGTTCCACCTTAGGGCCCAGGTCAATTACAGAACATATCCCGGCACCCAGCTGAGACTGGTTCCACCTTAGGGCCCAGGTCAATTACAGAACATATCCCGGCACCCAGCTGAGACTGGTTCCACCTTAGGGCCCAGGTCAATTACAGAACATATCCCGGCACCCAGCTGAGACTGGTTCCACCTTAGGGCCCAGGTCAATTACAGAACATATCCCGGCACCCAGCTGAGACTGGTTCCACCTTAGGGCCCAGGTCAATTACAGAACATATCCCGGCACCCAGCTGAGACTGGTTCCACCTTAGGGCCCAGGTCAATTACAGAACGTATCCCGGCACCCAGCTGAGACTGGTTCCACCTTAGGGCCCAGGTCAATTACAGAACATATCCCGGCACCCAGCTGAGACTGGTTCCACCTTAGGGCCCAGGTCAATTACAGAACATATCCCGGCACCCAGCTGAGACTGGTTCCACCTTAGGGCCCAGGTTAATTACAGAACATATCCCGGCACCCAGCTGAGACTGGTTCCACCTTAGGGCCCAGGTCAATTACAGAACATATCCCGGCACCCAGCTGAGACTGGTTCCACCTTAGGGCCCAGGTCAATTACAGAACGTATCCCGGCACCCAGCTGAGACTGGTTCCACCTTAGGGCCCAGGTCAATTACAGAACATATCCCGGAACCCAGCTGAGACTGGTTCCACCTTAGGGCCCAGGTCAATTACAGAAAATATCCCAGCACCCAGCTGAGACTGGTTCCACCTTAGGGCCCAGGTCAATTACAGAACATATCCCGGCACCCAGCTGAGACTGGTTCCACCTTAGGGCCCAGGTCAATTACAGAACGTATCCCGGCACCCAGCTGAGACTGGTTCCACCTTAGGGCCCAGGTCAATTACAGAACGTATCCCGGCACCCAGCTGAGACTGGTTCCACCTTAGGGCCCAGGTCAATTACATAACATATCCCGGCACCCAGCTGAGACTGGTTCCACCTTAGGGCCCAGGTCAATTACAGAACATATCCCGGCACCCAGCTGAGACTGGTTCCACCTTAGGGCCCAGGTCAATTACAGAACGTATCCCGGCACCCAGCTGAGACTGGTTCCACCTTAGGGCCCAGGTCAATTACAGAACATATCCCGGCACCCAGCTGAGACTGGTTCCACCTTAGGGCCCAGGTCAATTACAGAACGTATCCCGGCACCCAGCTGAGACTGGTTCCACCTTAGGGCCCAGGTCAATTACAGAACGTATCCCGGCACCCAGCTGAGACTGGTTCCACCTTAGGGCCCAGGTCAATTACAGAACGTATCCCGGCACCCAGCTGAGACTGGTTCCACCTTAGGGCCAAGGTCAATTACATAACATATCCCGGCACCCAGCTGAGACTGGTTCCACCTTAGGGCCCAGGTCAATTACAGAACATATCCCGGCACCCAGCTGAGACTGGTTCCACCTTAGGGCCCAGGTCAATTACAGAACGTATCCCGGCACCCAGCTGAGACTGGTTCCACCTTAGGGCCCAGGTCAATTACAGAACGTATCCCGGCACCCAGCTGAGACTGGTTCCACCTTAGGGCCCAGGTCAATTACAGAACGTATCCCGGCACCCAGCTGAGACTGGTTCCACCTTAGGGCCCAGGTCAATTACAGAACGTATCCCGGCACCCAGCTGAGACTGGTTCCACCTTAGGGCCCAGGTCAATTACAGAACATATCCCGGCACCCAGCTGAGACTGGTTCCACCTTAGGGCCCAGGTCAATTACAGAACATATCCCGGCACCCAGCTGAGACTGGTTCCACCTTAGGGCCCAGGTCAATTACAGAACATATCCCGGCACCCAGCTGAGACTGGTTCCACCTTAGGGCCCAGGTCAATTACAGAACATATCCCGGCACCCAGCTGAGACTGGTTCCACCTTAGGGCCCAGGTCAATTACAGAACATATCCCGGCACCCAGCTGAGACTGGTTCCACCTTAGGGCCCAGGTCAATTACAGAACATATCCCGGCACCCAGCTGAGACTGGTTCCACCTTAGGGCCCAGGTCAATTACAGAACATATCCCGGCACCCAGCTGAGACTGGTTCCACCTTAGGGCCCAGGTCAATTACAGAACGTATCCCGGCACCCAGCTGAGACTGGTTCCACCTTAGGGCCCAGGTCAATTACAGAACGTATCCCGGCACCCAGCTGAGACTGGTTCCACCTTAGGGCCCAGGTCAATTACAGAACGTATCCCGGCACCCAGCTGAGACTGGTTCCACCTTAGGGCCCAGGTCAATTACAGAACATATCCCGGCACCCAGCTGAGACTGGTTCCACCTTAGGGCCCAGGTCAATTACAGAACATATCCCGGCACCCAGCTGAGACTGGTTCCACCTTAGGGCCCAGGTCAATTAAAAAAAAAAAAAATACCCCGGGACCAGCTGAGACTGGTTCCACCTTAGGGCCCAGGTCAATTACAGAACATATCCCGGCACCCAGCTGAGACTGGTTCCACCTTAGGGCCCAGGTCAATTACAGAACATATCCCGGCACCCAGCTGAGACTGGTTCCACCTTAGGGCCCAGGTCAATTACAGAACATATCCCGGCACCCAGCTGAGACTGGTTCCACCTTAGGGCCCAGGTCAATTACAGAACATATCCCGGCACCCAGCTGAGACTGGTTCCACCTTAGGGCCCAGGTCAATTACAGAACATATCCCGGCACCCAGCTGAGACTGGTTCCACCTTAGGGCCCAGGTCAATTACAGAACATATCCCGGCACCCAGCTGAGACTGGTTCCACCTTAGGGCCCAGGTCAATTACAGAACATATCCCGGCACCCAGCTGAGACTGGTTCCACCTTAGGGCCCAGGTCAATTACAGAACATATCCCGGCACCCAGCTGAGACTGGTTCCACCTTAGGGCCCAGGTCAATTACAGAACATATCCCGGCACCCAGCTGAGACTGGTTCCACCTTAGGGCCCAGGTCAATTACAGAACATATCCCGGCACCCAGCTGAGACTGGTTCCACCTTAGGGGCCCAGGTCAATTACAGAACATATCCCGGCACCCAGCTGAGACTGGTTCCACCTTAGGGCCCAGGTCAATTACAGAACATATCCCGGCACCCAGCTGAGACTGGTTCCACCTTAGGGCCCAGGGTCAATTACAGAACATATCCCGGGCACCCAGCTGAGACTGGTTCCACCTTAGGGCCCAGGTCAATTACAGAACATATCCCGGCACCCAGCTGAGACTGGTTCCACCTTAGGGCCCAGGTCAATTACAGAACATATCCCCGGCACCCAGCTGAGACTGGTTCCACCTTAGGGCCCAGGTCAATTACAGAAACCCAGCTGAGACTGGTTCCACCTTAGGGCCCAGGTCAATTACAGAACATATCCCGGCACCCAGCTGAGACTGGTTCCACCTTAGGGCCCAGGTCAATTACAGAACATATCCCGGCACCCAGCTGAGACTGGTTCCACCTTAGGGCCCAGGTCAATTACAGAACATATCCCGGCACCCAGCTGAGACTGGTTCCACCTTAGGGCCCAGGTCAATTACAGAACATATCCGGCACCCAGCTGAGACTGGTTCCACCTTAGGGCCCAGGTCAATTACAGAACATATCCCGGCACCCAGCTGAGACTGGTTCCACCTTAGGGCCCAGGTCAATTACAGAACATATCCCGGCACCCAGCTGAGACTGGTTCCACCTTAGGGCCCAGGTCAATTACAGAACATATCCCGGCACCCAGCTGAGACTGGTTCCACCTTAGGGCCCAGGTCAATTACAGAACATATCCCGGCACCCAGCTGAGACTGGTTCCACCTTAGGGCCCAGGTCAATTACAGAACGTATCCCGGCACCCAGCTGAGACTGGTTCCACCTTAGGGCCCAGGTCAATTACAGAACATATCCCGGCACCCAGCTGAGACTGGTTCCACCTTAGGGCCCAGGTCAATTACAGAACATATCCCGGCACCCAGCTGAGACTGGTTCCACCTTAGGGCCCAGGTCAATTACAGAACATATCCCGGCACCCAGCTGAGACTGGTTCCACCTTAGGGCCCAGGTCAATTACAGAACGTATCCCGGCACCCAGCTGAGACTGGTTCCACCTTAGGGCCCAGGTCAATTACAGAACATATCCCGGCACCCAGCTGAGACTGGTTCCACCTTAGGGCCCAGGTCAATTACAGAACATATCCCGGCACCCAGCTGAGACTGGTTCCACCTTAGGGCCCAGGTCAATTACAGAACATATCCCGGCACCCAGCTGAGACTGGTTCCACCTTAGGGCCCAGGTCAATTACAGAACATATCCCGGCACCCAGCTGAGACTGGTTCCACCTTAGGGCCCAGGTCAATTACAGAACATATCCCGGCACCCAGCTGAGACTGGTTCCACCTTAGGGCCCAGGTCAATTACAGAACATATCCCGGCACCCAGCTGAGACTGGTTCCACCTTAGGGCCCAGGTCAATTACAGAACATATCCCGGCACCCAGCTGAGACTGGTTCCACCTTAGGGCCCAGGTCAATTACAGAACATATCCCGGCACCCAGCTGAGACTGGTTCCACCTTAGGGCCCAGGTCAATTACAGAACATATCCCGGCACCCAGCTGAGACTGGTTCCACCTTAGGGCCCAGGTCAATTACAGAACATATCCCGGCACCCAGCTGAGACTGGTTCCACCTTAGGGCCCAGGTCAATTACAGAACGTATCCCGGCACCCAGCTGAGACTGGTTCCACCTTAGGGCCCAGGTCAATTACAGAACATATCCCGGCACCCAGCTGAGACTGGTTCCACCTTAGGGCCCAGGTCAATTACAGAACATATCCCGGCACCCAGCTGAGACTGGTTCCACCTTAGGGCCCAGGTCAATTACAGAACATATCCCGGCACCCAGCTGAGACTGGTTCCACCTTAGGGCCCAGGTCAATTACAGAACATATCCCGGCACCCAGCTGAGACTGGTTCCACCTTAGGGCCCAGGTCAATTACAGAACGTATCCCGGCACCCAGCTGAGACTGGTTCCACCTTAGGGCCCAGGTCAATTACAGAACGTATCCCGGCACCCAGCTGAGACTGGTTCCACCTTAGGGCCCAGGTCAATTACAGAACATATCCCGGCACCCAGCTGAGACTGGTTCCACCTTAGGGCCCAGGTCAATTACAGAACATATCCCGGCACCCAGCTGAGACTGGTTCCACCTTAGGGCCCAGGTCAATTACAGAACATATCCCGGCACCCAGCTGAGACTGGTTCCACCTTAGGGCCCAGGTCAATTACAGAACATATCCCGGCACCCAGCTGAGACTGGTTCCACCTTAGGGCCCAGGTCAATTACAGAACATATCCCGGCACCCAGCTGAGACTGGTTCCACCTTAGGGCCCAGGTCAATTACAGAACATATCCCGGCACCCAGCTGAGACTGGTTCCACCTTAGGGCCCAGGTCAATTACAGAACATATCCCGGCACCCAGCTGAGACTGGTTCCACCTTAGGGCCCAGGTCAATTACAGAACATATCCCGGCACCCAGCTGAGACTGGTTCCACCTTAGGGCCCAGGTCAATTACAGAACATATCCCGGCACCCAGCTGAGACTGGTTCCACCTTAGGGCCCAGGTCAATTACAGAACATATCCCGGCACCCAGCTGAGACTGGTTCCACCTTAGGGCCCAGGTCAATTACAGAACATATCCCGGCACCCAGCTGAGACTGGTTCCACCTTAGGGCCCAGGTCAATTACAGAACATATCCCGGCACCCAGCTGAGACTGGTTCCACCTTAGGGCCCAGGTCAATTACAGAACATATCCCGGCACCCAGCTGAGACTGGTTCCACCTTAGGGCCCAGGTCAATTACAGAACATATCCCGGCACCCAGCTGAGACTGGTTCCACCTTAGGGCCCAGGTCAATTACAGAACATATCCCGGCACCCAGCTGAGACTGGTTCCACCTTAGGGCCCAGGTCAATTACAGAACATATCCGGCACCCAGCTGAGACTGGTTCCACCTTAGGGCCCAGGTCAATTACAGAACATATCCCGGCACCCAGCTGAGACTGGTTCCACCTTAGGGCCCAGGTCAATTACAGAACATATCCGGCACCCAGCTGAGACTGGTTCCACCTTAGGGCCCAGGTCAATTACAGAACATATCCCGGCACCCAGCTGAGACTGGTTCCACCTTAGGGCCCAGGTCAATTACAGAACATATCCCGGCACCCAGCTGAGACTGGTTCCACCTTAGGGCCCAGGTCAATTACAGAACGTATCCCGGCACCCAGCTGAGACTGGTTCCACCTTAGGGCCCAGGTCAATTACAGAACATATCCCGGCACCCAGCTGAGACTGGTTCCACCTTAGGGCCCAGGTCAATTACAGAACATATCCCGGCACCCAGCTGAGACTGGTTCCACCTTAGGGCCCAGGTCAATTACAGAACATATCCCGGCACCCAGCTGAGACTGGTTCCACCTTAGGGCCCAGGTCAATTACAGAACATATCCCGGCACCCAGCTGAGACTGGTTCCACCTTAGGGCCCAGGTCAATTACAGAACGATATCCCGGCACCCAGCTGAGACTGGTTCCACCTTAGGGCCCAGGTCAATTACAGAACGTATCCCGGCACCCAGCTGAGACTGGTTCCACCTTAGGGCCCAGGTCAATTACAGAACGTATCCCGGCACCCAGCTGAGACTGGTTCCACCTTAGGGCCCAGGTCAATTACAGAACATATCCGGCACCCAGCTGAGACTGGTTCCACCTTAGGGCCCAGGTCAATTACAGAACATATCCCGGCACCCAGCTGAGACTGGTTCCACCTTAGGGCCCAGGTCAATTACAGAACGTATCCCGGCACCCAGCTGAGACTGGTTCCACCTTAGGGCCCAGGTCAATTACAGAACATATCCCGGCACCCAGCTGAGACTGGTTCCACCTTAGGGCCCAGGTCAATTACAGAACGTATCCCGGCACCCAGCTGAGACTGGTTCCACCTTAGGGCCCAGGTCAATTACAGAACATATCCCGGCACCCAGCTGAGACTGGTTCCACCTTAGGGCCCAGGTCAATTACAGAACATATCCCGGCACCCAGCTGAGACTGGTTCCACCTTAGGGCCCAGGTCAATTACAGAACATATCCCGGCACCCAGCTGAGACTGGTTCCACCTTAGGGCCCAGGTCAATTACAGAACATATCCCGGCACCCAGCTGAGACTGGTTCCACCTTAGGGCCCAGGTCAATTACAGATCGTATCCCGGCACCCAGCTGAGACTGGTTCCACCTTAGGGCCCAGGTCAATTACAGAACATATCCCGGAACCCAGCTGAGACTGGTTCCACCTTAGGGCCCAGGTCAATTA
>OY992887.1:112366779-112729279 GCA_963921405.1 Cepaea hortensis
ACTGCTCCGGGGCACCCAGCTGAGACTGGTTCCACCTTAGGGCCCAGGTCAATTACAGAACGTATCCCGGCACCCAGCTGAGACTGGTTCCACCTTAGGGCCCAGGTCAATTACAGAACGTATCCCGGCACCCAGCTGAGACTGGTTCCACCTTAGGGCCCAGGTCAATTACAGAACATATCCCGGCACCCAGCTGAGACTGGTTCCACCTTAGGGCCCAGGTCAATTACAGAACGTATCCCGGCACCCAGCTGAGACTGGTTCCACCTTAGGGCCCAGGTCAATTACAGAACGTATCCCGGCACCCAGCTGAGACTGGTTCCACCTTAGGGCCCAGGTCAATTACAGAACATATCCCGGCACCCAGCTGAGAACTGGTTCCACCTTAGGGCCCAGGTCAATTACAGAACATATCCCGGCACCCAGCTGAGACTGGTTCCACCTTAGGGCCCAGGTCAATTACAGAACATATCCCGGCACCCAGCTGAGACTGGTTCCACCTTAGGGCCCAGGTCAATTACAGAACATATCCCGGCACCCAGCTGAGACTGGTTCCACCTTAGGGCCCAGGTCAATTACAGAACATATCCCGGCACCCAGCTGAGACTGGTTCCACCTTAGGGCCCAGGTCAATTACAGAACATATCCCGGCACCCAGCTGAGACTGGTTCCACCTTAGGGCCCAGGTCAATTACAGAACATATCCCGGCACCCAGCTGAGACTGGTTCCACCTTAGGGCCCAGGTCAATTACAGAACATATCCCGGCACCCAGCTGAGACTGGTTCCACCTTAGGGCCCAGGTCAATTACAGAACATATCCCGGCACCCAGCTGAGACTGGTTCCACCTTAGGGCCCCAGGTCAATTACAGAACATATCCCGGCACCCAGCTGAGACTGGTTCCACCTTAGGGCCCAGGTCAATTACAGAACATATCCCGGCACCCAGCTGAGACTGGTTCCACCTTAGGGCCCAGGTCAATTACAGAACATATCCCGGCACCCAGCTGAGACTGGTTCCACCTTAGGGCCCAGGTCAATTACAGAACATATCCCGGCACCCAGCTGAGACTGGTTCCACCTTAGGGCCCAGGTCAATTACAGAACATATCCCGGCACCCAGCTGAGACTGGTTCCACCTTAGGGCCCAGGTCAATTACAGAACATATCCCGGCACCCAGCTGAGACTGGTTCCACCTTAGGGCCCAGGTCAATTACAGAACATATCCCGGCACCCAGCTGAGACTGGTTCCACCTTAGGGCCCAGGTCAATTACAGAACATATCCCGGCACCCAGCTGAGACTGGTTCCACCTTAGGGCCCAGGTCAATTACAGAACGTATCCCGGCACCCAGCTGAGACTGGTTCCACCTTAGGGCCCAGGTCAATTACAGAACGTATCCCGGCTCCCAGCTGAGACTGGTTCCACCTTAAGGCCCAGGTCAATTACAGAACATATCCCGGCACCCAGCTGAGACTGGTTCCACCTTAGGGCCCAGGTCAATTACAGAACATATCCCGGCACCCAGCTGAGACTGGTTCCACCTTAGGGCCCAGGTCAATTACAGAACGTATCCCGGCTCCCAGCTGAGACTGGTTCCACCTTAGGGCCCAGGTCAATTACAGAACATATCCCGGCACCCAGCTGAGACTGGTTCCACCTTAGGGCCCAGGTCAATTACAGAACATATCCCGGCACCCAGCTGAGACTGGTTCCACCTTAGGGCCCAGGTCAATTACAGAACATATCCCGGCACCCAGCTGAGACTGGTTCCACCTTAGGGCCCAGGTCAATTACATAACGTATCCCGGCACCCAGCTGAGACTGGTTCCACCTTAGGGCCCAGGTCAATTACAGAACATATCCCGGCACCCAGCTGAGACTGGTTCCACCTTAGGGCCCAGGTCAATTACAGAACGTATCCCGGCACCCAGCTGAGACTGGTTCCACCTTAGGGCCCAGGTCAATTACAGAACATATCCCGGCACCCAGCTGAGACTGGTTCCACCTTAGGGCCCAGGTCAATTACAGAACGTATCCCGGCACCCAGCTGAGACTGGTTCCACCTTAGGGCCCAGGTCAATTACAGAACATATCCCGGCACCCAGCTGAGACTGGTTCCCACCTTAGGGCCCAGGTCAATTACAGAACATATCCCGGCACCCAGCTGAGACTGGTTCCACCTTAGGGCCCAGGTCAATTACAGAACATATCCCGGCACCCAGCTGAGACTGGTTCCACCTTAGGGCCCAGGTCAATTACAGAACATATCCCGGCACCCAGCTGAGACTGGTTCCACCTTAGGGCCCAGGTCAATTACAGAACATATCCCGGCACCCAGCTGAGACTGGTTCCACCTTAGGGCCCAGGTCAATTACAGAACATATCCCGGCACCCAGCTGAGACTGGTTCCACCTTAGGGCCCAGGTCAATTACAGAACATATCCCGGCACCCAGCTGAGACTGGTTCCACCTTAGGGCCCAGGTCAATTACAGAACATATCCCGGCACCCAGCTGAGACTGGTTCCACCTTAGGGCCCAGGTCAATTACAGAACATATCCCGGCACCCAGCTGAGACTGGTTCCACCTTAGGGCCCAGGTCAATTACAGAACATATCCCGGCACCCAGCTGAGACTGGTTCCACCTTAGGGCCCAGGTCAATTACAGAACATATCCCGGCACCCAGCTGAGACTGGTTCCACCTTAGGGCCCAGGTCAATTACAGAACATATCCCGGCACCCAGCTGAGACTGGTTCCACCTTAGGGCCCAGGTCAATTACAGAACATATCCCGGCACCCAGCTGAGACTGTGTCCACTTAGGGCCCAGGTCAATTACAGAACATATCCCGGCACCCAGCTGAGACTGGTTCCACCTTAGGGCCCAGGTCAATTACAGAACATATCCCGGCACCCAGCTGAGACTGGTTCCACCTTAGGGCCCAGGTCAATTACAGAACATATCCCGGCACCCAGCTGAGACTGGTTCCACCTTAGGGCCCAGGTCAATTACAGAACATATCCCGGCACCCAGCTGAGACTGGTTCCACCTTAGGGCCCAGGTCAATTACAGAACATATCCCGGCACCCAGCTGAGACTGGTTCCACCTTAGGGCCCCAGGTCAATTACAGAACATATCCCGGCACCCAGCTGAGACTGGTTCCACCTTAGGGCCCAGGTCAATTACAGAACATATCCCGACACCCAGCTGAGACTGGTTCCACCTTAGGGCCCAGGTCAATTACAGAACATATCCCGGCACCCAGCTGAGACTGGTTCCACCTTAGGGCCCAGGTCAATTACAGAACATATCCCGGCACCCAGCTGAGACTGGTTCCACCTTAGGGCCCAGGTCAATTACAGAACATATCCCGGCACCCAGCTGAGACTGGTTCCACCTTAGGGCCCAGGTCAATTACAGAACATATCCCGGCACCCAGCTGAGACTGGTTCCACCTTAGGGCCCAGGTCAATTACAGAACGTATCCCGGCTCCCAGCTGAGACTGGTTCCACCTTAGGGCCCAGGTCAATTACAGAACATATCCCGGCACCCAGCTGAGACTGGTTCCACCTTAGGGCCCAGGTCAATTACAGAACATATCCCGGCACCCAGCTGAGACTGGTTCCACCTTAGGGCCCAGGTCAATTACAGAACATATCCCGGCACCCAGCTGAGACTGGTTCCACCTTAGGGCCCAGGTCAATTACAGAACGTATCCCGGCACCCAGCTGAGACTGGTTCCACCTTAGGGCCCAGGTCAATTACAGAACATATCCCGGCACCCAGCTGAGACTGGTTCCACCTTAGGGCCCAGGTCAATTACAGAACATATCCCGGCACCCAGCTGAGACTGGTTCCACCTTAGGGCCCAGGTCAATTACAGAACATATCCCGGCACCCAGCTGAGACTGGTTCCACCTTAGGGCCCAGGTCAATTACAGAACATATCCCGGCACCCAGCTGAGACTGGTTCCACCTTAGGGCCCAGGTCAATTACAGAACATATCCCGGCACCCAGCTGAGACTGGTTCCACCTTAGGGCCCAGGTCAATTACAGAACATATCCCGGCACCCAGCTGAGACTGGTTCCACCTTAGGGCCCAGGTCAATTACAGAACGTATCCCGGCACCCAGCTGAGACTGGTTCCACCTTAGGGCCCAGGTCAATTACAGAACGTATCCCGGCACCCAGCTGAGACTGGTTCCACCTTAGGGCCCAGGTCAATTACAGAACGTATCCCGGCACCCAGCTGAGACTGGTTCCACCTTAGGGCCCAGGTCAATTACAGAACATATCCCGGCACCCCAGCTGAGACTGGTTCCACCTTAGGGCCCAGGTCAATTACAGAACATATCCCGGCACCCAGCTGAGACTGGTTCCACCTTAGGGCCCAGGTCAATTACAGAACATATCCCGGCACCCAGCTGAGACTGGTTCCACCTTAGGGCCCAGGTCAATTACAGAACATATCCCGGCACCCAGCTGAGACTGGTTCCACCTTAGGGCCCAGGTCAATTACAGAACATATCCCGGCACCCAGCTGAGACTGGTTCCACCTTAGGGCCCAGGTCAATTACAGAAGTACCAGTGCAGGGTTTACGTATAAGCTACACAAGCTATAGCTGGGGGCCCCCAAGAAAGTGGGGGGGGGGCCAAAAATATTGTCCGAGTGAGCAATTTGTCACTGACATAGAATATCTGGACTTATAAAGGGCCCAATATTTCAAATAGCTTAGGGCCTTATCAAGTCTAAATCCGGCCCTGAGAAGTACCCGCCTCGAGGTGAACTTGAACACACGGCCTGCCGGAACAGATATGCTAGCCACTGTTCTACCGCGGATCCATGCAGTGCCTACACTGGGATGTCAATGTACACAGGTTTACAGGCGTCCTCATCAAACATGGAGTAGGTAAGAGAATCCGTACACTCAACGCATTGGCTTTATGGATGGAGTAGGTAAGAGAATCCGTACACTCAACACATTGGCTTTATGGATATACAAGCCAGAAACTGAGGTCGCAGACAGAAAATAGGGGAGAAATAGAATCTAAGCGTAGAATACTGTACTGTTTCTCACTTCCAGAACAGAGATCTTTGACAGAAAGGAGAGGTAAGAAACCTGACGCTCAAAGTAAAGGACAGCAAACGACTGCAAAATCGTATAAAACTGAGAACAGCAACTCTTGGCCTTCTTAATGATACATGCACACATGTACTGCTATTGCTGCACAATCTGGGATTGATTTTCCAATTCAACCACAAAGAACCTTTACTCACTCCAGAAAAGGGCTGTGGGTTTAATTAATGGTAAAAAGCTTACCGACATTTCTAGCCTACACAAACTTCTTCAGTTACTGCCACTCCACAAACGCTTACTTTATAATAAAATCAAACTATAAGATAATTCATAAAATCCTAGCAAGGACTTATATCTACGGGCAGCAACTGTGGTATTACAAGCATTTACATGAAGCCAGTGACTATGGATACAATTAAACTCTTGTAACACGAGATAAAGCCCCAACCTTGAAACGTTACATATCCAAACGTTTAGATGTATATTTGTATAGACCATTCAACACTCGAACCCTCACCTCGAAATGACGACAGTGCCTGGCTGTAGGAACAAATGTATTTCGAAACATAACCTATTAGACACCCCTAAATGGGTGTCTTCATTAGCCAGCCAGGCATATCATTCATATAAACTTACAAATACAGAATAAGGACCGAATTCTTATCTAACCATTTAAATAGTACCATAGGCCTCAGAATGTTATATTAAACCATCATATATCAAATAACAAACACAGCAGACGTGATGCTGTGTCCAGTATATTCACGAACAGTTAAATAAGAGACATGATTGGTCGGTTCCAATGTTCTACACGTATCACACAGACACATCAATAGGGAAACCTTTGAGGCCACTAAGACTAAGACAGACAGTTAATACATATACATAACTGTATTATTTGGCGCTCAGAGATGTAGAAGAAAGATTATTTCTTGTTTTTAAAATAGTTTATTAAAAAAATAATGGTCAAATAATATCTTACATGATTTAATATTATCAGAAACATTACTAATTTTATAAACAGTTGCATGTCCTTTACACGACCTTGCAATCTACCCCATCATTTATTGGCTGGATGTAATTTACTGCCGGCTCCGTGTCGAAACAGTTACGGAGGCAGTTCGTAATCTCGCATACCACGTTCGAAACCCAGATCCTTGGCATCAGACCGCCTTGCGTTTTTTTTTTTTTTTTTTTTTACAGAAATGGTATAGGTGCCGGTCGTTCAGAAAGCAATAGCAAACTAATGAATGTAAACTTGCCAAGAGATCACAAACATCACAAGTAATATTGGAGTTGACTGCGACGTCCCGTAAAAGGATATGCAACTAACTGTTTTGTTGTAATTTACTAGGCACTTTTACATTCAGTAGTTTGTCACATAGAGGCTTTCGATAAAGTGAGACATGTCAACATGATAAGGATACTTGAAGATCTACAAATTGATGGAAAAGACCTTAGACTTGTAAAAAACATATATTGGAAACAACAATCTGCCATAAGAGTTGATAATGAAGTAGGCCAATATCAGCCTGTTAAGAGAGGTGTGAGACAGGGATGTGTAATGTCTCCAGATCTGTTTTCCCTGTACAGTGAAAGTATTTTCAGAAATATTGAAGATATGGAAGGAATCAACATTGGGGGACGATGCATCAACAACATTAGATATGCAGATGATACAGTCTTGATTGCAGACAATGAACAGGACCTGCAAAATTTAGTAGATGCGGTTGTTACACACAGTGAACAACTAGGGTTAGAATTAAATTGTAAAAAGACACAGATTATGGTCGTCACTAGAAAGAACGAAATACCACAATGTAATATACAAGTAAATGGGAACTTTCTTCAACAAGTGAATAGGTACAATTATCTCGGAACAGTAATAACATCTGATGGGAGATGCCTTGAAGAGATTCGAACAAGAATCGCCATGGCAAAAGAAGCCTTTAGCAAGATGAAAAACATACTGACCAATAAAAAGATGTCAATTGAAACGAGAAAAAGAGTGTTGAGATGCTACATTGAACCTGTACTTTTGTATGGATGTGAAGTGTGGACAATGAGCAGTCAGGCTGAAAAACATCTGATGGCTGTAGAGATGTGGTTTCTGAGGAAAATGCAAAGAATACCATGGACAGCCAGAAAGACCAATGAACAAGTCCTTCAAGAAACAAATGAAGATCGTAAACTGATTAGAGACATTAGACGTAGACAGTCACAATTTTTTGGGCATGTTATGAGAAGAAATGATTTGGAGAACTTGGTGACAACTGGTATGATCGAGGGGAACAGACCAAGGGGAAGACCTAGAAGCAAGTACCTTTATGGTTTGGCCTTGTGGCATGGTCGAGACAAGAACACAGAGTTGATCGACGACTCTGGTGATCGAGTGAGATGGCAGAACATGACCGCCCACGCTTACCGGCATGGCACATGATGGATGGAGCTTGCCATTGGTTTCTGAACGGCCGACGCCCACACCATCCAGATTAACAGAAAGCGATCTGATTCCAAACCCCCTGATTTCGAACCCTCAGCCAGGTGATAAACGAGGTGTGTAACCAGGTAATAAACGAGGTGTGTCTAACCAGGTGATAAATGAAGTGTGTCTAACCAGGTAATAAACGAGGTGTGTCTAACAAGTATTGTAGGCACATTAAAAGACATGATTTTATAAATCTAAACTGCGTCAAAGACTAAAACAACTGAATAAATTATGGAGTGGGACAGACAGAACTACAAAAATTAGATTTTTAAGAGCATACGCCTGTGAGACCTGGACACAAACTAAACAAGCTGAACAGCGCATAAATGCATTTGAATACAAATGTTATAGACGAGTTCTAATAATATCTTGGGTAAAGAAAAGAACAAATGCATCCATAATTCAAGAGCTGAATATTGAAGATGGTTGGCTATTAAAGACGATAAAACAAAGAATATTGAAATATTTTGTTCGCTTGAAACGTCACGAAAGTTTGGAGAGAACAATAATGGAGGGGCCTTTGCCTGCGAAGAGAGGAAGAGGAAGGCCAAAGAGAAGATGGGTGCAGGATGTGGCGGATGATCACCAGATGGGTGTATCGGACGCGGGACATCTTGCTTGTGATCGAGAAGTTTTCCGGAAGGTTGTTATGGGAGCGAGGTTCTTCAAAGGACATGCTACTGAATGAATGAAACTGCGTGGAAATGAAACCAGACCAGGACGCGATAAAGAAGCAACGATATCAGCTTGCCAAGGGTAATATTTTCAACACTAAAAAAGAGGTTTACACTGTCAATCAAGAGATCAAGGAGGACCAGGCTGTAGTTGATCGCCAGATTCTGGATGTTATTCCTAAGAATCCCGAGTAGAAACTGTTTTTTGGTAACCCTGGAGCTTGTTCTCTCTCTCCAACCACCAGTTCCCCCCAAAATGGTGTTCTGAAGTTACTGATTTCCAATAAAAGATTGTGAAATAAAGAAACCACACAGACACACACAGACACACACACACAATCACACACGCACACACACAGTGACACACACACACACACACACACAGAAAGATGACATCAAGAGATGGAGAAACAGCAGCCTCTGAGAGTTTAAAACCAGGATGAGAGACAGAAAGTTTTGTAAATCCATTGCGGTCGATGATTTGTGTGAAAACCGTAAACGACGGTAAACGACACTTAAATTATTGTTTGCACAATTATTATATGAAAGAAATTGCAACAGGGAGGATAAAGTATAAAAGGGGCGGGGAATGAGAGAATCAAGGGAGGTGACTCTAGAAGTGGAGAGACACCGGATGACGTCCCCTGGTCGTCTGCCAGCAGCCAGGCTCGGGGCGCCCGGAGAGAGACGACAAGATGCCGCACTGACTGTCCGTCCTCTCCGTCTGTTTACTGAGTTCACACGCAGTTATGCTCGACCTGTCAGAGTAAGTACCAGATCTTATTGTATAGCCCACGTCTGCCATTCATTTTATGCGTGGATTTAATAGGTTACCAGCAGTCGACTTCACTTCACCGTTCAACAGTCGTTGAATTCCCGGTCACGTCAGCTGTTGTTGACTAAAGTAAAGTGTAGTGAGTGCTAGCTCAACTGCTAACTACCACAGCAATCATGTGATGGCAGTAAACTTGGCAGTTCCCTGGTCTGTATGAGTGCTTTGGTTATTTCACTACTCTCTGTTTTAGTTTACTATCTGAATGTGATCGTCTGATTAACTCTTTCGGTGCCAAACAATTTAATTTGGGTCCTGACCAAACAACAGAAATAGAAATTCATGGCAGAAAATTGGAAGTAGGGATAATGCTTTTAAAAATGGGTAAAATGGTAGCAGATATATTGTATTATATATCAGATTAAAGAGGATTGCACACGGAATATGACAGTGTTAATATAATTAATTGATAGGTTAGAAATATTACAACAATAATGCGAGGTTTAATAATAACAATTGAAATTAAAGAGATAAAGATTATTAAAAAATTTCACTTATCAAGGCTGTATTTATAATCCACTGCAGCTAATCCAGTTAAATTTGCTGAATACTGTTACAAACACCACTTTTGTTCAATAATATCACAAGAATTGCACCACAACACCATTAAAACATAACTAAAATATAATAGTTTGAAGCACATAATTTTCACACAAAATGGAAAATGTCAGTAGCACACCACTCAGATTGTACTGAGAAGAAGAATATAAACACTATTTTCTATTTAGTTATAATTATTATTCTTTTAAATTTAATTATTTAAATACTCATAAATACTTTGTGATAGGCAAAAGAAATTTAGGGGCATAAATGTGGACCCTTAGCGCATTCATAATTCGATATGTGCCATCATATTATGACATATTATGATGAACTTTCACTTTCAGTGTTGTTTTCCATTATTACGAAATAATCTGACTAACTGAATACTGCACGTGGTCAAAGATTTAGAATCTTTCACAAAGTCCTTGAAATCACTACAACTATAATGTAAAATTGTTTCAAATGGTAATTTTATTAAAATATAAGAGGTCCAAAACCATAAAGTGTTGCCATTTCGAAGTTCAAATCCAAACAATCTTTTCGAATCAAGAATCAAATACTTTCTAAGGACAAATATGGTTGTCAGCGGCCTGTTTCAAACTGCAAAATATTTCTGTCTCAATTTTAAGTTACAGAAGTTAACTAAAAATTGCGGAAACATAAGAAAAGGGACAAATAAACCACTGTTTAAACTGTGGCGATTAAAGGGCCCACGGGTGCCACTGTCGGTCAATTGTGGTGATGTATGGGCGTATGGCAGAGAAAGAGTTAAGAAACTGGCCAACAATTGAACAGTGAACATGTAAAAACTATTATTATTATAAATATTAAAATAATTAATGCTATTTTAAAAACTCATTCAGTCACTGTCCCAAAAGTTAGGTTGATTTATTCTGTAACTATATCTTATAATATATTTGCCCCTACCTGCCAATGTGAAAGTAACAGCCATAAGCACTTCAGTTTTCATATTATCTAGTCTGATGTTAAGCCTATATATATATATATATATATATATATATATATATATATATATATATATATATATATATATATATATATATATAAAAACAAGTGAATCCATACAATTATCTCAGAACAGTCATAACATCTGATGGGAGATGCCTTGAAGAGATTAGAATAAGAATCACCATGGCGAATGTAGCCTTTTGCAAGATGAAAAAATACTGACCGATAAAAAGATATCAATTGAAATGGGAAAAAGAGTATTGAGGTGCTACATAGAAGTACGGAAGTGAAGCTTGCACAATGAGCAGTCAAGCTGAAAAACATCTGATGGCTGTGGAAATGTGGTTTCTGAGGAGAATGCGAAGAATACCATGGACAGATGGAAAAACCAATGAGCAAGTCCTACAAGAAACAAATGAAAATTATAAACTGATTAGAGAAGTTAGATGTAGACAGTCAACATTTTTTGGATGTGTTATAAAAAGTAATAAATTAGAGAACTTGGTGGCAACTGGCAAGATCAAGGGGAAGACAGAGAAGTAAATACCTGGATGGCTTGACCACGTGGTATGGTCGAGACAAGAACACTGAGCTGACCCACGACTCTGGTGATCGAGTGAAATGGCGAAACATGACCGCCCACACTTACCGGCAAAGCACATGATGGAATCTGATGTTAGGCTCCCATCCAGTCTTATCATATTCTCATATTATCCAATCAATGGAGTCTGATGTTAGGCTCCCATCCAGTCTTATCATATTATCCAATCAGATGTTACTCTCTTATTATTCTGTCATTTGTTTTAATTACAATTTAGAACAGTTTTATTCTGAATAAATGCTGTGCATTTTCTCAGTAAAGATTGACTACAGCTTATTGTCATAGCTTGTGGTTCTAAATGTTTAAGAAGGTGATCGTGTGGTCATGTGCTGTGTGGATTTTCAGTAGGATTGTCACAAATATGTGTATCTGTATGTTGTTTCCCACAGAGTGGCCGACTGATGACAATGATCTGTTAGAACATTTTGTGATTGATCACACTGAGGGATGAATAACCGCGACCTGGACTCTATGGACCGGCCTCTCTTTGGTGGTGCACCCACATCAACTGTAAGATTTTGGTGTCTCTTTTGTCTGTAGTTTAGACATAATTTATAACATCCGAGTCTCAGATATAGTGCAGAGTGCTGGAATATCATGTTGACAACAATCTAACACAAAATGAAATGTTTGCTGACTGAACAGATTTACCAGTAAGTAAAGTTAGACAAAAAATTAACTCACCATCATCATCCTCAACATGCTAGTTAGTTAGTTAGTTAGTTAGTTTAGTTAGCCGAGGTTCCAACTTCATGGCAACGGGTTGTCCCCATTATGCTCCGTTCCTGTGCCAGTAAATATCACACAAAATGCTCACCACTGTCCAATGTGAAAAGTGGAATAGACGGGAGTCTCGGCAATCCAACAGCCCGCACAGCTACACTGTGCATAATGCCACGAACTCCATAGCTCCAGCGCGGACTCCCAGGAGTTTCCTGAAAAATGCGCCCATGAACCGAAAAGGCAAATCAGCAAATTCAGCAACAGCCGGTAGCCATTGTTCCGAACATGCAGATCACTGTACAAACAAAAGCGGACATGTAAAAGCATTCCACGTGAATATCACAGCTCACAGAGTCGCTGTGATATACTCACTCAGTAGCAGGGCGACGGAACCATATACTACCAGTCCAACATAAGGAAAATGCAAACTGCAAATCGCAGCCACAAAGATAAATATTCCAGAGGCCGTAGCAGTTCAATGCTGGGGACCGGAACTCGTCATCCTCTACATGCTTTGCCTTCTAGCACTATCACCACAGTCTCAGATCAGTGTTGTATTTTTGTCCCTACTGTGCCATTTGACCAAGATAACCAGGTATATATCTCTCTGTCTTCCTCTTGCTCGTTTCCCACCTAGACTGCCAGTTGTCACTCAGTTTTCAAGTTTGTTCTCCCCATAACTTGCTCACCAAATGTTGACTGTTTAGTCTAATTTTTCTAGTCTTACTGCACAAGGCTACTTGTGCCATGGCAGTTCTTGTTCTAATCTCTTCAAGTCACCTCCAGTCAGATGTTATGACTGCCCCGAGATAGTTGTACAGATTCACTTGTTTCAGAATTTCCCTATTTACTTGGATACACTGTGGTAATTCTTCTTCTTGGAGATGACTATAATCTCTTCTTCTTCTTCTTCTTCTTCTTCTTCTTCTTCTTCTTCTTCTTCTTCTTCTTCTTCTTCTTCTTCTTCTTCTTCTTCTTCTTCTTCTTCTTCTTCAGCTTTCCGAGCCATAGAGGTTCTTTGCTGCAGATACAAGCCGTCTCCATTCGTCTCTCTGGTTGACCCTCTCTTGTCAGTCGCTGATTCCAAGTGCTTGTAGGTCTGTATATATATATTACCGTCTTCTTGGTCTACCTCGGGGTCTACGGTCATTTATTTCCTGAGTGTTAGCGAGTTTTGTTTCCCTAATATCTTCCATTCTTTCTCTTTCTATATGCCCCAGCCATTGTAGTCTATTAGCCTTCATGATACCAATGATTAGCGGGGACTTAAACAGATCATAAATGTCTTTGTTGCTTCTTCTGTTCCACTCTCCACTTTGTGTATCCCTAATGCGCCCAAAGATGCGTCTTAAGACTTTGTTCTCAAATGTTTGTAACAAGGCTTCGCTGTTGCAGATGAGGACGGAGCACACATGGAAATGTCCTGAGTGCTGTGATGTGGGTTCTTGACTCGACTCAGCTCTGTCCTGTATTGTGTACATGATCTTTGAATGACATTACCCTTACTCTTGTTCTTATAAACAAGACAGGAAGATATTTGAATAGTATTCTTCTTCACATTCAGAAGTCAATATGAATCAATGCAAATAATGTTACCGTTACTCTTTCTCTCGTAAACAGGACCGGGTCATCAACTTGGTGGTGGGGACACTGACCACTGTCATGGTCGTGGTAAGTGCCCTGAGTTAGCGGCTATTTAGTCTGAATTGTTTGTGCAACAACTGTCCATTACAAACTGACATGCCAACCTCTAAAATGCCATCATAGTCTCATAGCTTGAGAAAGGAGACAATTCCAACAACATTCCCATGTGATAGAGGGTATGAACACTCACAGTGTGGCAAATGCCGAGCAAACTTTCTGCAGAAGCCATAATGATTAATCTACATAGGCCAGTTTTGTGCAAACAGAAAGACATGTTAGTCAGTTTAAAATTACAGTGGTAGACAATTGACATTACTGTGCGAACATGTGTATATTTCAGCTTGAAGGATTTATCTAGTTATTTTACTTAATTTTGTGTGAATTCTGCAGAATGTACCTGACAAGATGCTGCAAAATATGCCAGGCAATAAATCGTGCAATCTATTGTTTGTGTCTTCGTTAAACATATTGTTTCAACTGTGACATATTGAAAGTAATATACTCATGGCTGTTTGCTTGTGTGAGTGAAAGTGTTAAATATATTGTTTCTACTGTGAAATATTGATGGTAATATACTCATGGCTGTTGTCTGCTTGTGTGTGTGAAAGTGTTAAATATATTGTTTCTACTGTGAAATATTGAAGGTAATATACTCATGGCTGTTGTCTGCTTGTGTGTGTGAAAGTGTTAAATATATTGTTTCTACTGTGAAATATTGAAGGTAATATACTCATGGCTGTTGTCTGCTTGTGTGTGTGAAAGTGTTAAATATATTGTTTCTACTGTGAAATATTGAAGGTAATATACTCATGGCTGTTGTCTGCTTGTGTGTGTGAAAGTGTTAAATATATTGTTTCTACTGTGAACTATTGAAAGTAATATACTCATGCCTGTTGTCTTCTTGTGTGCGTGAAAGTGTTAAATATATTGTTTCTACTGTGAAATATTGAAGGTAATATACTCATGGCTGTTGTCTGCTTATGTGAGTGAAAGTGTTAAATATATTGTTTCTACTGTGAAATATTGATGGTAATATACTCATGGCTGTTGTCTACTGTGTGAGTGAAAGTGTTAAATATATTGTTTCTACTGTCAACTATTGAAAGTAATATACTCATGCCTGTTGTCTTCTTGTGTGCGTGAAAGTGTTAAATATATTGTTTCTACTGTGAAATATTGAAAGTAATATACTCATGGCTGTTTGCTTGTGTGAGTGAAAGTGTTAAATATATTGTTTCTACTGTGAAATATTGATGGTAATATAGTCATGGCTGGTTACTTGTGTGTGTGAAAGTGTTAAATATATTGTTTCTACTGTGAAATATTGAAGGTAATATCCTCATGGCTGTTGTCTACTTGTATGAGTGAAAGTGTTAAATATATTGCTTCTACTGTGAACTATTGAAAGTAATATACTCATGCCTGTTGTCTTCTTGTGTGTGTGTGAAAGAGTTTAACTTATTATTTCTGCTGGCCTGTTCAGGTGACTGTCGTCCTGGCCCTTGTATTCTACAACAAGCCTAGAGCCGGCCTCAACATCTTCTTTGCCATTGTCATTCTGTTTATTTGTGGCTCACATGTGGTTCTGGTAAGTTACAGTTGTACTGTGTGAAGTTCAACCTTGTCTCTGTGTGACCATGTGGTTCTGGTAAGTTACAGTTGTGTTGTGTGAAGTTCAACCTTGTCTCTGTGTGACCATGTGGTTCTGGTAAGTTGCAGTTGTGTTGTGTGAAGTTCAACCTTGTCTCTGTGTGACTATGTGGTTCTGGTAAGTTACAGTTGTTCTGTGTGAAGTTCAACCTTGTCTCTGTGTGACCATGTGGTTTTGGTAAGTTACAGTTGTGCTGTGTGAAGTTCAACCTTGTATCTGTGTTATAATGTGATTCTGGTAAGTTACAGTTGTGTTGTGTGAAGTTCAACATTGTCTGTGTGTGACCATGTGGTTGTGGTAAGTTATAGTTGTGTTGTGTGAAGTTAGTTGTGTTGTGTGAAGTTCAACATTGTCTTTGTGTGACCATGTGGTTGTGGTAAGTTATAGTTGTGTTGTGTGAAGTTACAGTTGTATTGTGTGAAGTAATGTACCTTGTCTCTGTGTTATAATGTGATTCTGGTAAAATACAGTTGTGTTGTGTGAAGTTAAGCGTTGTCTCTGTGTGACCATGTGGTTGTGGTAAGTTACAGTTGTGTTGTGTGAAGTTCAGCATTGTCTCTGTGTGACCATGTGGTTGTGGTAAGTTACAGTTGTGTTGTGTGAAGTTAAGTGTTGTCTCTGTGTGACCATGTGGTTGTGGTAAGTTACAGTTGTGCTGTGTGAAGTTCAACGTTGTCTCTGTGTTATAATGTGATTCTGGTAAGTTACAGTTGTATTTTGTGAAGTTCAACATTGTCTCTGTGTGACCATGTGGTTGTGGTAAGTTACAGTTGTGCTGTGTGAAGTTCAACATTGTCTCTGTGTGACCATGGCCCTACAAGGGAAGCAAAGAGAGGAATATTGGAGACCTGTGTGAACATGGCCCTACAGGGGAGGCAAAGAGAGGAATATTGGAGACCTGTGTACCCATGGCCCTACAAGGGAGGCAAAGAGTGGGAATACTGGAGACCTCTGTGACCATGGTAACAGCTGACTAGAGGGTGGTCTGAGAGTGGCTACCTGACACCTTAGACAGACATCAGCCAAGGATCCACCAATCCTGACTGGCCTACACAGGGTTTGGCTCGCATGGTTGTGACTAGGCCTTTACTCTACTTAAAGGCAAAAGACAAGAAGTTGTGAGTGCCTACTTTAGATAGTAGCCTATATTTGTATCAGTAAAGTGCAGCTGTAGGTGCATCTATTAGCATGTGTCTCTTGTTCAGATCTCAGGTCTGACTCCCGGGGAAGTGAGGGACTAGGCTTGCTTCAGCATTTCTAGACCACATGTGTGTAATGGTGCTACAAGTGCAGCATAATGCAGTTTCATAAGACACTACAGCATCCTAGGGTAGAAGAGGACAGATAATGAAAGGATGTAAAGTGCATTGGGAAGTTGTTCCATGGCAACTTTTGGTATATAGAATGGAACTGTTGAAAGGGGGGTGGGGGGCTAACTAGCTCACCAGTCAGCATCCACACATTTCAAGCTCTCCTGGGCAAGACTAAGATCTTATAGGCTTGTCTGAAGTGCGGTCATGTTGAATTTTTAATCATTATCAACAATTATAAATCATAATTGAAATTGTAAATCCTGCACACAGCCTGCGGCTGGTATAGAGTGTGATGATGAAGTTGACACTGTGGTTGTGTTCTCTTCCTGGCCAGATATACTGGTACAGACAAGGTGATCTGGACCCCAAGTTCAGGCGCATGATCTTCTACAATGCCTTCACATTAGTCCTGTTGTGTATAGCCGGTAACCTGTACATCAATGGTGTTAGTACCAACTGCTCATCATAATATCACACAATGGTGTTTGTATATAACAGCTGTGAGTGGAGGTTTGCTGTTGTAATGTGTGTAACAGCTGTGGGTGCAGATTTACTATTGTAGTGTGTGTAACAGCTGTGAGTGGATGTTTGCTGTTGTTATGTGTATAACAGCTGTGGGTGCAGGTTTACTATTGTAGTGTGTGTAACAGCTGTGAGTGGACGTTTGCTGTTATGTGTATAACAGCTGTGGGTGCAGGTTTACTATTGTAGTGTGTGTAACAGCTGTGAGTGGGGGTTTGCTGATGTTATGTGTATAACAGCTGTGGGTGCAGGTTTACTATTGTAGTGTGTGTAACAGCTGTGAGTGAAGGTTTGCTGTTGTTACATGTGTAACAGCTGTAGGTGCAGGTTTACTATTGTAATGTGTGTAACAGCTGTGGGTGGAGGTTTATTGATGTATTGTATGCAACAGCTGTGAGTTGAGGTTTATTGATGTATTGTATGCAACAGCTGTGAGTTGAAGTTTATTGATGTATTGTATGCAACAGCTGTGAGTTGAGGTTTATTGATGTATTGTATGCAACAGCTGTGAGTTGAAGTTTATTGATGTATTGTATGCAACAGCTGTGAGTTGAGGTTTATTGATGTATTGTTTGCAACAGCTGTGAGTTGTTTATTGATGTATTGTGTGAAACAGCTGTGAGTTGAAGTTTATTGATGTATTGTTTGCAACAGCTGTGAGTTGTTTATTGATGTATTGTATGCAACAGCTGTGAGTTGTTTATTGATGTATTGTATGCAACAGCTGTGAGTTGAGGTTTATTGATGTATTGTTTGCAACAGCTGTGAGTTGTTTATTGATGTATTGTATGCAACAGCTGTGAGTTGAGGTTTATTGATGTATTGTTTGCAACAGCTGTGAGTTGAGGTTTATTGATGTATTGTTTGCAACAGCTGTGAGTTGTTTATTGATGTATTGTGTGAAACAGCTGTGAGTTGAAGTTTATTGATGTATTGTTTGCAACAGCTGTGAGTTGTTTATTGATGTATTGTATGCAACAGCTGTGAGTTGTTTATTGATGTATTGTATGCAACAGCTGTGAGTTGAGGTTTATTGATGTATTGTTTGCAACAGCTGTGAGTTGTTTATTGATGTATTGTATGCAACAGCTGTGAGTTGAGGTTTATTGATGTATTGTTTGCAACAGCTGTGAGTTGAGGTTTATTGATGTATTGTTTGCAACAGCTGTGAGTTGTTTATTGATGTATTGTGTGAAACAGCTGTGAGTTGAAGTTTATTGATGTATTGTATGCAACAGCTGTGAGTTGAAGTTTATTGATGTATTGTATGCAACAGCTGTGAGTTGAGGTTTATTGATGTATTGTGTGCAACAGCTGTGAGTTGTTTATTGATGTATTGTGTGAAACAGCTGTGAGTTGAGGTTTATTGATGTATTGTTTGCAACAGCTGTGAGTTGTTTATTGATGTATTGTGTGAAACAGCTGTGAGTTGAGGTTTATTGATGTATTGTTTGCAACAGCTGTGAGTTGAGGTTTATTGATGTATTGTGTGCAACAGCTGTGAGTTGTTTATTGATGTATTGTGTGAAACAGCTGTGAGTTGAGGTTTATTGATGTATTGTATGCAACAGCTGTGAGTTGTTTATTGATGTATTGTGTGAAACAGCTGTGAGTTGAAGTTTATTGATGTATTGTATGCAACAGCTGTGAGTTGAGGTTTATTGATGTATTGTGTGCAACAGCTGTGAGTTGTTTATTGATGTATTGTGTGAAACAGCTGTGAGTTGAGGTTTATTGATGTATTGTTTGCAACAGCTGTGAGTTGTTTATTGATGTATTGTGTGAAACAGCTGTGAGTTGAGGTTTATTGATGTATTGTTTGCAACAGCTGTGAGTTGTTTATTGATGTATTGTGTGAAACAGCTGTGAGTTGAGGTTTATTGATGTATTGTTTGCAACAGCTGTGAGTTGTTTATTGATGTATTGTGTGAAACAGCTGTGAGTTGAAGTTTATTGATGTATTGTATGCAACAGCTGTGAGTTGAGGTTTATTGATGTATTGTGTGCAACAGCTGTGAGTTGAGGTTTATTGATGTATTGTGTGCAACAGCTGTGAGTTGTTTATTGATGTATTGTGTGAAACAGCTGTGAGTTGAGGTTTATTGATGTATTGTTTGCAACAGCTGTGAGTTGTTTATTGATGTATTGTGTGAAACAGCTGTGAGTTGAGGTTTATTGATGTATTGTTTGCAACAGCTGTGAGTTGTTTATTGATGTATTGTGTGTAACAGCTGTGGGTGGAGGTTTATTGATGTATTGTATGCAACAGCTGTGAGTTGAGGTTTATTGATGTATTGTTTGCAACAGCTGTGAGTTGTTTATTGATGTATTGTGTGAAACAGCTGTGAGTTGAGGTTTATTGATGTATTGTTTGCAACAGCTGTGAGTTGTTTATTGATGTATTGTGTGAAACAGCTGTGAGTTGAGGTTTATTGATGTATTGTTTGCAACAGCTGTGAGTTGTTTATTGATGTATTGTGTGAAACAGCTGTGAGTTGAGGTTTATTGATGTATTGTATGCAACAGCTTTGAGTTGAGGTTTATTGATGTATTGTATGCAACAGCTTTGAGTTGAGGTTTATTGATGTATTGTATGCAACAGCTGTGAGTTGAGGTTTATTGATGTATTGTATGCAACAGCTGTGAGTTGAGGTTTATTGATGTATTGTATGCAACAGCTGTGAGTTGAGGTTTATTGATGTATTGTATGCAACAGCTGTGAGTTGAGGTTTATTGATGTATTGTATGCAACAGCTGTGAGTTGAGGTTTATTGATGTATTGTATGCAACAGCTGTGAGTTGAGGTTTATTGATGTATTGTATGCAACAGCTGTGAGTTGAGGTTTATTGATGTATTGTATGCAACAGCTGTGAGTTGAGGTTTATTGATGTATTGTTTGCAACAGCTGTGAGTTGTTTATTGATGTATTGTGTGAAACAGCTGTGAGTTGAGGTTTATTGATATATTGTATGCAACAGCTGTGAGTTGAGGTTTATTGATGTATTGTATGCAACAGCTGTGAGTTGAGGTTTATTGATGTAATGTGTGAAACAGCTGTGAGTTGAGGTTTATTGATGTATTGTATGCAACAGCTGTGAGTTGAGGTTTATTGATGTATTGTTTGCAACAGCTGTGAGTTGTTTATTGATGTATTGTGTGAAACAGCTGTGAGTTGAGGTTTATTGATATATTGTATGCAACAGCTGTGAGTTGAGGTTTATTGATGTATTGTGTGAAACAGCTGTGAGTTGAGGTTTATTGATGTATTGTATGCAACAGCTGTGAGTTGAGGTTTATTGATGTATTGTATGCAACAGCTGTGAGTTGAGGTTTATTGATGTATTGTTTGCAACAGCTGTGAGTTGTTTATTGATGTAATGTGTGAAACAGCTGTGAGTTGAGGTTTATTGATATATTGTATGCAACAGCTGTGATGCAGGTCCGCATTTCCGAATGGGTAAGAACACGTGTTCTTAAACATCCGTTGTGCTGATACAGAGGCAAGTGGTTCAGCCCCTACACTGGACAGTTGGACTAAAATGTTGACTTGTCATCCTTAACTTGGGGACGTAAATTACAAGTACCTCTAAATCAGAGTGGGTTCACCTGATGGCAAGGGATACTGTTAATAGGTAAAGCTAACCCACACACAAAATTCAGTCCATCACTACTGGAAGTAGTGTGTATGGACTACGCTTGAGTTCAATGCCAGAGAGCGCCAAAAAAAAAAAAAAAACAGCTGTGAGTTGAGGTTTGCTGTTGTAATGTGTGAAACAGCTGTGAATTAATGTTTACTATTGTAATGTGTGTAGTAGCTGTGAATTGAGGTTTAGTATTATAATGTGTGCAACAGCTTTTACTGAGGTGTATTGTTGTAATGTATGCAACAGCTGTGAGTTCAGGTTTACTATTGTAATGTGTGCAGCAGCTGTGAATTGAGGTTTAGTATTGTACTTTGTACAACAGCTGTGAATTGATGTTTAGTATTGTACTTTGTACAACAGCTGTGAACTAAGGTCTACTGTTGTAGTGTGTGTAACAGCTGTGGGTACAGATGTACTATTGTAGTGTGTGTAACAGCTGTGGGTACAGATGTACTATTGTAGTGTGTGTAACAGCTGTGGGTACAGATGTACTATTGTAGTGTGTGTAACAGCTGTGGGTACAGATGTACTATTGTAGTGTGTGTAACAGCTGTGGGTACAGATGTACTATTGTAGTGTGTGTAACAGCTGTGGGTACAGATGTACTATTGTAGTGTGTGTGACAGCTGTGGGTACAGATGTACTATTGTAGTGTGTGTAACAGCTGTGGGTACAGATGTACTAGTACAGTGTGGTGAGCAGGGTTGACTATAATTGTGCCGGGAGTAAACTGCGGTACAGCCCTCAGAATACATTGAGTAAATCACCACAGGCGGACAGATATTAATAGCAGATTAGAGTTTTCAGTGTGTTATTAATATATTAGATTGTTCAATATGTTATTAACAGCAGATAAAATTGTTCAGTGTGTTATTAATATATTAGATTGTTAAATATGTTATTAACATTAAATTGTTCAGTATGTTTTTAATTGCAGATACAATTGTTCAATATGTTGTTAATAGCAGATTTGATTGTGTAAAGTGAGTTGATTGTTTTATATGTTATTAATAGATTAGATTGTTCAATATGTTATTAATAGATTAGATTGTTCAATATGTTATTAATAGATTAGATTGTTCAATACGTTATTAATAGATTAGATTGTTCAATATGCTATTAATAGATTAGATTGTTCAATGTTATTAATAGATTAGATTATTCAATATGTTATTAATAGATTAGATTATTCAATATACTATTAATAGATTAGATTGTTCAATATATTATTAATATCTTAGATTGTTCATTATGTTATTAACAGCAGATAAAATTATTTAATGTGTTATTAATAGTAGATTAGATTGTTCAGTGTGTTATTAATAGAAGATAAAAATTGTTCAGTGTGTTATTAATGGAAGATTAGATTGTTCACTATTTTAGTAACAGTAGGCAGACTATTTCACATACTGTTTAACAATAGACAGGGTTGCTGAGTAGAAGTTTAGTCACAGACAACATTGTTTAGTATGGCTTAACAGTTACTGGGGATATGTTTGACAGTAGACAAGGTTACCGTGTATGTGTTTGACAGTAGACAAGGTTACTGTGGATGTGTTTGATAGTAAAAAGGTTACTGTGGATGTGTTTGACAGTAGACAAGGTTACTGTGGATGTGTTTGACAGTAGACAATGTTACTGTGGATGTGTTTGAGGATGTGTTTGACAGTAGACAATGTTACTGTGGATGTGTTTGACAGTAGACAATGTTACTGTGGATGTGTTTGACAGTAGACAAGGTTACTGTGGATGTGTTTGACAGTAGACAATGTTACTGTGGATGTGTTTGACAGTAGACAAGGTTACTGTGGATGTGTTTGACAGTAGACAATGTTACTGTGGATGTGTTTGACAGTAGACAATGTTACTGTGGATGTGTTTGACAGTAGACCAGGTTACCGTGGATGTGTTTGACAATAGACAAGGTTACTGTGGATGTGTTTGACAGTAGACAATGTTACTTAGGATGTGTTTGACAGTATACAAGGTTTTATGTGGATGTGTTTGACAGTACACCAGGTTATTGTGGATGTGTTTGACAGTAGACAAGGAGCGGGACCCACGACAGTGAGGACACCTGGGCAGTGAGGACCCAGGACAGCAAAGTCCCAGGACAGTGAGGACACCTGGACAGTGAGGACACCTGAACAGTGAGGACCCAGGACAGTGAGGAAACATGGACAGTGAGGACACCTGGACAGTGAGGACCCAGGACAGCAAGGACCCAGGACAGTGAGGACACCTGGGGCATGAACATGCACGGTGAGACACACTGGCACAGGCCTGCCCATCTGTTCCATGGGCTGTAGTGAGGGTGGCCTTCTGCAGGGGCCCTTTGATGATGATGATGATGATGATGAATAATGGTTTTGGTCTGGATTCAAACCCCAGTGACAAACATCAGCAGTCTGGATAGGTCATAACACAGTGGCTGTTTAACATCTTGTACATGAGAGACACCCACTTGTGACCCAGTGGCTGTATGATATCTTGTACATGAGAGACACCCACTTGTGACCCAGTGGCTGTATAACATCTTGTACATGAGAGACACCCACTTGTGACCCAGTGGCTGTATGATATCTTGTACATGAGAGACACCCACTTTGACTCAGTGATTATGTGATTTCTTGTACATGAGAGACACCCACTTGTGACCCAGTGGCTGTATGATATCTTGTACATGAGAGACACCCACTTGTGACCCAGTGGCTTATGATATCTTGTACATGAGAGACCCCCCACTTGTGACCCAGTGGCTGTATAACATCTTGTACATGAGAGACACCCACTTGTGACCCAGTGGCTGTATGATATCTTGTACATGAGAGACACCCACTTGTGACCCAGTGATTACGTGATATCTTGTACATGAGAGACACCCACTTGTGACCCAGTGATTACGTGATATCTTGTACATGAGAGACACCCCTTATGACCTATTGATTATATATCTTGTACAGGAGAGAAACCCACTTTGGTTTTTCATTGAACAAAACAATAAACAAAATGTCTTTCTTCATACCCTGTGTATTCCATGCCCTATGTGTTCCATGCCCTGTGTATTCTGTGCCATGCCCTGTGTATTCTGTGCCCTGTATATTCTGTGCCTTGTGTATTCTGTGCCCTGTATATTCTGTGCCCTGTGTATTCTGTGCCCTTTGTATTCTGTGCCCTGTGTATTCCGTGCCTTGTATATTCTGTGCCCTGTGTATTCTGTGCCATGCCCTGTGTATTCTGTGCCATGCCCTGTGTATTCTGTGCCATGCCCTGTGTATTCTGTGCCATGCCCTGTGTATTCTGTGCCCTGTGTATTCTGTGCCCTGTGTATTCTGTGCCCTGTGTATTCTGTACCCTGTATATTTCATGCATTGGGTATTTCATGAGTAACTATTACATGATTTATATTGATGTGCACACACACACACACATGTGACCAGTTTCATGTAAAATATGTGTTTCTTTGTTTCCTTCACAAAACTTATTTGTGGTAGACAATTGATTGTGAATATACTAGTTGGTAAAAACTTATTTGTGGTAGACAGTTGATTGTGAATATACTAGTTGGCCAAATCTTATTTGTGGTAGACAGTTGATTGTGAATATACTAGTTGGTCAAAGAGGGGAAATACTCAACGTTTGTGACAACTAGTCAGTTTGTTCCTGGCTTGACGCTGGTCCTCCACCACACAAATGCTGGTTGATGTTCACAGTTTGTTCCTGGCTTGACGCTGGTCCTCCACCACACAAATGCTGGTTGATGTTCACAGTTTGTTCCTGGCTTGACGCTGGTCCTCCACCACACAAATGCTGGTTGATGTTCACAGTTTGTTCCTGGCTTGACGCTGGTCCTCCACCACACAAATGCTGGTTGATGTTCACAGTTTGTTCCTGGCTTGACGCTGGTCCTCCACCACACAAATGCTGGTTGATGTTCACAGTTTGTTCCTGGCTTGACGCTGGTCCTCCACCACACAAATGCTGGTTGATGTTCACAGTTTGTTCCTGGCTTGACGCTGGTCCTCCACCACACAAATGCTGGTTGATGTTCACAGTTTGTTCCTGGCTTGACGCTGGTCCTCCACCACACAAATGCTGGTTGATGTTCACAGTTTGTTCCTGGCTTGACGCTGGTCCTCCACCACACAAATGCTGGTTGATGTTCACAGTTTGTTCCTGGCTTGACGCTGGTCCTCCACCACACAAATGCTGGTTGATGTTCACAGTTTGTTCCTGGCTTGACGCTGGTCCTCCACCACACAAATGCTGGTTGATGTTCACAGTTTGTTCCTGGCTTGACGCTGGTCCTCCACCACACAAATGCTGGTTGATGTTCACAGTTTGTTCCTGGCTTGACGCTGGTCCTCCACCACACAAATGCTGGTTGATGTTCACAGTTTGTTCCTGGCTTGACGCTGGTCCTCCACCACACAAATGCTGGTTGATGTTCACAGTTTGTTCCTGGCTTGACGCTGGTCCTCCACCACACAAATGCTGGTTGATGTTCACAGTTTGTTCCTGGCTTGACGCTGGTCCTCCACCACACAAATGCTGGTTGATGTTCACAGTTTGTTCCTGGCTTGACGCTGGTCCTCCACCACACAAATGCTGGTTGATGTTCACAGTTTGTTCCTGGCTTGACGCTGGTCCTCCACCACACAAATGCTGGTTGATGTTCACAGTTTGTTCCTGGCTTGACGCTGGTCCTCCACCACACAAATGCTGGTTGATGTTCACAGTTTGTTCCTGGCTTGACGCTGGTCCTCCACCACACAAATGCTGGTTGATGTTCACAGTTTGTTCCTGGCTTGACGCTGGTCCTCCACCACACAAATGCTGGTTGATGTTCACAGTTTGTTCCTGGCTTGACGCTGGTCCTCCACCACACAAATGCTGGTTGATGTTCACAGTTTGTTCCTGGCTTGACGCTGGTCCTCCACCACACAAATGCTGGTTGATGTTCACAGTTTGTTCCTGGCTTGACGCTGGTCCTCCACCACACAAATGCTGGTTGATGTTCACAGTTTGTTCCTGGCTTGACGCTGGTCCTCCACCACACAAATGCTGGTTGATGTTCACAGTTTGTTCCTGGCTTGACGCTGGTCCTCCACCACACAAATGCTGGTTGATGTTCACAGTTTGTTCCTGGCTTGACGCTGGTCCTCCACCACACAAATGCTGGTTGATGTTCACAGTTTGTTCCTGGCTTGACGCTGGTCCTCCACCACACAAATGCTGGTTGATGTTCACAGTTTGTTCCTGGCTTGACGCTGGTCCTCCACCACACAAATGCTGGTTGATGTTCACAGTTTGTTCCTGGCTTGACGCTGGTCCTCCACCACACAAATGCTGGTTGATGTTCACAGTTTGTTCCTGGCTTGACGCTGGTCCTCCACCACACAAATGCTGGTTGATGTTCACAGTTTGTTCCTGGCTTGACGCTGGTCCTCCACCACACAAATGCTGGTTGATGTTCACAGTTTGTTCCTGGCTTGACGCTGGTCCTCCACCACACAAATGCTGGTTGATGTTCACAGTTTGTTCCTGGCTTGACGCTGGTCCTCCACCACACAAATGCTGGTTGATGTTCACAGTTTGTTCCTGGCTTGACGCTGGTCCTCCACCACACAAATGCTGGTTGATGTTCACAGTTTGTTCCTGGCTTGACGCTGGTCCTCCACCACACAAATGCTGGTTGATGTTCACAGTTTGTTCCTGACTTGACGCTGGTCCTCCACCACACAAATGCTGGTTGATGTTCACAGTTTGTTCCTGGCTTGACGCTGGTCCTCCACCACACAAATGCTGGTTGATGTTCACAGTTTGTTCCTGGCTTGACGCTGGTCCTCCACCACACAAATGCTGGTTGATGTTCACAGTTTGTTCCTGGCTTGACGCTGGTCCTCCACCACACAAATGCTGGTTGATGTTCACAGTTTGTTCCTGGCTTGACGCTGGTCCTCCACCACACAAATGCTGGTTGATGTTCACAGTTTGTTCCTGGCTTGACGCTGGTCCTCCACCACACAAATGCTGGTTGATGTTCACAGTTTGTTCCTGGCTTGACACTGGTCCTCCACCACACAAATGCTGGTTGATGTTCACAGTTTGTTCCTGGCTTGACGCTGGTCCTCCACCACACAAATGCTGGTCCTCCACCACACAAATGCTGGTCCTCCACCACACAAATGCTGGTCCTCCACCACACAAATGCGATCGTCTTTCTCTTGTTTATGCATGTGGTTTGGGCCATCATGATATTCATTTCGAGCTCTTCACCTTCTTTCTTCAGGATGTCCTGTATTATACATTTGGCATTTCATATAGTGCTGGTTAGATGTTCTTGCCATGTCTGCTGTCAAATAGTGCAGGTTAGATGTTCTTGCTGGGCTTCCCCCTCTTTGACCAATTTTATTCCACCTAGTGATAAATGCAAGTGTTGTGTTGTGTTCTGTGTAGTGATACATGCAAGTGTTGTGTTGTGTTCTGTGAAGTGATATATGCAAGTGTTGTGTTCTATGTAGTGATACATGCAAGTGTTATGTTGTTCTATGTAGTTGCCATGAGATGGATACAAGCGGCCTAGTATATGCGTCAAACTAAGTACCGCTAATACAACCGCTCAGGAAAAACAAGAAAATACAGGCGACGCAGTACCCAGGCAGTGGGCGGAGCTAGCGCGGTCACATGACTGCGCGCTGGCTGAAAACGATGGCCGACATGTTTTATTCATTCAGAGGCGAGACGTGGGCAGAGAAAGATTGAATTAACAAAGCTTAGAAAGGAAAATCGAGCAGATCAGTGCTTTGTTGACGATAAAGAATATTCCTGCTGTGGAATCGATCTGGGATGAAGACTCATGCCGAAGCCGATTTTTGTTTATGAGAACACCGACAAACAGCGGATCATCATTCAAGGTTTGTAGACAATAAAGATGGAGAGAATGCCAGCCCAACACATCCCTAGACAGCAAGAAGTAGGTTGCAGACCACATCGTAAGTAGAGGACTATATAAGATATAGGATTTAGCATACATAACCCGGATCCTTTAAACAATTAGATTTACAATGAATAAGATTATTTATGAACAGTGTGTGTGCTGGTCATGTGTGGAACATGAGAACAGCGAACAGCCGATGGCGCATGGAAGTCATGTGTGTGAGCTGTGTAATAATAAAATTTTCATGCGGACTAAAGACGACGAAGTGTTCTGTGGTTTGTGGTAGTGAACATCCTGAAATTGTCACATATTGTACGAGCCTCTGCACCAACGTTCTGCATCAAATCTGTGGCAAAGCTACAGCACGCAAATCCGTGACAAAGTGGGGGAATCGTCCTGGATTTGATCCCAGGATCTCTCGCAAAGACCAATGTTGAATTAACACAAGATAGATCAACACTTCACGGTACTCATCCAAGGAAATAAATTCAAGACATAAGTTTAAATATAATTTCTATCATTATCATCATCATCAAAGATTGAACAAACAAACAGGAAAAAAACATTGAAGAAAAATAAATTTAATTGAAAAAAAAAGCAACTAAAGAAAGCAGAAAAAAAAAAAATTGAATTGAAAATAAAAAACAACAACAGAGAACAGAAGAAAAAAAAACTGAACAAACGAAAACAGAAAAATATGATGGAAGGGAAAGAATATTTTCACTTATGATATTATTATCATTTAATTCATCATCTTTATAACAATTGATGTATAGTTACATGTTTTTAACATATTTTGAAATTGAATAGTACCACAAAAACTTACTTATGATCTCATGAGAGATCCACTACACAAATTACAAGCGACACCGATGGATCTACAACTGGAATTTGCTACAACAGTATAACTATATATTGGATACAAAACTACTACCCGTCCAACAGTACGAAACATATGGTCAATACTATAACACTATGTGTGTAAAATAGGCAAGTGGTAAATCAAAGTTGGTCACAGGGCAACAGGTCATATAAACGACAGCAGGGAAGAATGGAAGATTGAGAGAAACAAAACAAGTATAAGACTGGAGAAATATTCTAGACCAGAATACTTCACATGTTACACGAATCAAAATAGTACACGTTATGACTGCGCACTGGCCGACATGTTTTATTCATTCGGAGGTGAGATGTGGGCAGAGAAAGATTGAATTAACAAAGCTTAGAAAGGAAAATCAAGCAGATCAGTGCTTTGATGAAGATAAAGAATATTCCTGCTATGGAATCGATCTGGGATGAAGACTCATACTGAAGCTGATGTTTATTTATGAAGGCAAGAACACAGAAAAACAGCGGATTTCAAGGTTTGTCAACAACAAAGATGGCCAGAATGCCAACACATCCCATGACAGCAAGAAGTAGGTCGCAGACCACGTCGTTCGTAAGTAGAGGACTATATAAGATATAGGATTTAGCATACACAACCCGGATCCTTTAAACTATTAGATTTACAATGAATAAGATTTATGAAAAGTGCGTGTGCTGGTCATGTTTGGAACACGAGAACGGCGAACAGCTGGCGGCGCATGGAAGCCACATGTGAGAGCTGTGTAATAATAAAATGTTCATGTGTGGACTAAATACGATGAAGTTCTTCTGTGGTTTGTGGTAGCGAACATCCTGAAATTGTCACGTATTGTACGAGCCTCTGCACCAACGTTCTGCATCAAATCTGTGACAAAGCTACGGCATGCAAATCTGTGGCAGTAGTGATACATGCAAGTGTTGTGTTGTTCTATGTAGTGATACAAGTGTTGTGTTGTTCTATGTAGTGATACATGCAAGTGTTGTGTTGTTCTATATAGTGATCCATGCAAGTGTTGTGTTGTTCTGTGTAGTGATACATACAAGTGTTGTGTTGTTCTGTGTAGTGATACATACAAGTGTTGTGTTGTTCCATGTAGTGATACATTGTGCTGTTCTGTATAAAGTGCTAGTTGTATCTGGCTCAGGTGGAGGTAAGAGGCAGACATGACAGAGATATGTTTGAGTCCTCTAAAGATGTGTACAAAGCATACACTTTGGCATTGAGCTGTGGGTGGCACGTGCTCAGTCCCATCTTCCAATACTCAGGTTTTCCCAGGGAGATCAATGACTGTTGCTGTATATTCACATACCATTTATTGTACCAATACTTTAATTGTGCACGTACAATGTTGTTGAATATAAATGCATGACTTCAAGTTATAAAACATAATGACAGTGTAAATTATTTGTTGGTTATTCTATGCTGGAAAATATAACTCCAGACAGTGGACAAAACAATCTGTGTTGTGTTAATTTTGCGCAAGAGTTTTATGGTTGTGAACGCTAACTAATTAAGTCAGTCTGGGGTTCGCAATTGTAACTTTACCATAACGTCTGTCTTCATGGGGTTGTTTGGCATCCAGGCAGATTCTGTAACAGACCCAGGCCCCCCCCAGCTCAACCACGCCCACAACTGACGCCAGGACATCTTGGGAAGTGAGGGTGGCAGCATGACACGGACCTCATCAAGCCTGGCAGTGGCGGTTGGTCTACACATGCACGTCTACCACATATGGGTCTGACAGCTGCATCAGCGCAGTGGCTGGCCGGAAGGGCATGTGTTCAAATCCCTGTGAGGGTGGGGATTTGGTACAAATTGATCTGGTCAAGCCAGCCTTAGAGGAGTGCCAGGAAGTTTCTAGGAAAGAAAGGCAGTCAGTGTTATGTTTCTCAGATCTCCAAGTCAGTGTGATGTTCCTCACATCTCCAAGTCAGTGTGATGTTCCTCACATGTCCACATCAGTGTGATGTGTCTCACATCTCTAAGTCAGTGTGATGTGTCTCACATCACCAACCCATTGTGATGTTCCTCACATCCTCAAGTCAGTGTGATGTGTCTCACATCGGTGTGATGTTCCTAACATCTCCAAGCCAGTGTGATGTGTCGCACACCACCAACCCAGTGTAATGTGTCTCACATCACCAAGTCAGTGTGATGTTCCTCACATCCCCAAGTCAGTGTGATGTGTCTCACATCACCAACCCAGTGTGATGTGTCTCACATCTCCAAGTCAGTGTGATGTTCCTCACATTACCAACCCAGTGTGATGTGTCTCACATCACCAACCCAATGTGATATACCTCACATGTCCAAGTCAGTGTGATGTATCTCATATCACCAACCCAGTGTGATGTGTCTCACATCACCAACCCAGTGTGATGTTCCCCACATCTCCAAGTCAGTGTGATATGTCCTACATCTCTAAGTCAGAGAGATGTTCCGAACATCACCAACCCATGTGATGTTCCTCACATCACCAAACCAGTGTGATGTGTCTCACATCTCCAAGTCAGTGTGATGTTCCTCACATCACCAACCCAGTGTGATGTGTCTCACATCTCCAAGTCAGTGTGATGTTCCTCACATTACTAACCCAGTGTGATGTGTCTCACATCACCAACCCAATGTGATGTTCCTCAGTGTGATGTGTCGCACATCAACAACCCAGTGTGATGTGTCTCACATCTCCAAGTCAGTGTGATGTTCCTCACATTACCAACCTAGAGTTATGTGTCTCACATCACCAACCCACTGTGATCTTCCTCACATCTCCAAGTCAGTGTGATGTGTCTCACATCGGTGTGATGTTTCTCACATCTCCAAGTCAGTGTGATGTTTTGCACATCACCAACCCAGTGTGATGTGTCTCACATCACCTAGTCAGTGTGATGTTCCTCACATCCCCAAGTCAGTGTGATGTGTCTCACATCACCAACCCAGTGTGATGTGTCTCACATCTCCAAGTCAGTGTGATGTTCCTCACATTACCAACCCAGTGTGATGTTCCTCACATTACCAACCCAGTGTGATGTGCCTCACATCACCAACCCAATGTGATATACCTCACATGTCCAAGTCAGTGTGATGTGTCTCATATCACCAACCCAGTGTGATGTGTCTCACATCAACAACCCAGTGTGATGTTCCTCACATCTCCAAGTCAGTGTGATATGTCTTACATCTCTAAGTCAGTGTGATGTTCCTCACATCACCAACCTATGTGATGTTCCTCACATCACCAAACCAGTGTGATGTTCCTCACATCCCCAAATCAGTGTGATGTGTCTCACATCACCAACCCAGTGTGATGTGTCTCACATCTCCTAGTCAGTGTGATGTTCCTCACATTACCAACCCAGTGTGATGTTCCTCACATCTCCAAGTCAGTGTGATGTGTCGCACATCACCAACCCTATTGTGATGTGTCTCACATCACCAAGTCAGTGTGATGTTCCTCACTTCCCCAAGTCAGTGAGATGTGTCTCACATCACCAACCCAGTGTGATGTTCCTCACATCCTCAAGTCAGTGTGATGTGTCTCACATTGGTGTGATGTTCCTCACATCTCCAAGTCAGTGTGATGTGTCTCACATCACCAACTCAGTGTGATGTGTCTCACATCAACAACCCAATGTGATGTTCCTCACATATCCAAGTCAGTGTGATGTGTCTCATATCACCAACCCAGTGTGATGTTCCTCACATCTCCAAGTCAGTGTGGTGTGTCTCACATCTCTAAGTCAGTGTGATGTTCCTCACATCACCAACCCAGTGTGATGTGTCTCACATCTCCAAGTCAGTGTGATATTCCTCACATCCCCAAGTCAGTGTGATGTGTCTCACATCACCAACCCAGTGTGATGTTCCTCACATCCTCAAGTCAGTGTGATGTGTCTCACATCGGTGTGATGTTCCTCACATCTCCAAGTCAGTGTGATGTGTCGCACACCACCAACCCAGTGTGATGTGTCTCACATCACCAAGTCAGTGTGATGTTCCTCACATCCCCAAGTCAGTGTGATGTGTCTCACATCACCAACCCAGTGTTGTGTCTCACATCTCCAAGTCAGTGTGATGTTCCTCACATTACCAACCCAGTGTGATGTGTCTCACATCACCAACCCACTGTGATGTTCCTCAGTGTGATGTGTTGCACATCAACAACCCAGTGTGATGTGTCTCACATCTCCAAGTCAGTGTGATGTTCCTCACATTACCAACCTAGTGTTATGTGTTTCACATCACCAACCCATTGTGATGTTCCTCACATCCTCAAGGCAGTGTGATGTGTCTCACATTGGTGTGATGTTCCTCACATCTCCAAGCCAGTGTGATGTGTCGCACATCACCAACCCAGAGTGATGTTCCTCACATCTCCAAGTCAGTGTGATGTGTCTCAGATCAGTGTGATGTTCCTCACATCTCCAACCCAGTGTGATGTGTCTCACATCACCTAGTCAGTGTGATGTTCCTCACATCCCCAAGTCAGTGTGATGTGTCTCACATCACCAACCCAGTGTGATGTGTCTCACATCTCCAAGTCAGTGTGATGTTCCTCACATTACCAACCCAGTGTGAGGTGTCTCACATCACCAACCCAATGTGATATACCTCACATGTCCAAGTCAGTGTGATGTGTCTCATATCACAAACCCAGTGTGATGTGTCTCACATCAGCAAACAGTGATGTTCCTCACATCCACAAATCAGTGTGATGTGTCTCACATCACCAACCCAGTGTGATGTGTCTCACATCTCCTAGTATGTGTGATGTTCCTCATATTACCAACCCAGTGTGATGTTCCTCACAGCTCCAAGTCAGTGTGATGTGTCGCATATCACCAACCCAGTGTGATGTGTCTCACATCACCAACCCAGTGTGATGTTCCTCACATCCTCAAGTCAGTGTGATGTGTCTCACATCTGTGTGATGTTCCTCACATCTCCAAGTCAGTGTGATGTGTCGCACACCACCAACCCAGTGTAATGTGTCTCACATCACCAAGTCAGTGTGATGTTTCTCACATCCCCAAGTCAGTGTGATGTGTCTTACATCACCTATCCAGTGTGATGTATCTCACATCTCGAAGTCAGAGTGATGTGTCTCACATCTCCAAGTCAGTGTGATGTGTCGCACACCACCAACCCAGTGTAATGTGTCTCACATCACCAAGTCAGTGTGATGTTCCTCACATCCCCAAGTCAGTGTGATGTGTCTCACATCACCAACCCAGTGTGATGTGTCTCACATCACCAACCCACTGTGATGTTCCTCAGTGTGATGTGTCGCACATCAACAACCCAGTGTGATGTGTCTCACATCTCCAAGTCAGTGTGATGTTCCTCACATTACCAACCTAGTGTTATGTGTCTCACATCACCAACCCACTGTGATGTTCCTCACATCTCCAAGTCAGTGTGATGTGTCTCACATCGGTGTGATGTTTCTCACATCTCCAAGTCAGTGTGATGTTTCGCACATCACCAACCCAGTGTGATGTGTCTCACATCACCTAGTCAGTGTGATGTTCCTCACATCCCCAAGTCAGTGTGATGTTCCTCATATTACCAACCCAGTGTGATGTGTCTCACATCACCAACCCAATGTGATATACCTCACATGTCCAAGTCAGTGTGATGTGTCTCATATCACCAACCCAGTGTGATGTGTCTCACATCAGCAACCCAGTTTGATGTTCCTCACATCTCCAAGTCAGTGTGATATGTCTTACATCACTAAGTCAGAGAGATGTTCCTCACATCACCAACCCATGTGATGTTCCTCACATCACCAAACCAGTGTGATGTGTCTCACATCTCCAAGTCAGTGTGATGTTCCTCACATCACCAACCCAGTGTGATGTTCCTCACATCCCCAAATCAGTGTGATGTGTCTCACATCACCAACCCAGTGTGATGTGTCTCACGTCTCCTAGTCAGTGTGATGTTCCTCACATTACCAACCCAGTGTGATGTTCCTCACATCTCCAAGTCAGTGTGATGTGTCGCACATCACCAACCCAGTGTGATGTGTCTCACATCACCAAGTCAGTGTGATGTTCCTCACTTCCCCAAGTCAGTGTGATGTGTCTCACATCTCCTAGTCAGTGTGATGGTCCTCACATTACCAACCCAGTGTGATGTTCCTCACATCTCCAAGTCAGTGTGATGTGTCGCACATCACCAACCCAGTGTGATGTGTCTCACATCACCAAGTCAGTGTGATGTTCCTCACATCCCCAAGTCAGTATGCTGTGTCTCACATCACCAACCCAGTGTGATGTGTCTCACATTTCCAAGTCAGTGTGATGTGTCTCACATCACCAACCCAGTGTGATGTGTCTCACATCTCCAAGTAATTGTGATGTTCCTCACATCCCCAGGTCAGTGTGATGTGTCTCACATCACCAACCCAGTGTGATGTTCCTCACATCCTCAAGCCAGTGTGATGTGTCTCACATTGGTGTGATGTTCCTCACATCTCCTAGTCAGTGTGATGTGTTGCACACCACCAACCCAGTGTAATGTGTCTCACATCACCAAGTCAGTGTGATGTTCCTCACATCTCCAAGTCAGTGTGATGTGTCTCACATCACCAACCCAGTGTGGTGTGTCTCACATCTCTAAGTCAGTGTGATGTTCCTCACATCCCCAAGTCAGTGTGATGTGTCTCACATCAACAACCCAATGTGATGTTCCTCAGTGTGATGTGTCGCACATCAACAACCCAGTGTGGTGTGTCTCACATCTCTAAGTCAGTGTGATGTTCCTCACATCACCAACCCAATGTGATGTGTCTCACATCTCCAAGTCAGTGTGATATTCCTCACATCCCCAAGTCAGTGTGATGTGTCTCACATCACCAACCCAGTGTGATGTTCCTCATCTCCTCAAGTCAGTGTGATGTGTCTCACATCGGTGTGATGTTCCTCACATCTCCAAGTCAGTGTGATGTTCCATACATCCCCAAGTCAGTGTGATGTGTCTCACATCCCCAACCCAGTGTGATGTGTCTCACATCTCCAAGTCAGTGTGCTGTTCCTCACATTACCAACCCAGTGTGATGTGTCTCACATCACCAACCCAATGTGATATTCCTCAGTGTTATGTGTCGCACATCAACAACCCAGTGTGATGTGTCTCACATCTCCAAGTCAGTGTGATGTTCCTCACATTACCAACCTAGTGTTATGTGTCTCACATCACCAACCCACTGTGATGTTCCTCACATCTCCAAGTCAGTGCGATGTGTCCCACATCGGTGTGATGTTCCTCACATCTCCAAGTCAGTGTGATGTGTCGCACACCACCAACCCAGTGTAATGTGTCTCACATCACCTTATCAGTGTGATGTTCCTCACATCACACTTGTCAGTGTGATGTGTCTCACATCACCAACCCAGTGATATGTGTCTCACATCTCCAAGTCAGTGTGATGTTCCTCACATCACCAACCCAGTGTGATGTGTCTCACATCACCAACCCAATGTGATATACCTCACATGTCCAAGTCAGTGTGATGTGTCTCATATCACCAACCCAGTGTGATGTGTCTCACATCTCCAAGTCACTGTGATGTTCCTCACATCCTCAAATCAGTGTGATGTGTCTCACATCGGTGTGATGTTCCTCACATCTCCAAGTCAGTGTGATGTGTCGCACACCACCAACCCAGTGTAATGTGTCTCACATCTCCAAGTCAGTGTGATGTTCCTCACATCACCAACCCAGTGTGATGTTCCTCACATCCCCAAATCAGTGTGATGTGTCTCACATCACCAACCCAGTGTGATGTGTCTCACATCTCCTAGTCAGTGTGATGTTCCTCACATTACCAACCCAGTGTGATGTTCCTCACATCTCCAAGTCAGTGTGATGTGTCGCACATCACCAACCCAGTGTGATGTGTCTCACATCACCAAGTCAGTGTGATGTTCCTCACTTCCCCAAGTCAGTGTGATGTGTCTCACATCTCCTAGTCAGTGTGATGGTCCTCACATTACCAATCCAGTGTGATGTTCCTCACATCTCCAAGTCAGTGTGATGTGTCGCACATCACCAACCCAGTGTGATGTGTCTCACATCTCCAAGTCAGTGTGATGTGTCTCACATCACCAACCCAGTGTGATGTGTCTCACATCAACAACCCAATGTGATGTTCCTCACATATCCAACCCAGTGTGATGTGTCTCACATCACCAACCCAGTGTGATGTTCCTCACATATCCAAGTCTGTGTGGTGTGTCTCACATCTGTAAGTCAGTGTGACGTTCCTCACATCACCAACCCAGTGTGATGTGTCTCACATCTCCAAGTCAGTGTGATGTTCCTCACATCCCCAGGTCAGTGTGATGTGTCTCACATCACCAACTCAGTGTGATGTTCCTCACATCCTCAAGCCAGTGTGATGTGTCTCACATTGGTGTGATGTTCCTCACATCTCCAAGTCAGTGTGATGTGTTGCACACCACCAACTCAGTGTAATGTGTCTCACATCACCAAGTCAGTGTGATGTTCCTCACATCTCCAAGTCAGTGTGATGTGTCTCACATCACCAACCCAGTGTGGTGTGTCTCACATCTCTAAGTCAGTGTGATGTTCCTCACATCCCCAAGTCAGTGTGATGTGTCTCACATCAGCAACCCAATGTGATGTTCCTCAGTGTGATGTGTTGCACATCAACAACCCAGTGTGGTGTGTCTCACATCTCTAAGTCAGTGTGATGTTCCTCACATCACCAACCCAATGTGATGTGTCTCACATCTCCAAGTCAGTGTGATATTCCTCACATCCCCAAGTCAGTGTGATGTGTCTCACATCACCAACCCAGTGTGATGTTCCTCATCTCCTCAAGTCAGTGTGATGTGTCTCACATCGGTGTGATGTTCCTAACATCTCCAAGTCAGTGTGATGTTCCTCACATCCCCAAGTCAGTGTGATGTGTCTCACATCCCCAACCCAGTGTGATGTGTCTCACATCTCCAAGTCAGTGTGCTGTTCCTCACATTACCAACCCAGTGTGATGTGTCTCACATCACCAACCCAATGTGATGTTCCTCAGTGTTATGTGTCGCACATCAACAACCCAGTGTGATGTGTCTCACATCTCCAAGTCAGTGTGATGTTCCTCACATCACCAACCCAGTGTGATGTGTCTCACATCACCAACCCAATGTGATATACCTCACATGTCCAAGTCAGTGTGATGTGTCTCATATCACCAACCCAGTGTGATGTGTCTCACATCTCCAAGTCACTGTGATGTTCCTCACATCCTCAAATCAGTGTGATGTGTCTCACATCGGTGTGATGTTCCTCACATCTCCAAGTCAGTGTGATGTGTCGCACACCACCAACCCAGTGTAATGTGTCACACATCACCAAGTCAGTGTGATGTTCCTCACATCCCCAAGTCAGTGTGATGTGTTTCACATCACCAACCCAGTGTGATGTTCCTCATTGTGATGTGTCGCACATCAACAACCCAGTGTGATGTGTCTCACATCTCCAAGTCAGTGTGATGTTCCTCACATTACCAACCTAGTGTTATGTGTCTCACATCACCAACCCACTTTGATGTTCCTCACATCTCCAAGTCAGTGTGATGTGTCTCACATCGGTGTGATGTTTCTCACATCTCCAAGTCAGTGTGATGTTTCGCACATCACCAACCCAGTGTGATGTGTCTCACATCACCTAGTCAGTGTGATGTTCCTCACATCCCCAAGTCAGTGTGATTTCTCACATCACCAACCCAGTGTGATGTGTCTCACATCTCCAAGTCAGTGTGATGTTCCTCACATTACCAACCCAGTGTGATGTGTCTCACATCACCAACCCAATGTGATATACCTCACATCTCCAAGTCAGGGTGATGTGTCGCACATCACCAACCCAGTGTGATGTGTCTCACATCACAAAGTCAGTGTGATGTTCCTTACATCCAAAAGTCAGTGTGATGTGTCTCACATCACCAACCCAGTGTGATGTTCCTCACATCTCCAAGTCAGTGTGATGTTCCTCACATTACCAACCCAGTGTGATGTGTCTCACATCACCAACCCAATGTGATATACCTCACATATCCAAGTCAGTGTGATGTGTCTCATATCACAAACCCAGTGTGATGTTTCTCACATCAGCAACCCAGTGTGATGTTCCTCACATCTCCAAGTCAGTGTGATATTTCTTACATCTCTAAGTCAGAGAGATGTTCCTCACATCACCAACCCATGTGATGTTCCTCACATCACCAAACCAGTGTGATGTGTCTCACATTTCCAAGTCAGTGTGATGTTCCTCACATCACCAACCCAGTGTGATGTTCCTCACATCCCCAAGTCAGTGTGATGTGTCGCACATCACCAACCTAGTGTGATGTGTCTCACATCACCAAGTCAGTGTGATGTACCTCACATCCCCAAGTCAGTGTGATGTGTCTCACATCACCAACCCAGTGTGATGATCCTCACATCCTCAAGTCAGTGTGATGTGTCTCACATCGGTGTGATGTTCCTCACATCTCCAAGTCAGTGTGATGTGTCGCACACCACCAACCCAGTGTAATGTGTCTCACATCACCAAGTCAGTGTGATGTTCCTCACATCCCCAAGTCAGTGTGATGTGTCTTACATCACCAACCCAGTGTATGTATCTCACATCTTGAAGTCAGAGTGATGTGTTTCACATCTCCAAGTCAGTGTGGTGTGTCTCACATCACCAACCCAGTGTGATGTGTCTCACATCTCCAAGTCAGTGTGATGTGTCTCACATCACCAACCCAGTGTGATGTGTCTCACATCAACAACCCAATGTGATGTTCCTCACATGTCCAAGTCAGTGTGATGTGTCTCATATCACCAACCCAGTGTGATGTGTCTCACATCTCCAAGTAAATGTGATATTCCTCACATAACCAACCCAGTGTGATGTGTCTCACATCTATAAGTCAGTGTGATGTTCTCACATCACCAACCCAGTGTGATGTGTCTCACATCTCCAAGTCAGTGTGATGTTCCTCACATCCCCAAGTCAGTGTGATGTGTCTCACATCACCAAGCCAGTGTGATGTGTCTCACATCACCAACCCAATGTGATGTTCCTCACATCTCAAAGTCAGGGTGATGTGTCGCACATCACCAACCCAGTGTGATGTTCCTCACATCCAAAAGTCAGTGTGATGTGTCTCACATCACCAACCCAGTGTGATGTTCCTCACATCTCCAAGTCAGTGTGATGTTCCTCACATTACCAACCCAGTGTGATGTGTCTCACATCACCAACCCAATGTGATATACCTCACATATCCAAGTCAGTGTGATGTGTCTCATATCACGAACCCAGTGTGATGTTTCTCACATCAGCAACCCAGTGTGATGTTCCTCACATCTCCAAGTCAGTGTGATATTTCTTACATCTCTAAGTCAGAGAGATGTTCCTCACATCACCAACCCATGTGATGTTCCTCACATCACCAACCCAGTGTGATGTGTCTCACATCTCCAAGTCAGTGTGATGTTCCTCACATTACCAACCCAGTGTGATGTGTCTCACATCACCAACCCAATGTGATATACCTCACATCTCCAAGTCAGGGTGATGTGTCGCACATCACCAACCCAGTGTGATGTGTCTCACATCACAAAGTCAGTGTGATGTTCCTTACATCCAAAAGTCAGTGTGATGTGTCTCACATCACCAACCCAGTGTGATGTTCCTCACATCTCCAAGTCAGTGTGATGTTCCTCACATTACCAACCCAGTGTGATGTGTCACATCACCAACCCAATGTGATATACCTCACATATCCAAGTCAGTGTGATGTGTCTCATATCACGAACCCAGTGTGATGTTTCTCACATCAGCAACCCAGTGTGATGTTCCTCACATCTCCAAGTCAGTGTGATATTTCTTACATCTCTAAGTCAGAGAGATGTTCCTCACATCACCAACCCATGTGATGTTCCTCACATCACCAAACCAGTGTGATGTGTCTCACATTTCCAAGTCAGTGTGATGTTCCTCACATCACCAACCCAGTGTGATGTTCCTCACATCCCCAAGTCAGTGTGATGTGTCGCACATCACCAACCTAGTGTGATGTGTCTCACATCACCAAGTCAGTGTGATGTACCTCACATCCCCAAGTCAGTGTGATGTGTCTCACATCACCAACCCAGTGTGATGATCCTCACATCCTCAAGTCAGTGTGATGTGTCTCACATCGGTGTGATGTTCCTCACATCTCCAAGTCAGTGTGATGTGTCGCACACCACCAACCCAGTGTAATGTGTCTCACATCACCAAGTCAGTGTGATGTTCCTCACATCCCCAAGTCAGTGTGATGTGTCTTACATCACCAACCCAGTGTATGTATCTCACATCTTGAAGTCAGAGTGATGTGTTTCACATCTCCAAGTCAGTGTGGTGTGTCTCACATCACCAACCCAGTGTGATGTGTCTCACATCTCCAAGTCAGTGTGATGTGTCTCACATCACCAACCCAGTGTGATGTGTCTCACATCAACAACCCAATGTGATGTTCCTCACATGTCCAAGTCAGTGTGATGTGTCTCATATCACCAACCCAGTGTGATGTGTCTCACATCTCCAAGTAAATGTGATATTCCTCACATAACCAACCCAGTGTGATGTGTCTCACATCTATAAGTCAGTGTGATGTTCTCACATCACCAACCCAGTGTGATGTGTCTCACATCTCCAAGTCAGTGTGATGTTCCTCACATCCCCAAGTCAGTGTGATGTGTCTCACATCACCAAGCCAGTGTGATGTGTCTCACATCACCAACCCAATGTGATGTTCCTCACATCTCAAAGTCAGGGTGATGTGTCGCACATCACCAACCCAGTGTGATGTGTCTCACATCACAAAGTCAGTGTGATGTTCCTCACATCCAAAAGTCAGTGTGATGTGTCTCACATCACCAACCCAGTGTGATGTTCCTCACATCTCCAAGTCAGTGTGATGTTCCTCACATTACCAACCCAGTGTGATGTGTCTCACATCACCAACCCAATGTGATATACCTCACATATCCAAGTCAGTGTGATGTGTCTCATATCACGAACCCAGTGTGATGTTTCTCACATCAGCAACCCAGTGTGATGTTCCTCACATCTCCAAGTCAGTGTGATATTTCTTACATCTCTAAGTCAGAGAGATGTTCCTCACATCACCAACCCATGTGATGTTCCTCACATCACCAAACCCGTTTGATGTGTCTCACATCTCCAAGTCAGTGTGATGTTCCTCACATCACCAACCCAGTGTGATGTTCCTCACATCCCCAAGTCAGTGTGATGTGTCGCACATCACCAACCTAGTGTGATGTGTCTCACATCACCAAGTCAGTGTGATGTACCTCACATCCCCAAGTCAGTGTGATGTGTCTCACATCACCAACCCAGTGTGATGATCCTCACATCCTCAAGTCAGTGTGATGTGTCTCACATCGGTGTGATGTTCCTCACATCTCCAAGTCAGTGTGATGTGTCGCACACCACCAACCCAGTGTAATGTGTCTCACATCACCAAGTCAGTGTGATGTTCCTCACATCCCCAAGTCAGTGTGATGTGTCTTACATCACCAACCCAGTGTATGTATCTCACATCTTGAAGTCAGAGTGATGTGTTTCACATCTCCAAGTCAGTGTGGTGTGTCTCACATCACCAACCCAGTGTGATGTGTCTCACATCTCCAAGTCAGTGTGATGTGTCTCACATCACCAACCCAGTGTGATGTGTCTCACATCAACAACCCAATGTGATGTTCCTCACATGTCCAAGTCAGTGTGATGTGTCTCATATCACCAACCCAGTGTGATGTGTCTCACATCACCAACCCAATGTGATGTTCCTCGAATATCCAAGTCAGTGTGGTGTGTCTCACATCTCTAAGTCAGTGTGATGTTCCTCACATCACCAACCCAGTGTGATGTGTCTCACATGTCCAAGTCAGTGTGATGTGTCTCATATCACCAACCCAGTGTGATGTGTCTCACATCAGCAACCCAGTGGGATCTTCCTCACATCTCCAAGTCAGTGTGATATGTCTTACATCTCTAAGTCAGAGAAATGTTCCTCACATCACCAACCCATGTGATGTTCCTCACATCACCAAACCAGTGTGATGTGTCTCACATCTCCAAGTCAGTGTGATGTTCCTCACATCACCAACCCAGTGTGATGTGTGTCACATCTCCAAGTAAATGTGATATTCCTCACATCACCAACCCAGTGTGATGTGTTTCACATCGGTGTGATGTTCCTCACATCTCCAAGTCAGTGTGATGTGTCGCACATCACCAACTCAGTGTGATGTGTCTCACATCTCCAAGTCAGTGTGATATTCCTCACATCACCAACCCAGTGTGATGTGTCTCACATCTCTAAGTCAGTGTGATGTTCTCACATCACCAACCCAGTGTGATGTGTCTCACATCTCCAAGTCAGTGTGATGTTCCTCACATCCCCAAGTCAGTGTGATGTGTCTCACATCACCAACCCAATGTGATGTTCCTCACATCTCCAAGTCAGGGTGATGTGTCGCACATCACCAACCCAGAGTGATGTGTCTCACATCACAAAGTCAGTGTGATGTTCATCACATCCCCAAGTCAGTGTGATGTGTCTCACATCACCAACCCAGTGTGAGGTGTCTCACATCTCCAAGTCAGTGTGATATTCCTCACATTACCAACCCAGTGTGATGTTCCTCACATCTCCAAGTCAGTGTGATGTGTCGCACATCACCAACCCAGTGTGATGTGTCTCACATCTCCAAGTCAGTGTGATGTTCCTCACATTACCAACCCAGTGTGATGTTCCTCACATCTCCAAGTCAGTGTGATGTGTCTCACATCACCAAGTCAGTGTGATGTTCTTCACATCCCCAAGTCAGTGTAATGTGTCTCACATCACCAACCCAGTGTGATGTGTCTCACATCTCCAAGTCAGTGTGATGTTCCTCACATTACCAACCCAGTGTGATGTGTCGCACATCACCAACCCAGTGTGATGTGTCTCACATCACCAACCCAGTGTGGTGTGTCTCACATCTCTAAGTCAGTGTGATGTTCCTCACATCCCCAAGTCAGTGTGATGTGTCTCACATCAGCAACCCAATGTGATGTTCCTCAGTGTGATGTGTTGCACATCAACAACCCAGTGTGGTGTGTCTCACATCTCTAAGTCAGTGTGATGTTCCTCACATCACCAACCCAATGTGATGTGTCTCACATCTCCAAGTCAGTGTGATATTCCTCACATCCCCAAGTCAGTGTGATGTGTCTCACATAACCAACCCAGTGTGATGTTCCTCATCTCCTCAAGTCAGTGTGATGTGTCTCACATCGGTGTGATGTTCCTAACATCTCCAAGTCAGTGTGATGTTCCTCACATCTCCAAGTCAGTGTGATGTGTCTCACATCCCCAACCCAGTGTGATGTGTCTCACATCTCCAAGTCAGTGTGCTGTTCCTCACATTACCAACCCAGTGTGATGTGTCTCACATCACCAACCCAATGTGATGTTCCTCAGTGTTATGTGTCGCACATCAACAACCCAGTGTGATGTGTCTCACATCTCCAAGTCAGTGTGATGTTCCTCACATCACCAACCCAGTGTGATGTGTCTCACATCACCAACCCAATGTGATATACCTCACATGTCCAAGTCAGTGTGATGTGTCTCATATCACCAACCCAGTGTGATGTGTCTCACATCTCCAAGTCACTGTGATGTTCCTCACATCCTCAAATCAGTGTGATGTGTCTCACATCGGTGTGATGTTCCTCACATCTCCAAGTCAGTGTGATGTGTCGCACACCACCAACCCAGTGTAATGTGTCACACATCACCAAGTCAGTGTGATGTTCCTCACATCCCCAAGTCAGTGTGATGTGTTTCACATCACCAACCCAGTGTGATGTTCCTCATTGTGATGTGTCGCACATCAACAACCCAGTGTGATGTGTCTCACATCTCCAAGTCAGTGTGATGTTCCTCACATTACCAACCTAGTGTTATGTGTCTCACATCACCAACCCACTTTGATGTTCCTCACATCTCCAAGTCAGTGTGATGTGTCTCACATCGGTGTGATGTTTCTCACATCTCCAAGTCAGTGTGATGTTTCGCACATCACCAACCCAGTGTGATGTGTCTCACATCACCTAGTCAGTGTGATGTTCCTCACATCCCCAAGTCAGTGTGATTTCTCACATCACCAACCCAGTGTGATGTGTCTCACATCTCCAAGTCAGTGTGATGTTCCTCACATTACCAACCCAGTGTGATGTGTCTCACATCACCAACCCAATGTGATATACCTCACATCTCCAAGTCAGGGTGATGTGTCGCACATCACCAACCCAGTGTGATGTGTCTCACATCACAAAGTCAGTGTGATGTTCCTTACATCCAAAAGTCAGTGTGATGTGTCTCACATCACCAACCCAGTGTGATGTTCCTCACATCTCCAAGTCAGTGTGATGTTCCTCACATTACCAACCCAGTGTGATGTGTCTCACATCACCAACCCAATGTGATATACCTCACATATCCAAGTCAGTGTGATGTGTCTCATATCACGAACCCAGTGTGATGTTTCTCACATCAGCAACCCAGTGTGATGTTCCTCACATCTCCAAGTCAGTGTGATATTTCTTACATCTCTAAGTCAGAGAGATGTTCCTCACATCACCAACCCATGTGATGTTCCTCACATCACCAAACCAGTGTGATTTGTCTCACATTTCCAAGTCAGTGTGATGTTCCTCACATCACCAACCCAGTGTGATGTTCCTCACATCCCCAAGTCAGTGTGATGTGTCGCACATCACCAACCTAGTGTGATGTGTCTCACATCACCAAGTCAGTGTGATGTACCTCACATCCCCAAGTCAGTGTGATGTGTCTCACATCACCAACCCAGTGTGATGATCCTCACATCCTCAAGTCAGTGTGATGTGTCTCACATCGGTGTGATGTTCCTCACATCTCCAAGTCAGTGTGATGTGTCGCACACCACCAACCCAGTGTAATGTGTCTCACATCACCAAGTCAGTGTGATGTTCCTCACATCCCCAAGTCAGTGTGATGTGTCTTACATCACCAACCCAGTGTATGTATCTCACATCTTGAAGTCAGAGTGATGTGTTTCACATCTCCAAGTCAGTGTGGTGTGTCTCACATCACCAACCCAGTGTGATGTGTCTCACATCTCCAAGTCAGTGTGATGTGTCTCACATCACCAACCCAGTGTGATGTGTCTCACATCAACAACCCAATGTGATGTTCCTCACATGTCCAAGTCAGTGTGATGTGTCTCATATCACCAACCCAGTGTGATGTGTCTCACATCTCCAAGTAAATGTGATATTCCTCACATAACCAACCCAGTGTGATGTGTCTCACATCTATAAGTCAGTGTGATGTTCTCACATCACCAACCCAGTGTGATGTGTCTCACATCTCCAAGTCAGTGTGATGTTCCTCACATCCCCAAGTCAGTGTGATGTGTCTCACATCACCAAGCCAGTGTGATGTGTCTCACATCACCAACCCAATGTGATGTTCCTCACATCTCAAAGTCAGGGTGATGTGTCGCACATCACCAACCCAGTGTGATGTGTCTCACATCACAAAGTCAGTGTGATGTTCCTCACATCCAAAAGTCAGTGTGATGTGTCTCACATCACCAACCCAGTGTGATGTTCCTCACATCTCCAAGTCAGTGTGATGTTCCTCACATTACCAACCCAGTGTGATGTGTCTCACATCACCAACCCAATGTGATATACCTCACATATCCAAGTCAGTGTGATGTGTCTCATATCACGAACCCAGTGTGATGTTTCTCACATCAGCAACCCAGTGTGATGTTCCTCACATCTCCAAGTCAGTGTGATATTTCTTACATCTCTAAGTCAGAGAGATGTTCCTCACATCACCAACCCATGTGATGTTCCTCACATCACCAACCCAGTGTGATGTTCCTCACATCTCCAAGTCAGTGTGATGTTCCTCACATTACCAACCCAGTGTGATGTGTCTCACATCACCAACCCAATGTGATATACCTCACATATCCAAGTCAGTGTGATGTGTCTCATATCACGAACCCAGTGTGATGTTTCTCACATCAGCAACCCAGTGTGATGTTCCTCACATCTCCAAGTCAGTGTGATATTTCTTACATCTCTAAGTCAGAGAGATGTTCCTCACATCACCAACCCATGTGATGTTCCTCACATCACCAAACCAGTGTGATGTGTCTCACATTTCCAAGTCAGTGTGATGTTCCTCACATCACCAACCCAGTGTGATGTTCCTCACATCCCCAAGTCAGTGTGATGTGTCGCACATCACCAACCTAGTGTGATGTGTCTCACATCACCAAGTCAGTGTGATGTACCTCACATCCCCAAGTCAGTGTGATGTGTCTCACATCACCAACCCAGTGTGATGATCCTCACATCCTCAAGTCAGTGTGATGTGTCTCACATCGGTGTGATGTTCCTCACATCTCCAAGTCAGTGTGATGTGTCGCACACCACCAACCCAGTGTAATGTGTCTCACATCACCAAGTCAGTGTGATGTTCCTCACATCCCCAAGTCAGTGTGATGTGTCTTACATCACCAACCCAGTGTATGTATCTCACATCTTGAAGTCAGAGTGATGTGTTTCACATCTCCAAGTCAGTGTGGTGTGTCTCACATCACCAACCCAGTGTGATGTGTCTCACATCTCCAAGTCAGTGTGATGTGTCTCACATCACCAACCCAGTGTGATGTGTCTCACATCAACAACCCAATGTGATGTTCCTCACATGTCCAAGTCAGTGTGATGTGTCTCATATCACCAACCCAGTGTGATGTGTCTCACATCACCAACCCAATGTGATGTTCCTCGAATATCCAAGTCAGTGTGGTGTGTCTCACATCTCTAAGTCAGTGTGATGTTCCTCACATCACCAACCCAGTGTGATGTGTCTCACATGTCCAAGTCAGTGTGATGTGTCTCATATCACCAACCCAGTGTGATGTGTCTCACATCAGCAACCCAGTGGGATCTTCCTCACATCTCCAAGTCAGTGTGATATGTCTTACATCTCTAAGTCAGAGAAATGTTCCTCACATCACCAACCCATGTGATGTTCCTCACATCACCAAACCAGTGTGATGTGTCTCACATCTCCAAGTCAGTGTGATGTTCCTCACATCACCAACCCAGTGTGATGTGTGTCACATCTCCAAGTAAATGTGATATTCCTCACATCACCAACCCAGTGTGATGTGTTTCACATCGGTGTGATGTTCCTCACATCTCCAAGTCAGTGTGATGTGTCGCACATCACCAACTCAGTGTGATGTGTCTCACATCTCCAAGTCAGTGTGATATTCCTCACATCACCAACCCAGTGTGATGTGTCTCACATCTCTAAGTCAGTGTGATGTTCTCACATCACCAACCCAGTGTGATGTGTCTCACATCTCCAAGTCAGTGTGATGTTCCTCACATCCCCAAGTCAGTGTGATGTGTCTCACATCACCAACCCAATGTGATGTTCCTCACATCTCCAAGTCAGGGTGATGTGTCGCACATCACCAACCCAGAGTGATGTGTCTCACATCACAAAGTCAGTGTGATGTTCATCACATCCCCAAGTCAGTGTGATGTGTCTCACATCACCAACCCAGTGTGAGGTGTCTCACATCTCCAAGTCAGTGTGATATTCCTCACATTACCAACCCAGTGTGATGTTCCTCACATCTCCAAGTCAGTGTGATGTGTCGCACATCACCAACCCAGTGTGATGTGTCTCACATCTCCAAGTCAGTGTGATGTTCCTCACATTACCAACCCAGTGTGATGTTCCTCACATCTCCAAGTCAGTGTGATGTGTCTCACATCACCAAGTCAGTGTGATGTTCTTCACATCCCCAAGTCAGTGTAATGTGTCTCACATCACCAACCCAGTGTGATGTGTCACATCTCCAAGTCAGTGTGATGTTCCTCACATTACCAACCCAGTGTGATGTGTCGCACATCACCAACCCAGTGTGATGTGTCTCACATCACCAAGTCAGTGTGATGTTCCTCACATCCACAAGTCAGTGTGATGTGTCTCACATCACCAACCCAGTGTGATGTTCCTCACATCTCCAAGTCAGTGTGATGTTCCTCACATTACCAACCCAGTGTGATGTGTCTCACATCACCAACCCAATGTGATATACCTCACATGTCCAAGTCAGTGTGATGTGTCTCATATCACGAACCCAGTGTGATGTTTCTCACATCAGCAACCCAGTGTGATGTTCCTCATATCTCCAAGTCAGTGTGATATGTCTTACATCTCTAAGTCAGAGAGATGTTCCTCACATCACCAACCCATGTGATGTTCCTCACATCACCAAACCCGTGTGATGTGTCTCACATCACCAAGTCAGTGTGATGTTCCTCACATCACCAACCCAGTGTGATGTTCCTCACATCCCCAAGTCAGTGTGATGTGTCGCACATCACCAACCCAGTGTGATGTGTCTCACATCACCAAGTCAGTGTGATGTACCTCACATCCCCAAGTCAGTGTGATGTGTCTCACATCACCAACCCAGTGTGATGTTCCTCACATCCTCAAGTCAGTGTGATGTGTCTCACATCGGTGTGATATTTCTCACATCTCCAAGTCAGTGTGATGTTCCTCACATCACCAACCTAGTGTGATGTGTCTCACATCACCAAGTCAGTGTGATGTACCTCACATCCCCAAGTCAGTGTGATGTGTCTCACATCACCAACCCAGTGTGATGATCCTCACATCCTCAAGTCAGTGTGATGTGTCTCACATCGGTGTGATGTTCCTCACTTCTCCAAGTCAGTGTGATGTGTCGCACACCACCAACCCAGTGTAATGTGTCTCACATCACCAAGTCAGTGTGATGTTCCTCACATCCCCAAGTCAGTGTGATGTGTCTTACATCACCAACCCAGTGTATGTACACATCTTGAAGTCAGAGAGATGTTCCTCACATCACCAACCCATGTGATGTTCTTCACATCACCAAACCCTTGTGATGTGTCTCACATCTCCAAGTCAGTGTGATGTTCCTCACATCACCAACCCAGTGTGATGTTCCTCACATCACCAACCCAATGTGATATACCTCACATGTCCAAGTCAGTGTGATGTGTCTCATATCACGAACCCAGTGTGATGTTTCTCACATCAGCAACCCAGTGTGATCTTCCTCACATCTCCAAGTCAGTGTGATATGTCTTACATCTCTAAGTCAGAGAAATGTTCCTCACATCACCAACCCAGTGTGATGTTCCTCACATCACCAAACCAGTGTGATGTGTCTCACATCTCCAAGTCAGTGTGATGTTCCTCACATCACCAACCCAGTGTGATGTGTGTCACATCTCCAAGTAAATGTGATATTCCTCACATCACCAACCCAGTGTGATGTGTTTCACATCGGTGTGATGTTCCTCACATCTCCAAGTCAGTGTGATGTGTCACACATCACCAACTCAGTGTGATGTGTCTCACATCTCTAAGTCAGTGTGATGTTCCTCACATCACCAACCCAGTGTGATGTGTCTCACATGTCCAAGTCAGTGTGATGTGTCTCATATCACCAACCCAGTGTGATGTGTCTCACATCAGCAACCCAGTGGGATCTTCCTCACATCTCCAAGTCAGTGTGATATGTCTTACATCTCTAAGTCAGAGAAATGTTTCTCACATCACCAACCCATGTGATGTTCCTCACATCACCAAACCAGTGTGATGTGTCTCACATCTCCAAGTCAGTGTGATGTTCCTCACATCACCAACCCAGTGTGATGTGTGTCACATCTCCAAGTAAATGTGATATTCCTCACATCACCAACCCAGTGTGATGTGTTTCACATCGGTGTGATGTTCCTCACATCTCCAAGTCAGTGTGATGTCTCGCACATCACCAACTCAGTGTGATGTGTCTCACATCTCCAAGTCAGTGTGATATTCCTCACATCACCAACCCAGTGTGATGTGTCTCACATCTCTAAGTCAGTGTGATGTTCTCACATCACCAACCCAGTGTGATGTGTTTCACATCTCCAAGTCAGTGTGATGTTCCTCACATCCCCAAGTCAGTGTGATGTGTCTCACATCACCAAGCCAGTGTGATGTGTCTCACATCACCAACCCAATGTGATGTTCCTCACATCTCCAAGTCAGGGTGATGTGTCGCACATCACCAACCCAGTGTGATGTGTCTCACATCACAAAGTCAGTGTGATGTTCATCACATCCCCAAGTCAGTGTGATGTGTCTCACATTACCAACCCAGTGTGATGTTCCTCACATCTCCAAGTCAGTGTGATGTTCCTCACATTACCAACCCAGTGTGATGTGTCTCACATCACCAACCCAATGTGATATACCTCACATCTCCAAGTCAGTGTGATATTTCTTACATCTCTAAGTCAGAGAGATGTTCCTCACATCACCAACCCATGTGATGTTCCTCACATCACCAAACCAGTGTGATTTGTCTCACATTTCCAAGTCAGTGTGATGTTCCTCACATCACCAACCCAGTGTGATGTTCCTCACATCCCCAAGTCAGTGTGATGTGTCGCACATCACCAACCTAGTGTGATGTGTCTCACATCACCAAGTCAGTGTGATGTACCTCACATCCCCAAGTCAGTGTGATGTGTCTCACATCACGAACCCAGTGTGATGTTTCTCACATCAGCAACCCAGTGTGATGTTCCTCACATCTCCAAGTCAGTGTGATATTTCTTACATCTCTAAGTCAGAGAGATGTTCCTCACATCACCAACCCATGTGATGTTCCTCACATCACCAAACCAGTGTGATTTGTCTCACATTTCCAAGTCAGTGTGATGTTCCTCACATCACCAACCCAGTGTGATGTTCCTCACATCCCCAAGTCAGTGTGATGTGTCGCACATCACCAACCTAGTGTGATGTGTCTCACATCACCAAGTCAGTGTGATGTACCTCACATCCCCAAGTCAGTGTGATGTGTCTCACATCACCAACCCAGTGTGATGATCCTCACATCCTCAAGTCAGTGTGATGTGTCTCACATCGGTGTGATGTTCCTCACATCTCCAAGTCAGTGTGATGTGTCGCACACCACCAACCCAGTGTAATGTGTCTCACATCACCAAGTCAGTGTGATGTTCCTCACATCCCCAAGTCAGTGTGATGTGTCTTACATCACCAACCCAGTGTATGTATCTCACATCTTGAAGTCAGAGTGATGTGTTTCACATCTCCAAGTCAGTGTGGTGTGTCTCACATCACCAACCCAGTGTGATGTGTCTCACATCTCCAAGTCAGTGTGATGTGTCTCACATCACCAACCCAGTGTGATGTGTCTCACATCAACAACCCAATGTGATGTTCCTCACATGTCCAAGTCAGTGTGATGTGTCTCATATCACCAACCCAGTGTGATGTGTCTCACATCTCCAAGTAAATGTGATATTCCTCACATAACCAACCCAGTGTGATGTGTCTCACATCTATAAGTCAGTGTGATGTTCTCACATCACCAACCCAGTGTGATGTGTCTCACATCTCCAAGTCAGTGTGATGTTCCTCACATCCCCAAGTCAGTGTGATGTGTCTCACATCACCAAGCCAGTGTGATGTGTCTCACATCACCAACCCAATGTGATGTTCCTCACATCTCAAAGTCAGGGTGATGTGTCGCACATCACCAACCCAGTGTGATGTGTCTCACATCACAAAGTCAGTGTGATGTTCCTCACATCCAAAAGTCAGTGTGATGTGTCTCACATCACCAACCCAGTGTGATGTTCCTCACATCTCCAAGTCAGTGTGATGTTCCTCACATTACCAACCCAGTGTGATGTGTCTCACATCACCAACCCAATGTGATATACCTCACATATCCAAGTCAGTGTGATGTGTCTCATATCACGAACCCAGTGTGATGTTTCTCACATCAGCAACCCAGTGTGATGTTCCTCACATCTCCAAGTCAGTGTGATATTTCTTACATCTCTAAGTCAGAGAGATGTTCCTCACATCACCAACCCATGTGATGTTCCTCACATCACCAACCCAGTGTGATGTTCCTCACATCTCCAAGTCAGTGTGATGTTCCTCACATTACCAACCCAGTGTGATGTGTCTCACATCACCAACCCAATGTGATATACCTCACATATCCAAGTCAGTGTGATGTGTCTCATATCACGAACCCAGTGTGATGTTTCTCACATCAGCAACCCAGTGTGATGTTCCTCACATCTCCAAGTCAGTGTGATATTTCTTACATCTCTAAGTCAGAGAGATGTTCCTCACATCACCAACCCATGTGATGTTCCTCACATCACCAAACCAGTGTGATGTGTCTCACATTTCCAAGTCAGTGTGATGTTCCTCACATCACCAACCCAGTGTGATGTTCCTCACATCCCCAAGTCAGTGTGATGTGTCGCACATCACCAACCTAGTGTGATGTGTCTCACATCACCAAGTCAGTGTGATGTACCTCACATCCCCAAGTCAGTGTGATGTGTCTCACATCACCAACCCAGTGTGATGATCCTCACATCCTCAAGTCAGTGTGATGTGTCTCACATCGGTGTGATGTTCCTCACATCTCCAAGTCAGTGTGATGTGTCGCACACCACCAACCCAGTGTAATGTGTCTCACATCACCAAGTCAGTGTGATGTTCCTCACATCCCCAAGTCAGTGTGATGTGTCTTACATCACCAACCCAGTGTATGTATCTCACATCTTGAAGTCAGAGTGATGTGTTTCACATCTCCAAGTCAGTGTGGTGTGTCTCACATCACCAACCCAGTGTGATGTGTCTCACATCTCCAAGTCAGTGTGATGTGTCTCACATCACCAACCCAGTGTGATGTGTCTCACATCAACAACCCAATGTGATGTTCCTCACATGTCCAAGTCAGTGTGATGTGTCTCATATCACCAACCCAGTGTGATGTGTCTCACATCACCAACCCAATGTGATGTTCCTCGAATATCCAAGTCAGTGTGGTGTGTCTCACATCTCTAAGTCAGTGTGATGTTCCTCACATCACCAACCCAGTGTGATGTGTCTCACATGTCCAAGTCAGTGTGATGTGTCTCATATCACCAACCCAGTGTGATGTGTCTCACATCAGCAACCCAGTGGGATCTTCCTCACATCTCCAAGTCAGTGTGATATGTCTTACATCTCTAAGTCAGAGAAATGTTCCTCACATCACCAACCCATGTGATGTTCCTCACATCACCAAACCAGTGTGATGTGTCTCACATCTCCAAGTCAGTGTGATGTTCCTCACATCACCAACCCAGTGTGATGTGTGTCACATCTCCAAGTAAATGTGATATTCCTCACATCACCAACCCAGTGTGATGTGTTTCACATCGGTGTGATGTTCCTCACATCTCCAAGTCAGTGTGATGTGTCGCACATCACCAACTCAGTGTGATGTGTCTCACATCTCCAAGTCAGTGTGATATTCCTCACATCACCAACCCAGTGTGATGTGTCTCACATCTCTAAGTCAGTGTGATGTTCTCACATCACCAACCCAGTGTGATGTGTCTCACATCTCCAAGTCAGTGTGATGTTCCTCACATCCCCAAGTCAGTGTGATGTGTCTCACATCACCAACCCAATGTGATGTTCCTCACATCTCCAAGTCAGGGTGATGTGTCGCACATCACCAACCCAGAGTGATGTGTCTCACATCACAAAGTCAGTGTGATGTTCATCACATCCCCAAGTCAGTGTGATGTGTCTCACATCACCAACCCAGTGTGAGGTGTCTCACATCTCCAAGTCAGTGTGATATTCCTCACATTACCAACCCAGTGTGATGTTCCTCACATCTCCAAGTCAGTGTGATGTGTCGCACATCACCAACCCAGTGTGATGTGTCTCACATCTCCAAGTCAGTGTGATGTTCCTCACATTACCAACCCAGTGTGATGTTCCTCACATCTCCAAGTCAGTGTGATGTGTCTCACATCACCAAGTCAGTGTGATGTTCTTCACATCCCCAAGTCAGTGTAATGTGTCTCACATCACCAACCCAGTGTGATGTGTCACATCTCCAAGTCAGTGTGATGTTCCTCACATTACCAACCCAGTGTGATGTGTCGCACATCACCAACCCAGTGTGATGTGTCTCACATCACCAAGTCAGTGTGATGTTCCTCACATCCACAAGTCAGTGTGATGTGTCTCACATCACCAACCCAGTGTGATGTTCCTCACATCTCCAAGTCAGTGTGATGTTCCTCACATTACCAACCCAGTGTGATGTGTCTCACATCACCAACCCAATGTGATATACCTCACATGTCCAAGTCAGTGTGATGTGTCTCATATCACGAACCCAGTGTGATGTTTCTCACATCAGCAACCCAGTGTGATGTTCCTCATATCTCCAAGTCAGTGTGATATGTCTTACATCTCTAAGTCAGAGAGATGTTCCTCACATCACCAACCCATGTGATGTTCCTCACATCACCAAACCCGTGTGATGTGTCTCACATCACCAAGTCAGTGTGATGTTCCTCACATCACCAACCCAGTGTGATGTTCCTCACATCCCCAAGTCAGTGTGATGTGTCGCACATCACCAACCCAGTGTGATGTGTCTCACATCACCAAGTCAGTGTGATGTACCTCACATCCCCAAGTCAGTGTGATGTGTCTCACATCACCAACCCAGTGTGATGTTCCTCACATCCTCAAGTCAGTGTGATGTGTCTCACATCGGTGTGATATTTCTCACATCTCCAAGTCAGTGTGATGTTCCTCACATCACCAACCTAGTGTGATGTGTCTCACATCACCAAGTCAGTGTGATGTACCTCACATCCCCAAGTCAGTGTGATGTGTCTCACATCACCAACCCAGTGTGATGATCCTCACATCCTCAAGTCAGTGTGATGTGTCTCACATCGGTGTGATGTTCCTCACTTCTCCAAGTCAGTGTGATGTGTCGCACACCACCAACCCAGTGTAATGTGTCTCACATCACCAAGTCAGTGTGATGTTCCTCACATCCCCAAGTCAGTGTGATGTGTCTTACATCACCAACCCAGTGTATGTACACATCTTGAAGTCAGAGAGATGTTCCTCACATCACCAACCCATGTGATGTTCTTCACATCACCAAACCCGTGTGATGTGTCTCACATCTCCAAGTCAGTGTGATGTTCCTCACATCACCAACCCAGTGTGATGTTCCTCACATCACCAACCCAATGTGATATACCTCACATGTCCAAGTCAGTGTGATGTGTCTCATATCACGAACCCAGTGTGATGTTTCTCACATCAGCAACCCAGTGTGATCTTCCTCACATCTCCAAGTCAGTGTGATATGTCTTACATCTCTAAGTCAGAGAAATGTTCCTCACATCACCAACCCAGTGTGATGTTCCTCACATCACCAAACCAGTGTGATGTGTCTCACATCTCCAAGTCAGTGTGATGTTCCTCACATCACCAACCCAGTGTGATGTGTGTCACATCTCCAAGTAAATGTGATATTCCTCACATCACCAACCCAGTGTGATGTGTTTCACATCGGTGTGATGTTCCTCACATCTCCAAGTCAGTGTGATGTGTCACACATCACCAACTCAGTGTGATGTGTCTCACATCTCTAAGTCAGTGTGATGTTCCTCACATCACCAACCCAGTGTGATGTGTCTCACATGTCCAAGTCAGTGTGATGTGTCTCATATCACCAACCCAGTGTGATGTGTCTCACATCAGCAACCCAGTGGGATCTTCCTCACATCTCCAAGTCAGTGTGATATGTCTTACATCTCTAAGTCAGAGAAATGTTTCTCACATCACCAACCCATGTGATGTTCCTCACATCACCAAACCAGTGTGATGTGTCTCACATCTCCAAGTCAGTGTGATGTTCCTCACATCACCAACCCAGTGTGATGTGTGTCACATCTCCAAGTAAATGTGATATTCCTCACATCACCAACCCAGTGTGATGTGTTTCACATCGGTGTGATGTTCCTCACATCTCCAAGTCAGTGTGATGTCTCGCACATCACCAACTCAGTGTGATGTGTCTCACATCTCCAAGTCAGTGTGATATTCCTCACATCACCAACCCAGTGTGATGTGTCTCACATCTCTAAGTCAGTGTGATGTTCTCACATCACCAACCCAGTGTGATGTGTTTCACATCTCCAAGTCAGTGTGATGTTCCTCACATCCCCAAGTCAGTGTGATGTGTCTCACATCACCAAGCCAGTGTGATGTGTCTCACATCACCAACCCAATGTGATGTTCCTCACATCTCCAAGTCAGGGTGATGTGTCGCACATCACCAACCCAGTGTGATGTGTCTCACATCACAAAGTCAGTGTGATGTTCATCACATCCCCAAGTCAGTGTGATGTGTCTCACATCACCAACCCAGTGTGATGTGTCTCACATCTCCAAGTCAGTGTGATGTTCCTCACATTACCAACCCAGTGTGATGTTCCTCACATCTCCAAGTCAGTGTGATGTGTCGCACATCACCAACCCAGTGTGATGTGTCTCACATCTCCAAGTCAGTGTGATGTTCCTCACATTACCAACGTAGTGTGATGTTCCTCACATCTCCAAGTCAGTGTGATGTGTCTCACATCACCAAGTCAGTGTGATGTTCTTCACATCCCCAAGTCAGTGTGATGTGTCTCACATCACCAACCCAGTGTGATGTGTCTCACATCTCCAAGTCAGTGTGATGTTCCTCACATTACCAACCCAGTGTGATGTTCCTCACATCTCCAAGTCAGTGTGATGTGTCGCACATCACCAACCCAGTGTGATGTGTCTCACATCACCAACTCAGTGTGATGTGTCTCACATCTCTAAGTCAGTGTGATGTTCCTCACATCACCAACCCAGTGTGATGTGCCTCACATGTCCAAGTCAGTGTGATGTGTCTCATATCACCAACCCATGTGATGTTCCTCACATCACCAAACCAGTGTGATGTGTCTCACATCTCTAAGTCAGTGTGATGTTCCTCACATCACCAACCCAGTGTGATGTGTGTCACATCTCCAAGTAAATGTGATATTCCTCACATCACCAACCCAGTGTGATGTGTTTCACATCGGTGTGATGTTCCTCACATCTCCAAGTCAGTGTGATGTCTCGCACATCACCAACTCAGTGTGATGTGTCTCACATCTCCAAGTCAGTGTGATATTCCTCACATCACCAACCCAGTGTGATGTGTCTCACATCTCTAAGTCAGTGTGATGTTCTCACATCACCAACCCAGTGTGATGTGTTTCACATCTCCAAGTCAGTGTGATGTTCCTCACATCCCCAAGTCAGTGTGATGTGTCTCACATCACCAAGCCAGTGTGATGTGTCTCACATCACCAACCCAATGTGATGTTCCTCACATCTCCAAGTCAGGGTGATGTGTCGCACATCACCAACCCAGTGTGATGTGTCTCACATCACAAAGTCAGTGTGATGTTCATCACATCCCCAAGTCAGTGTGATGTGTCTCACATCACCAACCCAGTGTGATGTTCCTCACATTACCAACCCAGTGTGATGTTCCTCACATCTCCAAGTCAGTGTGATGTGTCGCACATCACCAACCCAGTGTGATGTGTCTCACATCTCCAAGTCAGTGTGATGTTCCTCACATTACCAACCCAGTGTGATGTTCCTCACATCTCCAAGTCAGTGTGATGTGTCTCACATCACCAAGTCAGTGTGATGTTCTTCACATCCCCAAGTCAGTGTGATGTGTCTCACATCACCAACCCAGTGTGATGTGTCTCACATCTCCAAGTCAGTGTGATGTTCCTCACATTACCAACCCAGTGTGATGTTCCTCACATCTCCAAGTCAGTGTGATGTGTCGCACATCACCAACCCAGTGTGATGTGTCTCACATCACCAACTCAGTGTGATGTGTCTCACATCTCTAAGTCAGTGTGATGTTCCTCACATCACCAACCTAGTGTGATGTGTCTCACATGTCCAAGTCAGTGTGATGTGTCTCATATCACCAACCCAGTGTGATGTGTCTCACATCAGCAACCCAGTGGGATCTTCCTCACATCTCCAAGTCAGTGTGATATGTCTTACATCTCTAAGTCAGAGAAATGTTTCTCACATCACCAACCCATGTGATGTTCCTCACATCACCAAACCAGTGTGATGTGTCTCACATCTCCAAGTCAGTGTGATGTTCCTCACATCACCAACCCAGTGTGATGTGTGTCACATCTCCAAGTAAATGTGATATTCCTCACATCACCAACCCAGTGTGATGTGTTTCACATCGGTGTGATGTTCCTCACATCTCCAAGTCAGTGTGATGTGTCGCACATCACCAACTCAGTGTGATGTGTCTCACATCTCCAAGTCAGTGTGATATTCCTCACATCACCAACCCAGTGTGATGTGTTTCACATCTCTAAGTCAGTGTGATGTTCCTCACATCACCAACCCAGTGTGATGTGTCTCACATGTCCAAGTCAGTGTGATGTGTCTCATATCACCAACCCAGTGTGATGTGTCTCACATCAGCAACCCAGTGGGATCTTCCTCACATCTCCAAGTCAGTGTGATATGTCTTACATCTCTAAGTCAGAGAAATGTTCCTCACATCACCAACCCATGTGATGTTCCTCACATCACCAAACCAGTGTGATGTGTCTCACATCTCCAAGTCAGTGTGATGTTCCTCACATCACCAACCCAGTGTGATGTGTGTCACATCTCCAAGTAAATGTGATATTCCTCACATCACCAACCCAGTGTGATGTGTTTCACATCGGTGTGATGTTCCTCACATCTCCAAGTCAGTGTGATGTCTCGCACATCACCAACTCAGTGTGATGTGTCTCACATCTCCAAGTCAGTGTGATATTCCTCACATCACCAACCCAGTGTGATGTGTCTCACATCTCTAAGTCAGTGTGATGTTCTCACATCACCAACCCAGTGTGATGTGTTTCACATCTCCAAGTCAGTGTGATGTTCCTCACATCCCCAAGTCAGTGTGATGTGTCTCACATCACCAAGCCAGTGTGATGTGTCTCACATCACCAACCCAATGTGATGTTCCTCACATCTCCAAGTCAGGGTGATGTGTCGCACATCACCAACCCAGTGTGATGTGTCTCACATCACAAAGTCAGTGTGATGTTCATCACATCCCCAAGTCAGTGTGATGTGTCTCACATCACCAACCCAGTGTGATGTGTCTCACATCTCCAAGTCAGTGTGATGTTCCTCACATTACCAACCCAGTGTGATGTTCCTCACATCTCCAAGTCAGTGTGATGTGTCGCACATCACCAACCCAGTGTGATGTGTCTCACATCTCCAAGTCAGTGTGATGTTCCTCACATTACCAACCCAGTGTGATGTTCCTCACTTCTCCAAGTCAGTGTGATGTGTCTCACATCACCAAGTCAGTGTGATGTTCTTCACATCCCCAAGTCAGTGTGATGTGTCTCACATCACCAACCCAGTGTGATGTGTCTCACATCTCCAAGTCAGTGTGATGTTCCTCACATTACCAACCCAGTGTGATGTTCCTCACATCTCCAAATCAGTGTGATGTGTCGCACATCACCAACCCAGTGTGATGTGTCTCACATCTCCAAGTCAGTGTGATGTTCCTCACATTACCAACCCAGTGTGATGTTCCTCACATCTCCAAGTCAGTGTGATGTGTCTCACATCACCAAGTCAGTGTGATGTTCTTCACATCCCCAAGTCAGTGTGATGTGTCTCACATCACCAACCCAGTGTGATGTGTCTCACATCTCCAAGTCAGTGTGATGTTCCTCACATTACCAACCCAGTGTGATGTGTCGCACATCACCAACCCAGTGTGATGTGTCTCACATCACCAAGTCAGTGTGATGTTCCTCACATCCACAAGTCAGTGTGATGTGTCTCACATCACCAACCCAGTGTGATGTTCCTCACATCTCCAAGTCAGTGTGATGTTCCTCACATTACCAACCCAGTGTGATGTGTCTCACATCACCAACCCAATGTGATATACCTCACATGTCCAAGTCAGTGTGATGTGTCTCATATCACGAACCCAGTGTGATGTTTCTCACATCAGCAACCCAGTGTGATGTTCCTCATATCTTCAAGTCAGTGTGATATGTCTTACATCTCTAAGTCAGAGAGATGTTCCTCACATCACCAACCCATGTGATGTTCCTCACATCACCAAACCCGTGTGATGTGTCTCACATCTCCAAGTCAGTGTGATGTTCCTCACATCACCAACCCAGTGTGATGTTCCTCACATCCCCAAGTCAGTGTGATGTGTCGCACATCACCAACCCAGTGTGATGTGTCTCACATCACCAAGTCAGTGTGATGTACCTCACATCCCCAAGTCAGTGTGATGTGTCTCACATCACCAACCCAGTGTGATGATCCTCACATCCTCAAGTCAGTGTGATGTGTCTCACATCGGTGTGATGTTCCTCACATCTCCAAGTCAGTGTGATGTGTCGCACACCACCAACCCAGTGTAATGTGTCTCACATCACCAAGTCAGGGTGATGTTCATCACATCCCCAAGTCAGTGTGATGTGTCTTACATCACCAACCCAGTGTATGTATCTCACATCTCGAAGTCAGAGTGATGTGTTTCACATCTCCAAGCCAGTGTCGTGTGTCTCACATCACCAACCCAGTGTGATGTGTCTCACATCTCCAAGTCAGTGTGATGTGTCTCACATCACCAACCCAGTGTGATGTGTCTCACATCAACAACCCAATGTGATGTTCCTCACATCTCCAAGTCAGTGTGATATGTCTTACATCTCTAAGTCAGAGAAATGTTCCTCACATCACAAACCCATGTGATGTTCCTCACATCACCAAACCAGTGTGATGTTCCTCACATCCCCAAGTCAGTGTGATGTGTCTTACATCTCCATGTCAGTATGATGTTCCTCACATCACCAACTCAATGTGATGTACCTCACATGTCCAAGTCAATGTGATGTTCCTCACATCACCAACCCAGTGTGATGTTCCTCACATCACCAACCGAGTGTGATGTGTCTCATATCTCCAAGTCAGTGTGATGGTCCTCACACCACTAACCCAGTGTGATGTGTCTCACATCTCCAAGTCAGTGTGATATTCCTCACATCACCAACCCAGTGTGATGTGTCTCACATCTCTAAGTCAGTGTGATGTTCTCACATCACCACCCCAGTGTGATGTGTCTCACATCTCCAAGTCAGTGTGATGTTCCTCACATCCCCAAGTCAGTGTGATGTGTCTCACATCACCAACCCAGTGTGATGTGTCTCACATCACCAAGTCAGTGTGATGTGTCTCACATCTCTAAGTCAGTGTGATGTGTCTCACATCACCAACCCAGTGTGATGTGTCTCACATCACCAAGTCAGTGTGATGTTCCTCACATCCCCAAGTCAGTGTGATGTGTCTCACATCTCTAAGTCAGTGTGATGTGTCTCACATCACCAACCCAGTGTGATGTGTCTCACATCTCCAAGTCATTGTGATGTGTCTCACATGTGTGATGTGTCTCACATCTCCAAGTCAGTGTGATGTTCCTCACATCCCTAAGTCAGTGTGATGTGTCTCACATCACCAAGCCAGTGTGATTTGTCTCACATCACCAACCCAATGTGATGTTCCTCACATCTCCAAGTCAGGGTGATGTGTCGCACATCATCAACCCAGTGTGATGTGTCTCACATCACAAAGTCAGTGTGATGTTCATCACATCCCCAAGTCAGTGTGATGTGTCTCACATCACCAACCCAGTGTGATGTGTCTCACATCTCCAAGTCAGTGTGATGTTCCTCACATTACCAACACAGTGTGATGTGTCGCACATCACCAACCCAGTGTGATGTGTCTCACATCACCAAGTCAGTGTGATGTTCCTCACATCCACAAGTCAGTGTGATGTGTCTCACATCACCAACCCAGTGTGATGTTCCTCACATCTCCAAGTCAGTGTGATGTTCCTCACATTACCAACCCAGTGTGATGTGTCTCACATCACCAACCCAATGTGATATACCTCACATGTCCAAGTCAGTGTGATGTGTCTCATATCACGAACCCAGTGTGATGTTTCTCACATCAGCAACCCAGTGTGATGTTCCTCATATCTCCAAGTCAGTGTGATATGTCTTACATCTCTAAGTCAGAGAGATGTTCCTCACATCACCAACCCATGTGATGTTCCTCACATCACCAAACCCGTGTGATGTGTCTCACATCTCCAAGTCAGTGTGATGTTCCTCACATCACCAACCCAGTGTGATGTTCCTCACATCCCCAAGTCAGTGTGATGTGTCGCACATCACCAACCCAGTGTGATGTGTCTCACATCACCAAGTCAGTGTGATGTACCTCACATCCCCAAGTCAGTGTGATGTGTCTCACATCACCAACCCAGTGTGATGATCCTCACATCCTCAAGTCAGTGTGATGTGTCTCACATCGGTGTGATGTTCCTCACATCTCCAAGTCAGTGTGATGTGTCGCACACCACCAACCCAGTGTAATGTGTCTCACATCACCAAGTCAGGGTGATGTTCATCACATCCCCAAGTCAGTGTGATGTGTCTTACATCACCAACCCAGTGTATGTATCTCACATCTCGAAGTCAGAGTGATGTGTTTCACATCTCCAAGCCAGTGTCGTGTGTCTCACATCACCAACCCAGTGTGATGTGTCTCACATCTCCAAGTCAGTGTGATGTGTCTCACATCACCAACCCAGTGTGATGTGTCTCACATCAACAACCCAATGTGATGTTCCTCACATCTCCAAGTCAGTGTGATATGTCTTACATCTCTAAGTCAGGGAAATGTTCCTCACATCACAAACCCATGTGATGTTCCTCACATCACCAAACCAGTGTGATGTTCCTCACATCCCCAAGTCAGTGTGATGTGTCTTACATCTCCATGTCAGTATGATGTTCCTCACATCACCAACTCAATGTGATGTACCTCACATGTCCAAGTCAATGTGATGTTCCTCACATCACCAACCCAGTGTGATGTTCCTCACATCACCAACCGAGTGTGATGTGTCTCATATCTCCAAGTCAGTGTGATGTTCCTCACACCACTAACCCAGTGTGATGTGTCTCACATCTCCAAGTCAGTGTGATATTCCTCACATCACCAACCCAGTGTGATGTGTCTCACATCTCTAAGTCAGTGTGATGTTCTCACATCACCACCCCAGTGTGATGTGTCTCACATCTCCAAGTCAGTGTGATGTTCCTCACATCCCCAAGTCAGTGTGATGTGTCTCACATCACCAACCCAGTGTGATGTGTCTCACATCACCAAGTCAGTGTGATGTGTCTCACATCTCTAAGTCAGTGTGATGTGTCTCACATCACCAACCCAGTGTGATGTGTCTCACATCACCAAGTCAGTGTGATGTTCCTCACATCCCCAAGTCAGTGTGATGTGTCTCACATCTCTAAGTCAGTGTGATGTGTCTCACATCACCAACCCAGTGTGATGTGTCTCACATCTCCAAGTCATTGTGATGTGTCTCACATGTGTGATGTGTCTCACATCTCCAAGTCAGTGTGATGTTCCTCACATCCCTAAGTCAGTGTGATGTGTCTCACATCACCAAGCCAGTGTGATTTGTCTCACATCACCAACCCAATGTGATGTTCCTCACATCTCCAAGTCAGGGTGATGTGTCGCACATCACCAACCCAGTGTGATGTGTCTCACATCACAAAGTCAGTGTGATGTTCATCACATCCCCAAGTCAGTGTGATGTGTCTCACATCACCAACCCAGTGTGATGTGTCTCACATCTCCAAGTCAGTGTGATGTTCCTCACATTACCAACCTAGTGTGATGTGTCGCACATCACCAACCCAGTGTGATGTGTCTCACATCACCAAGTCAGTGTGATGTTCCTCACATCCACAAGTCAGTGTGATGTTCCTCACATCCACAAGTCAGTGTGATGTGTCTCACATCTCCAACCCAGTGTGATGTTCCTCACATTACCAACCCAGTGTGATGTGTCTCACATCACCAACCCAATGTGATATACCTCACATGTCCAAGTCAGTGTGATGTGTCTCATATCACGAACCCAGTGTGATGTTTCTCACATCAGCAACCCAGTGTGATGTTCCTCATATCTCCAAGTCAGTGTGATATGTCTTACATCTCTAAGTCAGAGAGATGTTCCTCACATCACCAACCCATGTGATGTTCCTCACATCACCAAACCCGTGTGATGTGTCTCACATCTCCAAGTCAGTGTGATGTTCCTCACATCACCAACCCAGTGTGATGTTCCTCACATCACCAACCCAATGTGATATACCTCACATGTCCAAGTCAGTGTGATGTGTCTCATATCACGAACCCAGTGTGATGTTTCTCACATCAGCAACCCAGTGTGATCTTCCTCACATCTCCAAGTCAGTGTGATATGTCTTACATCTCTAAGTCAGAGAAATGTTCCTCACATCACAAACCCATGTGATGTTCCTCACATCACCAAACCAGTGTGATGTGTCTCACATCTCCAAGTCAGTGTGATGTTCCTCACATCACCAACCCAGTGTGATGTGTGTCACATCTCCAAGTAAATGTGATATTCCTCACATCACCAACCCAGTGTGATGTGTTTCACATTGGTGTGATGTTCCTCACATCTCCAAGTCAGTGTGATGTGTCACACATCACCAACTCAGTGTGATGTGTCTCACATCTCTAAGTCAGTGTGATGTTCCTCACATCACCAACCCAGTGTGATGTGTCTCACATGTCCAAGTCAGTGTGATGTGTCTCATATCACCAACCCAGTGTGATGTGTCTCACATCAGCAACCCAGTGGGATCTTCCTCACATCTCCAAGTCAGTGTGATATGTCTTACATCTCTAAGTCAGAGAAATGTTTCTCACATCACCAACCCATGTGATGTTCCTCACATCACCAAACCAGTGTGATGTGTCTCACATCTCCAAGTCAGTGTGATGTTCCTCACATCACCAACCCAGTGTGATGTGTGTCACATCTCCAAGTAAATGTGATATTCCTCACATCACCAACCCAGTGTGATGTGTTTCACATCGGTGTGATGTTCCTCACATCTCCAAGTCAGTGTGATGTGTCGCACATCACCAACTCAGTGTGATGTGTCTCACATCTCCAAGTCAGTGTGATATTCCTCACATCACCAACCCAGTGTGATGTGTCTCACATCTCTAAGTCAGTGTGATGTTCCTCACATCACCAACCCAGTGTGATGTGTCTCACATGTCCAAGTCAGTGTGATGTGTCTCATATCACCAACCCAGTGTGATGTGTCTCACATCAGCAACCCAGTGGGATCTTCCTCACATCTCCAAGTCAGTGTGATATGTCTTACATCTCTAAGTCAGAGAAATGTTCCTCACATCACCAACCCATGTGATGTTCCTCACATCACCAAACCAGTGTGATGTGTCTCACATCTCCAAGTCAGTGTGATGTTCCTCACATCACCAACCCAGTGTGATGTGTGTCACATCTCCAAGTAAATGTGATATTCCTCACATCACCAACCCAGTGTGATGTGTTTCACATCGGTGTGATGTTCCTCACATCTCCAAGTCAGTGTGATGTCTCGCACATCACCAACTCAGTGTGATGTGTCTCACATCTCCAAGTCAGTGTGATATTCCTCACATCACCAACCCAGTGTGATGTGTCTCACATCTCTAAGTCAGTGTGATGTTCTCACATCACCAACCCAGTGTGATGTGTTTCACATCTCCAAGTCAGTGTGATGTTCCTCACATCCCCAAGTCAGTGTGATGTGTCTCACATCACCAAGCCAGTGTGATGTGTCTCACATCACCAACCCAATGTGATGTTCCTCACATCTCCAAGTCAGGGTGATGTGTCGCACATCACCAACCCAGTGTGATGTGTCTCACATCACAAAGTCAGTGTGATGTTCATCACATCCCCAAGTCAGTGTGATGTGTCTCACATCACCAACCCAGTGTGATGTGTCTCACATCTCCAAGTCAGTGTGATGTTCCTCACATTACCAACCCAGTGTGATGTTCCTCACATCTCCAAGTCAGTGTGATGTGTCGCACATCACCAACCCAGTGTGATGTGTCTCACATCTCCAAGTCAGTGTGATGTTCCTCACATTACCAACCCAGTGTGATGTTCCTCACATCTCCAAGTCAGTGTGATGTGTCTCACATCACCAAGTCAGTGTGATGTTCTTCACATCCCCAAGTCAGTGTGATGTGTCTCACATCACCAACCCAGTGTGATGTGTCTCACATCTCCAAGTCAGTGTGATGTTCCTCACATTACCAACCCAGTGTGATGTTCCTCACATCTCCAAGTCAGTGTGATGTGTCGCACATCACCAACCCAGTGTGATGTGTCTCACATCACCAACTCAGTGTGATGTGTCTCACATCTCTAAGTCAGTGTGATGTTCCTCACATCACCAACCCAGTGTGATGTGTCTCACATCTCTAAGTCAGTGTGATGTTCCTCACATCACCAACCCAGTGTGATGTGTCTCACATGTCCAAGTCAGTGTGAATTGTCTCATATCACCAACCCAGTGTGATGTGTCTCACATCAGCAACCCAGTGGGATCTTCCTCACATCTCCAAGTCAGTGTGATATGTCTTACATCTCTAAGTCAGAGAAATGTTCCTCACATCACCAACCCATGTGATGTTCCTCACATCACCAAACCAGTGTGATGTGTCTCACATCTCCAAGTCAGTGTGATGTTCCTCACATCACCAACCCAGTGTGATGTGTGTCACATCTCCAAGTAAATGTGATATTCCTCACATCACCAACCCAGTGTGATGTGTTTCACATCGGTGTGATGTTCCTCACATCTCCAAGTCAGTGTGATGTCTCGCACATCACCAACTCAGTGTGATGTGTCTCACATCTCCAAGTCAGTGTGATATTCCTCACATCACCAACCCAGTGTGATGTGTCTCACATCTCTAAGTCAGTGTGATGTTCTCACATCACCAACCCAGTGTGATGTGTTTCACATCTCCAAGTCAGTGTGATGTTCCTCACATCACCAAGCCAGTGTGATGTGTCTCACATCACCAACCCAATGTGATGTTCCTCACATCTCCAAGTCAGGGTGATGTGTCGCACATCACCAACCCAGTGTGATGTGTCTCACATCACAAAGTCAGTGTGATGTTCATCACATCCCCAAGTCAGTGTGATGTGTCTCACATCACCAACCCAGTGTGATGTTCCTCACATTACCAACCCAGTGTGATGTTCCTCACATCTCCAAGTCAGTGTGATGTGTCGCACATCACCAACCCAGTGTGATGTGTCTCACATCTCCAAGTCAGTGTGATGTTCCTCACATTACCAACCCAGTGTGATGTTCCTCACATCTCCAAGTCAGTGTGATGTGTCTCACATCACCAAGTCAGTGTGATGTTCTTCACATCCCCAAGTCAGTGTGATGTGTCTCACATCACCAACCCAGTGTGATGTGTCTCACATCTCCAAGTCAGTGTGATGTTCCTCACATTACCAACCCAGTGTGATGTTCCTCACATCTCCAAGTCAGTGTGATGTGTCGCACATCACGAACCCAGTGTTATGTGTCTCACATCACCAACTCAGTGTGATGTGTCTCACATCTCTAAGTCAGTGTGATGTTCCTCACATCACCAACCTAGTGTGATGTGTCTCACATGTCCAAGTCAGTGTGATGTGTCTCATATCACCAACCCAGTGTGATGTGTCTCACATCAGCAACCCAGTGGGATCTTCCTCACATCTCCAAGTCAGTGTGATATGTCTTACATCTCTAAGTCAGAGAAATGTTTCTCACATCACCAACCCATGTGATGTTCCTCACATCACCAAACCAGTGTGATGTGTCTCACATCTCCAAGTCAGTGTGATGTTCCTCACATCACCAACCCAGTGTGATGTGTGTCACATCTCCAAGTAAATGTGATATTCCTCACATCACCAACCCAGTGTGATGTGTTTCACATCGGTGTGATGTTCCTCACATCTCCAAGTCAGTGTGATGTGTCGCACATCACCAACTCAGTGTGATGTGTCTCACATCTCCAAGTCAGTGTGATATTCCTCACATCACCAACCCAGTGTGATGTGTCTCACATCTCTAAGTCAGTGTGATGTTCCTCACATCACCAACCCAGTGTGATGTGTCTCACATGTCCAAGTCAGTGTGATGTGTCTCATATCACCAACCCAGTGTGATGTGTCTCACATCAGCAACCCAGTGGGATCTTCCTCACATCTCCAAGTCAGTGTGATATGTCTTACATCTCTAAGTCAGAGAAATGTTCCTCACATCACCAACCCATGTGATGTTCCTCACATCACCAAACCAGTGTGATGTGTCTCACATCTCCAAGTCAGTGTGATGTTCCTCACATCACCAACCCAGTGTGATGTGTGTCACATCTCCAAGTAAATGTGATATTCCTCACATCACCAACCCAGTGTGATGTGTTTCACATCGGTGTGATGTTCCTCACATCTCCAAGTCAGTGTGATGTCTCGCACATCACCAACTCTGTGATGTGTCTCACATCTCCAAGTCAGTGTGATATTCCTCACATCACCAACCCAGTGTGATGTGTCTCACATCTCTAAGTCAGTGTGATGTTCTCACATCACCAACCCAGTGTGATGTGTTTCACATCTCCAAGTCAGTGTGATGTTCCTCACATCCCCAAGTCAGTGTGATGTGTCTCACATCACCAAGCCAGTGTGATGTGTCTCACATCACCAACCCAATGTGATGTTCCTCACATCTCCAAGTCAGGGTGATGTGTCGCACATCACCAACCCAGTGTGATGTGTCTCACATCACAAAGTCAGTGTGATGTTCATCACATCCCCAAGTCAGTGTGATGTTTCTCACATCACCAACCCAGTGTGATGTGTCTCACATCTCCAAGTCAGTGTGATGTTCCTCACATTACCAACCCAGTGTGATGTTCCTCACATCTCCAAGTCAGTGTGATGTGTCGCACATCACCAACCCAGTGTGATGTGTCTCACATCTCCAAGTCAGTGTGATGTTCCTCACATTACCAACCCAGTGTGATGTTCCTCACTTCTCCAAGTCAGTGTGATGTGTCTCACATCACCAAGTCAGTGTGATGTTCTTCACATCCCCAAGTCAGTGTGATGTGTCTCACATCACCAACCCAGTGTGATGTGTCTCACATCTCCAAGTCAGTGTGATGTTCCTCACATTACCAACCCAGTGTGATGTTCCTCACATCTCCAAGTCAGTGTGATGTGTCTCACATCACCAAGTCAGTGTGATGTTCTTCACATCCCCAAGTCAGTGTGATGTGTCTCACATCACCAACCCAGTGTGATGTGTCTCACATCTCCAAGTCAGTGTGATGTTCCTCACATTACCAACCCAGTGTGATGTGTCGCACATCACCAACCCAGTGTGATGTGTCTCACATCACCAAGTCAGTGTGATGTTCCTCACATCCACAAGTCAGTGTGATGTGTCTCACATCACCAACCCAGTGTGATGTTCCTCACATCTCCAAGTCAGTGTGATGTTCCTCACATTACCAACCCAGTGTGATGTGTCTCACATCACCAACCCAATGTGATATACCTCACATGTCCAAGTCAGTGTGATGTGTCTCATATCACGAACCCAGTGTGATGTTTCTCACATCAGCAACCCAGTGTGATGTTCCTCATATCTCCAAGTCAGTGTGATATGTCTTACATCTCTAAGTCAGAGAGATGTTCCTCACATCACCAACCCATGTGATGTTCCTCACATCACCAAACCCGTGTGATGTGTCTCACATCTCCAAGTCAGTGTGATGTTCCTCACATCACCAACCCAGTGTGATGTTCCTCACATCCCCAAGTCAGTGTGATGTGTCGCACATCACCAACCCAGTGTGATGTGTCTCACATCACCAAGTCAGTGTGATGTACCTCACATCCCCAAGTCAGTGTGATGTGTCTCACATCACCAACCCAGTGTGATGATCCTCACATCCTCAAGTCAGTGTGATGTGTCTCACATCGGTGTGATGTTCCTCACATCTCCAAGTCATTGTGATGTGTCGCACACCACCAACCCAGTGTAATGTGTCTCACATCACCAAGTCAGGGTGATGTTCATCACATCCCCAAGTCAGTGTGATGTGTCTTACATCACCAACCCAGTGTATGTATCTCACATCTCGAAGTCAGAGTGATGTGTTTCACATCTCCAAGCCAGTGTCGTGTGTCTCACATCACCAACCCAGTGTGATGTGTCTCACATCTCCAAGTCAGTGTGATGTGTCTCACATCACCAACCCAGTGTGATGTGTCTCACATCAACAACCCAATGTGATGTTCCTCACATCTCCAAGTCAGTGTGATATGTCTTACATCTCTAAGTCAGAGAAATGTTCCTCACATCACAAACCCATGTGATGTTCCTCACATCACCAAACCAGTGTGATGTGTCTCACATCTCCAAGTCAGTGTGATGTTCCTCACATCACCAACCCAGTGTGATGTGTGTCACATCTCCAAGTAAATGTGATATTCCTCACATCACCAACCCAGTGTGATGTGTCTCACATCGGTGTGATGTTCCTCACATCTCCAAGTCAGTGTGATGTGTCGCACATCACCAACTCAGTGTGATGTGTCTCACATCTCCAAGTCAGTGTGATATTCCTCACATCACCAACCCAGTGTGATGTGTCTCACATCTCTAAGTCAGTGTGATGTTCTCACATCACCAACCCAGTGTGATGTGTTTCACATCTCCAAGTCAGTGTGATGTTCCTCAGATCCCCAAGTCAGTGTGATGTGTCTCACATCACCAAGCCAGTGTGATGTGTCTCACATCACCAACCCAATGTGATGTTCCTCACATCTCCAAGTCAGGGTGATATTCCTCACATCACCAACCCAGTGTGATGTGTCTCACATCTCTAAGTCAGTGTGATGTTCTCACATCACCAACCCAGTGTGATGTGTTTCACATCTCCAAGTCAGTGTGATGTTCCTCACATCCCCAAGTCAGTGTGATGTGTCTCACATCACCAAGCCAGTGTGATGTGTCTCACATCACCAACCCAATGTGATGTTCCTCACATCTCCAAGTCAGGGTGATGTGTCGCACATCACCAACCCAGTGTGATGTGTCTCACATCACAAAGTCAGTGTGATGTTCATCACATCCCCAAGTCAGTGTGATGTTTCTCACATCACCAACCCAGTGTGATGTGTCTCACATCTCCAAGTCAGTGTGATGTTCCTCACATTACCAACCCAGTGTGATGTTCCTCACATCTCCAAGTCAGTGTGATGTGTCGCACATCACCAACCCAGTGTGATGTGTCTCACATCTCCAAGTCAGTGTGATGTTCCTCACATTACCAACCCAGTGTGATGTTCCTCACTTCTCCAAGTCAGTGTGATGTGTCTCACATCACCAAGTCAGTGTGATGTTCTTCACATCCCCAAGTCAGTGTGATGTGTCTCACATCACCAACCCAGTGTGATGTGTCTCACATCTCCAAGTCAGTGTGATGTTCCTCACATTACCAACCCAGTGTGATGTTCCTCACATCTCCAAGTCAGTGTGATGTGTCTCACATCACCAAGTCAGTGTGATGTTCTTCACATCCCCAAGTCAGTGTGATGTGTCTCACATCACCAACCCAGTGTGATGTGTCTCACATCTCCAAGTCAGTGTGATGTTCCTCACATTACCAACCCAGTGTGATGTGTCGCACATCACCAACCCAGTGTGATGTGTCTCACATCACCAAGTCAGTGTGATGTTCCTCACATCCACAAGTCAGTGTGATGTGTCTCACATCACCAACCCAGTGTGATGTTCCTCACATCTCCAAGTCAGTGTGATGTTCCTCACATTACCAACCCAGTGTGATGTGTCTCACATCACCAACCCAATGTGATATACCTCACATGTCCAAGTCAGTGTGATGTGTCTCATATCACGAACCCAGTGTGATGTTTCTCACATCAGCAACCCAGTGTGATGTTCCTCATATCTCCAAGTCAGTGTGATATGTCTTACATCTCTAAGTCAGAGAGATGTTCCTCACATCACCAACCCATGTGATGTTCCTCACATCACCAAACCCGTGTGATGTGTCTCACATCTCCAAGTCAGTGTGATGTTCCTCACATCACCAACCCAGTGTGATGTTCCTCACATCCCCAAGTCAGTGTGATGTGTCGCACATCACCAACCCAGTGTGATGTGTCTCACATCACCAAGTCAGTGTGATGTACCTCACATCCCCAAGTCAGTGTGATGTGTCTCACATCACCAACCCAGTGTGATGATCCTCACATCCTCAAGTCAGTGTGATGTGTCTCACATCGGTGTGATGTTCCTCACATCTCCAAGTCATTGTGATGTGTCGCACACCACCAACCCAGTGTAATGTGTCTCACATCACCAAGTCAGGGTGATGTTCATCACATCCCCAAGTCAGTGTGATGTGTCTTACATCACCAACCCAGTGTATGTATCTCACATCTCGAAGTCAGAGTGATGTGTTTCACATCTCCAAGCCAGTGTCGTGTGTCTCACATCACCAACCCAGTGTGATGTGTCTCACATCTCCAAGTCAGTGTGATGTGTCTCACATCACCAACCCAGTGTGATGTGTCTCACATCAACAACCCAATGTGATGTTCCTCACATCTCCAAGTCAGTGTGATATGTCTTACATCTCTAAGTCAGAGAAATGTTCCTCACATCACAAACCCATGTGATGTTCCTCACATCACCAAACCAGTGTGATGTGTCTCACATCTCCAAGTCAGTGTGATGTTCCTCACATCACCAACCCAGTGTGATGTGTGTCACATCTCCAAGTAAATGTGATATTCCTCACATCACCAACCCAGTGTGATGTGTCTCACATCGGTGTGATGTTCCTCACATCTCCAAGTCAGTGTGATGTGTCGCACATCACCAACTCAGTGTGATGTGTCTCACATCTCCAAGTCAGTGTGATATTCCTCACATCACCAACCCAGTGTGATGTGTCTCACATCTCTAAGTCAGTGTGATGTTCTCACATCACCAACCCAGTGTGATGTGTTTCACATCTCCAAGTCAGTGTGATGTTCCTCAGATCCCCAAGTCAGTGTGATGTGTCTCACATCACCAAGCCAGTGTGATGTGTCTCACATCACCAACCCAATGTGATGTTCCTCACATCTCCAAGTCAGGGTGATGTGTCGCACATCACCAACCCAGTGTGATGTGTCTCACATCACAAAGTCAGTGTGATGTTCATCACATCCCCAAGTCAGTGTGATGTTTCTCACATCACCAACCCAGTGTGATGTGTCTCACATCTCCAAGTCAGTGTGATGTTCCTCACATTACCAACCCAGTGTGATGTTCCTCACATCTCCAAGTCAGTGTGATGTGTCGCACATCACCAACCCAGTGTGATGTGTCTCACATCTCCAAGTCAGTGTGATGTTCCTCACATTACCAACCCAGTGTGATGTTCCTCACTTCTCCAAGTCAGTGTGATGTGTCTCACATCACCAAGTCAGTGTGATGTTCTTCACATCCCCAAGTCAGTGTGATGTGTCTCACATCACCAACCCAGTGTGATGTGTCTCACATCTCCAAGTCAGTGTGATGTTCCTCACATTACCAACCCAGTGTGATGTTCCTCACATCTCCAAGTCAGTGTGATGTGTCTCACATCACCAAGTCAGTGTGATGTTCTTCACATCCCCAAGTCAGTGTGATGTGTCTCACATCACCAACCCAGTGTGATGTGTCTCACATCTCCAAGTCAGTGTGATGTTCCTCACATTACCAACCCAGTGTGATGTGTCGCACATCACCAACCCAGTGTGATGTGTCTCACATCACCAAGTCAGTGTGATGTTCCTCACATCCACAAGTCAGTGTGATGTGTCTCACATCACCAACCCAGTGTGATGTTCCTCACATCTCCAAGTCAGTGTGATGTTCCTCACATTACCAACCCAGTGTGATGTGTCTCACATCACCAACCCAATGTGATATACCTCACATGTCCAAGTCAGTGTGATGTGTCTCATATCACCAACCCAGTGTGATGTTTCTCACATCAGCAACCCAGTGTGATGTTCCTCATATCTCCAAGTCAGTGTGATATGTCTTACATCTCTAAGTCAGAGAGATGTTCCTCACATCACCAACCCATGTGATGTTCCTCACATCACCAAACCCGTGTGATGTGTCTCACATCTCCAAGTCAGTGTGATGTTCCTCACATCACCAACCCAGTGTGATGTTCCTCACATCCCCAAGTCAGTGTGATGTGTCGCACATCACCAACCCAGTGTGATGTGTCTCACATCACCAAGTCAGTGTGATGTACCTCACATCCCCAAGTCAGTGTGATGTGTCTCACATCACCAACCCAGTGTGATGATCCTCACATCCTCAAGTCAGTGTGATGTGTCTCACATCGGTGTGATGTTCCTCACATCTCCAAGTCAGTGTGATGTGTCGCACACCACCAACCCAGTGTAATGTGTCTCACATCACCAAGTCAGGGTGATGTTCCTCACATTACCAACCCAGTGTGATGTGTCTCACATCACCAACCCAATGTGATATACCTCACATGTCCAAGTCAGTGTGATGTGTCTCATATCACGAACCCAGTGTGATGTTTCTCACATCAGCAACCCAGTGTGATGTTCCTCATATCTCCAAGTCAGTGTGATATGTCTTACATCTCTAAGTCAGAGAGATGTTCCTCACATCACCAACCCATGTGATGTTCCTCACATCACCAAACCCGTGTGATGTGTCTCACATCTCCAAGTCAGTGTGATGTTCCTCACATCACCAACCCAGTGTGATGTTCCTCACATCCCCAAGTCAGTGTGATGTGTCGCACATCACCAACCCAGTGTGATGTGTCTCACATCACCAAGTCAGTGTGATGTACCTCACATCCCCAAGTCAGTGTGATGTGTCTCACATCACCAACCCAGTGTGATGATCCTCACATCCTCAAGTCAGTGTGATGTGTCTCACATCGGTGTGATGTTCCTCACATCTCCAAGTCAGTGTGATGTGTCGCACACCACCAACCCAGTGTAATGTGTCTCACATCACCAAGTCAGGGTGATGTTCATCACATCCCCAAGTCAGTGTGATGTGTCTTACATCACCAACCCAGTGTATGTATCTCACATCTCGAAGTCAGAGTGATGTGTTTCACATCTCCAAGCCAGTGTCGTGTGTCTCACATCACCAACCCAGTGTGATGTGTCTCACATCTCCAAGTCAGTGTGATGTGTCTCACATCACCAACCCAGTGTGATGTGTCTCACATCAACAACCCAATGTGATGTTCCTCACATCTCCAAGTCAGTGTGATATGTCTTACATCTCTAAGTCAGAGAAATGTTCCTCACATCACAAACCCATGTGATGTTCCTCACATCACCAAACCAGTGTGATGTGTCTCACATCTCCAAGTCAGTGTGATGTTCCTCACATCACCAACCCAGTGTGATGTGTGTCACATCTCCAAGTAAATGTGATATTCCTCACATCACCAACCCAGTGTGATGTGTCTCACATCGGTGTGATGTTCCTCACATCTCCAAGTCAGTGTGATGTGTCGCACATCACCAACTCATTGTGATGTGTCTCACATCTCCAAGTCAGTGTGATATTCCTCACATCACCAACCCAGTGTGATGTGTCTCACATCTCTAAGTCAGTGTGATGTTCTCACATCACCAACCCAGTGTGATGTTCCTCACATCCCCAAGTCAGTGTGATGTGTCTCACATCACCAAGCCAGTGTGATGTGTCTCACATCACCAACCCAATGTGGTGTTCCTCACATCTCCAAGTCAGGGTGATGTGTCTCACATCACCAAGTCAGTGTGATGTGTCTCACATCACCAACCCAATGTGATGTTCCTCACATCTCCAAGTCAGTGTGATGTGTCTCACATCACCAACCCAGTGTGATGTGTCTCACATCTCCAAGTCAGTGTGATGTTCCTCACATTACCAACCCAGTGTGATGTTCCTCACATCTCCAAATCAGTGTGATGTGTCGCACATCACCAACCCAGTGTGATGTGTCTCACATCTCCAAGTCAGTGTGATGTTCCTCACATTACCATCCCAGTGTGATGTTCCTCACATATCCAAGTCAGTGTGATGTGTCTCACATCACCAAGTCAGTGTGATGTTCTTCACATCCCCAAGTCAGTGTGATGTGTCTACATCTCTAAGTCAGTGTGATGTGTCTCACATCACCAACCCAGTGTGATGTGTCTCACATCACCAACCCAGTGTGATGTGTCTCACATCTCCAAGTCATTGAGATGTGTCTCACATGTGTGATGTGTCTCACATCTCCAAGTCAGTGTGATGTTCCTCACATCCCTAAGTCAGTGTGATGTGTCTCACATCACCAAGCCAGTGTGATTTGTCTCACATCACCAACCCAATGTGATGTTCCTCACATCTCCAAGTCAGGGTGATGTGTCGCACATCACCAACCCAGTGTGATGTGTCTCACATCACAAAGTCAGTGTGATGTTCATCACATCCCCAAGTCAGTGTGATGTGTCTCACATCACCAACCCAGTGTGATGTGTCTCACATCTCCAAGTCAGTGTGATGTTCCTCACATTACCAACCCAGTGTGATGTTCCTCACATCTCCAAGTCAGTGTGATGTGTCGCACATCACCAACCCAGTGTGATGTGTCTCACATCTCCAAGTCAGTGTGATGTTCCTCACATTACCAACCCAGTGTGATGTTCCTCACATCTCCAAGTCAGTGTGATGTGTCTCACATCACCAAGTCAGTGTGATGTTCTTCACATCCCCAAGTCAGTGTGATGTGTCTCACATCACCAACCCAGTGTGATGTGTCTCACATCTCCAAGTCAGTGTGATGTTCCTCACATTACCAACCCAGTGTGATGTGTCGCACATCACCAACCCAGTGTGATGTGTCTCATATCACCAAGTCAGTGTGATGTTCCTCACATCCACAAGTCAGTGTGATGTGTCTCACATCACCAACCCAGTGTGATGTTCCTCACATCTCCAAGTCAGTGTGATGTTCCTCACATTACCAACCCAGTGTGATGTGTCTCACATCACCAACCCAATGTGATATACCTCACATGTCCAAGTCAGTGTGATGTGTCTCATATCACGAACCCAGTGTGATGTTTCTCACATCAGCAACCCAGTGTGATGTTCCTCATATCTCCAAGTCAGTGTGATATGTCTTACATCTCTAAGTCAGAGAGATGTTCCTCACATCACCAACCCATGTGATGTTCCTCACATCACCAAACCCGTGTGATGTGTCTCACATCTCCAAGTCAGTGTGATGTTCCTCACATCACCAACCCAGTGTGATGTTCCTCACATCCCCAAGTCAGTGTGATGTGTCGCACATCACCAACCCAGTGTGATGTGTCTCACATCACCAAGTCAGTGTGATGTACCTCACATCCCCAAGTCAGTGTGATGTGTCTCACATCACCAACCCAGTGTGATGATCCTCACATCCTCAAGTCAGTGTGATGTGTCTCACATCGGTGTGATGTTCCTCACATCTCCAAGTCAGTGTGATGTGTCGCACACCACCAACCCAGTGTAATGTGTCTCACATCACCAAGTCAGGGTGATGTTCATCACATCCCCAAGTCAGTGTGATGTGTCTTACATCACCAACCCAGTGTATGTATCTCACATCTCGAAGTCAGAGTGATGTGTTTCACATCTCCAAGCCAGTGTCGTGTGTCTCACATCACCAACCCAGTGTGATGTGTCTCACATCTCCAAGTCAGTGTGATGTGTCTCACATCACCAACCCAGTGTGATGTGTCTCACATCAACAACCCAATGTGATGTTCCTCACATCTCCAAGTCAGTGTGATATGTCTTACATCTCTAAGTCAGAGAAATGTTCCTCACATCACAAACCCATGTGATGTTCCTCACATCACCAAACCAGTGTGATGTGTCTCACATCTCCAAGTCAGTGTGATGTTCCTCACATCACCAACCCAGTGTGATGTGTGTCACATCTCCAAGTAAATGTGATATTCCTCACATCACCAACCCAGTGTGATGTGTCTCACATCGGTGTGATGTTCCTCACATCTCCAAGTCAGTGTGATGTGTCGCACATCACCAACTCAGTGTGATGTGTCTCACATCTCCAAGTCAGTGTGATATTCCTCACATCACCAACCCAGTGTGATGTGTCTCACATCTCTAAGTCAGTGTGATGTTCTCACATCACCAACCCAGTGTGATGTGTTTCACATCTCCAAGTCAGTGTGATGTTCCTCAGATCCCCAAGTCAGTGTGATGTGTCTCACATCACCAAGCCAGTGTGATGTGTCTCACATCACCAACCCAATGTGATGTTCCTCACATCTCCAAGTCAGGGTGATGTGTCGCACATCACCAACCAAGTGTGATGTGTCTCACATCACAAAGTCAGTGTGATGTTCATCACATCCCCAAGTCAGTGTGATGTTTCTCACATCACCAACCCAGTGTGATGTGTCTCACATCTCCAAGTCAGTGTGATGTTCCTCACATTACCAACCCAGTGTGATGTTCCTCACATCTCCAAGTCAGTGTGATGTGTCGCACATCACCAACCCAGTGTGATGTGTCTCACATCTCCAGGTCAGTGTGATGTTCCTCACATTACCAACCCAGTGTGATGTTCCTCACTTCTCCAAGTCAGTGTGATGTGTCTCACATCACCAAGTCAGTGTGATGTTCTTCACATCCCCAAGTCAGTGTGATGTGTCTCACATCACCAACCCAGTGTGATGTGTCTCACATCTCCAAGTCAGTGTGATGTTCCTCACATTACCAACCCAGTGTGATGTTCCTCACATCTCCAAGTCAGTGTGATGTGTCTCACATCACCAAGTCAGTGTGATGTTCTTCACATCCCCAAGTCAGTGTGATGTGTCTCACATCACCAACCCAGTGTGATGTGTCTCACATCTCCAAGTCAGTGTGATGTTCCTCACATTACCAACCCAGTGTGATGTGTCGCACATCACCAACCCAGTGTGATGTGTCTCACATCACCAAGTCAGTGTGATGTTCCTCACATCCACAAGTCAGTGTGATGTGTCTCACATCACCAACCCAGTGTGATGTTCCTCACATCTCCAAGTCAGTGTGATGTTCCTCACATTACCAACCCAGTGTGATGTGTCTCACATCACCAACCCAATGTGATATACCTCACATGTCCAAGTCAGTGTGATGTGTCTCATATCACGAACCCAGTGTGATGTTTCTCACATCAGCAACCCAGTGTGATGTTCCTCATATCTCCAAGTCAGTGTGATATGTCTTACATCTCTAAGTCAGAGAGATGTTCCTCACATCACCAACCCATGTGATGTTCCTCACATCACCAAACCCGTGTGATGTGTCTCACATCTCCAAGTCAGTGTGATGTTCCTCACATCACCAACCCAGTGTGATGTTCCTCACATCCCCAAGTCAGAGTGATGTGTCGCACATCACCAACCCAGTGTGATGTGTCTCACATCACCAAGTCAGTGTGATGTACCTCACATCCCCAAGTCAGTGTGATGTGTCTCACATCACCAACCCAGTGTGATGATCCTCACATCCTCAAGTCAGTGTGATGTGTCTCACATCGGTGTGATGTTCCTCACATCTCCAAGTCAGTGTGATGTGTCGCACACCACCAACCCAGTGTAATGTGTCTCACATCACCAAGTCAGGGTGATGTTCCTCACATTACCAACCCAGTGTGATGTGTCTCACATCACCAACCCAATGTGATATACCTCACATGTCCAAGTCAGTGTGATGTGTCTCATATCACGAACCCAGTGTGATGTTTCTCACATCAGCAACCCAGTGTGATGTTCCTCATATCTCCAAGTCAGTGTGATATGTCTTACATCTCTAAGTCAGAGAGATGTTCCTCACATCACCAACCCATGTGATGTTCCTCACATCACCAAACCCGTGTGATGTGTCTCACATCTCCAAGTCAGTGTGATGTTCCTCACATCACCAACCCAGTGTGATGTTCCTCACATCCCCAAGTCAGTGTGATGTGTCGCACATCACCAACCCAGTGTGATGTGTCTCACATCACCAAGTCAGTGTGATGTACCTCACATCCCCAAGTCAGTGTGATGTGTCTCACATCACCAACCCAGTGTGATGATCCTCACATCCTCAAGTCAGTGTGATGTGTCTCACATCGGTGTGATGTTCCTCACATCTCCAAGTCAGTGTGATGTGTCGCACACCACCAACCCAGTGTAATGTGTCTCACATCACCAAGTCAGGGTGATGTTCATCACATCCCCAAGTCAGTGTGATGTGTCTTACATCACCAACCCAGTGTATGTATCTCACATCTCGAAGTCAGAGTGATGTGTTTCACATCTCCAAGCCAGTGTCGTGTGTCTCACATCACCAACCCAGTGTGATGTGTCTCACATCTCCAAGTCAGTGTGATGTGTCTCACATCACCAACCCAGTGTGATGTGTCTCACATCAACAACCCAATGTGATGTTCCTCACATCTCCAAGTCAGTGTGATATGTCTTACATCTCTAAGTCAGAGAAATGTTCCTCACATCACAAACCCATGTGATGTTCCTCACATCACCAAACCAGTGTGATGTGTCTCACATCTCCAAGTCAGTGTGATGTTCCTCACATCACCAACCCAGTGTGATGTGTGTCACATCTCCAAGTAAATGTGATATTCCTCACATCACCAACCCAGTGTGATGTGTCTCACATCGGTGTGATGTTCCTCACATCTCCAAGTCAGTGTGATGTGTCGCACATCACCAACTCAGTGTGATGTGTCTCACATCTCCAAGTCAGTGTGATATTCCTCACATCACCAACCCAGTGTGATGTGTCTCACATCTCTAAGTCAGTGTGATGTTCTCACATCACCAACCCAGTGTGATGTTCCTCACATCCCCAAGTCAGTGTGATGTGTCTCACATCACCAAGCCAGTGTGATGTGTCTCACATCACCAACCCAATGTGGTGTTCCTCACATCTCCAAGTCAGGGTGATGTGTCTCACATCACCAAGTCAGTGTGATGTGTCTCACATCACCAACCCAATGTGATGTTCCTCACATCTCCAAGTCAGTGTGATGTGTCTCACATCACCAACCCAGTGTGATGTGTCTCACATCTCCAAGTCAGTGTGATGTTCCTCACATTACCAACCCAGTGTGATGTTCCTCACATCTCCAAATCAGTGTGATGTGTCGCACATCACCAACCCAGTGTGATGTGTCTCACATCTCCAAGTCAGTGTGATGTTCCTCACATTACCATCCCAGTGTGATGTTCCTCACATATCCAAGTCAGTGTGATGTGTCTCACATCACCAAGTCAGTGTGATGTTCTTCACATCCCCAAGTCAGTGTGATGTGTCTACATCTCTAAGTCAGTGTGATGTGTCTCACATCACCAACCCAGTGTGATGTGTCTCACATCACCAACCCAGTGTGATGTGTCTCACATCTCCAAGTCATTGAGATGTGTCTCACATGTGTGATGTGTCTCACATCTCCAAGTCAGTGTGATGTTCCTCACATCCCTAAGTCAGTGTGATGTGTCTCACATCACCAAGCCAGTGTGATTTGTCTCACATCACCAACCCAATGTGATGTTCCTCACATCTCCAAGTCAGGGTGATGTGTCGCACATCACCAACCCAGTGTGATGTGTCTCACATCACAAAGTCAGTGTGATGTTCATCACATCCCCAAGTCAGTGTGATGTGTCTCACATCACCAACCCAGTGTGATGTGTCTCACATCTCCAAGTCAGTGTGATGTTCCTCACATTACCAACCCAGTGTGATGTTCCTCACATCTCCAAGTCAGTGTGATGTGTCGCACATCACCAACCCAGTGTGATGTGTCTCACATCTCCAAGTCAGTGTGATGTTCCTCACATTACCAACCCAGTGTGATGTTCCTCACATCTCCAAGTCAGTGTGATGTGTCTCACATCACCAAGTCAGTGTGATGTTCTTCACATCCCCAAGTCAGTGTGATGTGTCTCACATCACCAACCCAGTGTGATGTGTCTCACATCTCCAAGTCAGTGTGATGTTCCTCACATTACCAACCCAGTGTGATGTGTCGCACATCACCAACCCAGTGTGATGTGTCTCATATCACCAAGTCAGTGTGATGTTCCTCACATCCACAAGTCAGTGTGATGTGTCTCACATCACCAACCCAGTGTGATGTTCCTCACATCTCCAAGTCAGTGTGATGTTCCTCACATTACCAACCCAGTGTGATGTGTCTCACATCACCAACCCAATGTGATATACCTCACATGTCCAAGTCAGTGTGATGTGTCTCATATCACGAACCCAGTGTGATGTTTCTCACATCAGCAACCCAGTGTGATCTTCCTCACATCTCCAAGTCAGTGTGATATGTCTTACATCTCTAAGTCAGAGAAATGTTCCTCACATCACCAACCCATGTGATGTTCCTCACATCACCAAACCAGTGTGATGTGTCTCACATCTCCAAGTCAGTGTGATGTTCCTCACATCACCAACCCAGTGTGATGTGTGTCACATCTCCAAGTAAATGTGATATTCCTCACATCACCAACCCAGTGTGATGTGTTTCACATCGGTGTGATGATCCTCACATCTCCAAGTCAGTGTGATGTGTCGCACATCACCAACTCAGTGTGATGTGTCTCACATCTCTAAGTCAGTGTGATGTTCCCACATCACCAACCCAGTGTGATGTGTCTCACATGTCCAAGTCAGTGTGATGTGTCTCATATCACCAACCCAGTGTGATGTGTCTCACATCAGCAACCCAGTGGGATCTTCCTCACATCTCCAAGTCAGTGTGATATGTCTTACATCTCTAAGTCAGAGAAATGTTTCTCACATCACCAACCCATGTGATGTTCCTCACATCACCAAACCAGTGTGATGTGTCTCACATCTCCAAGTCAGTGTGATGTTCCTCACATCACCAACCCAGTGTGATGTGTCTCACATCACCAACCCAATGTGATGTTCCTCACATCTCCAAGTCAGTGTGATGTGTCTCACATCACCAACCCAGTGTGATGTGTCTCACATCTCCAAGTCAGTGTGATGTTCCTCACATTACCAACCCAGTGTGATGTTCCTCACATCTCCAAATCAGTGTGATGTGTCGCACATCACCAACCCAGTGTGATGTGTCTCACATCTCCAAGTCAGTGTGATGTTCCTCACATTACCATCCCAGTGTGATGTTCCTCACATATCCAAGTCAGTGTGATGTGTCTCACATCACCAAGTCAGTGTGATGTTCTTCACATCCCCAAGTCAGTGTGATGTGTCTCACATCTCTAAGTCAGTGTGATGTGTCTCACATCACCAACCCAGTGTGATGTGTCTCACATCACCAACCCAGTGTGATGTGTCTCACATCTCCAAGTCATTGTGATGTGTCTCACATGTGTGATGTGTCTCACATCTCCAAGTCAGTGTGATGTTCCTCACATCCCTAAGTCAGTGTGATGTGTCTCACATCACCAAGCCAGTGTGATTTGTCTCACATCACCAACCCAATGTGATGTTCCTCACATCTCCAAGTCAGGGTGATGTGTCGCACATCACCAACCCAGTGTGATGTGTCTCACATCACAAAGTCAGTGTGATGTTCATCACATCCCCAAGTCAGTGTGATGTGTCTCACATCACCAACCCAGTGTGATGTGTCTCACATCTCCAAGTCAGTGTGATGTTCCTCACATTACCAACCCAGTGTGATGTTCCTCACATCTCCAAGTCAGTGTGATGTGTCGCACATCACCAACCCAGTGTGATGTGTCTCACATCTCCAAGTCAGTGTGATGTTCCTCACATTACCAACCCAGTGTGATGTTCCTCACATCTCCAAGTCAGTGTGATGTGTCTCACATCACCAACCCAGTGTGATGTGTCTCACATCTCCAAGTCAGTGTGATGTTCCTCACATTACCAACCCAGTGTGATGTGTCACACATCACCAACCCAGTGTGATGTGTCTCATATCACCAAGTCAGTGTGATGTTCCTCACATCCACAAGTCAGTGTGATGTGTCTCACATCACCAACCCAGTGTGATGTTCCTCACATCTCCAAGTCAGTGTGATGTTCCTCACATTACCAACCCAGTGTGATGTGTCTCACATCACCAACCCAATGTGATATACCTCACATGTCCAAGTCAGTGTGATGTGTCTCATATCACGAACCCAGTGTGATGTTTCTCACATCAGCAACCCAGTGTGATCTTCCTCACATCTCCAAGTCAGTGTGATATGTCTTACATCTCTAAGTCAGAGAAATGTTCCTCACATCACCAACCCATGTGATGTTCCTCACATCACCAAACCAGTGTGATGTGTCTCACATCTCCAAGTCAGTGTGATGTTCCTCACATCACCAACCCAGTGTGATGTGTGTCACATCTCCAAGTAAATGTGATATTCCTCACATCACCAACCCAGTGTGATGTGTTTCACATCGGTGTGATGTTCCTCACATCTCCAAGTCAGTGTGATGTGTCGCACATCACCAACTCAGTGTGATGTGTCTCACATCTCTAAGTCAGTGTGATGTTCCCACATCACCAACCCAGTGTGATGAGTCTCACATGTCCAAGTCAGTGTGATATTCCTCACATCACCAACCCAGTGTGATGTGTCTCACATCTCTAAGTCAGTGTGATGTTCTCACATCACCAACCCAGTGTGATGTGTCTCACATCTCCAAGTCAGTGTGATGTTCCTCACATCCCCAAGTCAGTGTGATATGTCTCACATCACCAACCCAATGTGATGTTCCTCACATCTCCAAGTCAGGGTGATGTGTCTCACATCACCAAGCCAGTGTGATGTGTCTCACATCACCAACCCAATGTGATGTTCCTCACATCTCCAAGTCAGTGTGATGTGTCTCACATCACCAACCCAGTGTGATGTGTCTCACATCTCCAAGTCAGTGTGATGTTCCTCACATTACCAACCCAGTGTGATGTTCCTCACATCTCCAAATCAGTGTGATGTGTCGCACATCACCAACCCAGTGTGATGTGTCTCACATCTCCAAGTCAGTGTGATGTTCCTCACATTACCATCCCAGTGTGATGTTCCTCACATATCCAAGTCAGTGTGATGTGTCTCACATCACCAAGTCAGTGTGATGTTCTTCACATCCCCAAGTCAGTGTGATGTGTCTCACATCTCTAAGTCAGTGTGATGTGTCTCACATCACCAACCCAGTGTGATGTGTCTCACATCACCAACCCAGTGTGATGTGTCTCACATCTCCAAGTCATTGTGATGTGTCTCACATGTGTGATGTGTCTCACATCTCCAAGTCAGTGTGATGTTCCTCACATCCCTAAGTCAGTGTGATGTGTCTCACATCACCAAGCCAGTGTGATTTGTCTCACATCACCAAAACAATGTGATGTTCCTCACATCTCCAAGTCAGGGTGATGTGTCGCACATCACCAACCCAGTGTGATGTGTCTCACATCACAAAGTCAGTGTGATGTTCATCACATCCCCAAGTCAGTGTGATGTGTCTCACATCACCAACCCAGTGTGATGTGTCTCACATCTCCAAGTCAGTGTGATGTTCCTCACATTACCAACCCAGTGTGATGTTCCTCACATCTCCAAGTCAGTGTGATGTGTCGCACATCACCAACCCAGTGTGATGTGTCTCACATCTCTAAGTCAGTGTGATGTTCCCACATCACCAACCCAGTGTGATGTGTCTCACATGTCCAAGTCAGTGTGATGTGTCTCATATCACCAACCCAGTGTGATGTGTCTCACATCAGCAACCCAGTGGGATCTTCCTCACATCTCCAAGTCAGTGTGATATGTCTTACATCTCTAAGTCAGAGAAATGTTTCTCACATCACCAACCCATGTGATGTTCCTCACATCACCAAACCAGTGTGATGTGTCTCACATCTCCAAGTCAGTGTGATGTTCCTCACATCACCAACCCAGTGTGATGTGTCTCACATCACCAACCCAATGTGATGTTCCTCACATCTCCAAGTCAGTGTGATGTGTCTCACATCACCAACCCAGTGTGATGTGTCTCACATCTCCAAGTCAGTGTGATGTTCCTCAAATTACCAACCCAGTGTGATGTTCCTCACATCTCCAAATCAGTGTGATGTGTCGCACATCACCAACCCAGTGTGATGTGTCTCACATCTCCAAGTCAGTGTGATGTTCCTCACATTACCATCCCAGTGTGATGTTCCTCACATATCCAAGTCAGTGTGATGTGTCTCACATCACCAAGTCAGTGTGATGTTCTTCACATCCCCAAGTCAGTGTGATGTGTCTCACATCTCTAAGTCAGTGTGATGTGTCTCACATCACCAACCCAGTGTGATGTGTCTCACATCACCAACCCAGTGTGATGTGTCTCACATCTCCAAGTCATTGTGATGTGTCTCACATGTGTGATGTGTCTCACATCTCCAAGTCAGTGTGATGTTCCTCACATCCCTAAGTCAGTGTGATGTGTCTCACATCACCAAGCCAGTGTGATTTGTCTCACATCACCAACCCAATGTGATGTTCCTCACATCTCCAAGTCAGGGTGATGTGTCGCACATCACCAACCCAGTGTGATGTGTCTCACATCACAAAGTCAGTGTGATGTTCATCACATCCCCAAGTCAGTGTGATGTGTCTCACATCACCAACCCAGTGTGATGTGTCTCACATCTCCAAGTCAGTGTGATGTTCCTCACATTACCAACCCAGTGTGATGTTCCTCACATCTCCAAGTCAGTGTGATGTGTCGCACATCACCAACCCAGTGTGATGTGTCTCACATCTCCAAGTCAGTGTGATGTTCCTCACATTACCAACCCAGTGTGATGTTCCTCACATCTCCAAGTCAGTGTGATGTGTCTCACATCACCAACCCAGTGTGATGTGTCTCACATCTCCAAGTCAGTGTGATGTTCCTCACATTACCAACCCAGTGTGATGTGTCGCACATCACCAACCCAGTGTGATGTGTCTCATATCACCAAGTCAGTGTGATGTTCCTCACATCCACAAGTCAGTGTGATGTGTCTCACATCACCAACCCAGTGTGATGTTCCTCACATCTCCAAGTCAGTGTGATGTTCCTCACATTACCAACCCAGTGTGATGTGTCTCACATCACCAACCCAATGTGATATACCTCACATGTCCGAGTCAGTGTGATGTGTCTCATATCACAAACCCAGTGTGATGTTTCTCACATCAGCAACCCAGTGTGATCTTCCTCACATCTCCAAGTCAGTGTGATATGTCTTACATCTCTAAGTCAGAGAAATGTTCCTCACATCACCAACCCATGTGATGTTCCTCACATCACCAAACCAGTGTGATGTGTCTCACATCTCCAAGTCAGTGTGATGTTCCTCACATCACCAACCCAGTGTGATGTGTGTCACATCTCCAAGTAAATGTGATATTCCTCACATCACCAACCCAGTGTGATGTGTTTCACATCGGTGTGATGTTCCTCACATCTCCAAGTCAGTGTGATGTGTCGCACATCACCAACTCAGTGTGATGTGTCTCACATCTCTAAGTCAGTGTGATGTTCCCACATCACCAACCCAGTGTGATGAGTCTCACATGTCCAAGTCAGTGTGATATTCCTCACATCACCAACCCAGTGTGATGTGTCTCACATCTCTAAGTCAGTGTGATGTTCTCACATCACCAACCCAGTGTGATGTGTCTCACATCTCCAAGTCAGTGTGATGTTCCTCACATCCCCAAGTCAGTGTGATGTGTCTCACATCACCAACCCAATGTGATGTTCCTCACATCTCCAAGTCAGGGTGATGTGTCTCACATCACCAAGCCAGTGTGATGTGTCTCACATCACCAACCCAATGTGATGTTCCTCACATCTCCAAGTCAGTGTGATGTGTCTCACATCACCAACCCAGTGTGATGTGTCTCACATCTCCAAGTCAGTGTGATGTTCCTCACATTACCAACCCAGTGTGATGTTCCTCACATCTCCAAATCAGTGTGATGTGTCGCACATCACCAACCCAGTGTGATGTGTCTCACATCTCCAAGTCAGTGTGATGTTTCTCACATTACCATCCCAGTGTGATGTTCCTCACATATCCAAGTCAGTGTGATGTGTCTCACATCACCAAGTCAGTGTGATGTTCTTCACATTCCCAAGTCAGTTTGATGTGTCTCACATCTCTAAGTCAGTGTGATGTGTCTCACATCACCAACCCAGTGTGATGTGTCTCACATCACCAACCCAGTGTGATGTGTCTCACATCTCCAAGTCATTGTGATGTGTCTCACATGTGTGATGTGTCTCACATCTCCAAGTCAGTGTGATGTTCCTCACATCCCTAAGTCAGTGTGATGTGTCTCACATCACCAAGCCAGTGTGATTTGTCTCACATCACCAACCCAATGTGATGTTCCTCACATCTCCAAGTCAGGGTGATGTGTCGCACATCACCAACCCAGTGTGATGTGTCTCACATCACAAAGTCAGTGTGATGTTCATCACATCCCCAAGTCAGTGTGATGTGTCTCACATCACCAACCCAGTGTGATGTGTCTCACATCTCCAAGTCAGTGTGATGTTCCTCACATTACCAACCCAGTGTGATGTTCCTCACATCTCCAAGTCAGTGTGATGTGTCGCACATCACCAACCCAGTGTGATGTGTCTCACATCTCCAAGTCAGTGTGATGTTCCTCACATTACCAACCCAGTGTGATGTTCCTCACATCTCCAAGTCAGTGTGATGTGTCTCACATCACTAAGTCAGTGTGATGTTCTTCACATCCCCAAGTCAGTGTGATGTGTCTCACATCACCAACCCAGTGTGATGTGTCTCACATCTCCAAGTCAGTGTGATGTTCCTCACATTACCAACCCAGTGTGATGTGTCGCACATCACCAACCCAGTGTGATGTGTCTCATATCACCAAGTCAGTGTGATGTTCCTCACATCCACAAGTCAGTGTGATGTGTCTCACATCACCAACCCAGTGTGATGTTCCTCACATCTCCAAGTCAGTGTGATGTTCCTCACATTACCAACCCAGTGTGATGTGTCTCACATCACCAACCCAATGTGATATACCTCACATGTCCAAGTCAGTGTGATGTGTCTCATATCACGAACCCAGTGTGATGTTTCTCACATCAGCAACCCAGTGTGATCTTCCTCACATCTCCAAGTCAGTGTGATATGTCTTACATCTCTAAGTCAGAGAAATGTTCCTCACATCACCAACCCATGTGATGTTCCTCACATCACCAAACCAGTGTGATGTGTCTCACATCTCCAAGTCAGTGTGATGTTCCTCACATCACCAACCCAGTGTGATGTGTGTCACATCTCCAAGTAAATGTGATATTCCTCACATCACCAACCCAGTGTGATGTGTTTCACATCGGTGTGATGTTCCTCACATCTCCAAGTCAGTGTGATGTGTCGCACATCACCAACTCAGTGTGATGTGTCTCACATCTCTAAGTCAGTGTGATGTTCCCACATCACCAACCCAGTGTGATGTGTCTCACATGTCCAAGTCAGTGTGATGTGTCTCATATCACCAACCCAGTGTGATGTGTCTCACATCAGCAACCCAGTGGGATCTTCCTCACATCTCCAAGTCAGTGTGATATGTCTTACATCTCTAAGTCAGAGAAATGTTTCTCACATCACCAACCCATGTGATGTTCCTCACATCACCAAACCAGTGTGATGTGTCTCACATCTCCAAGTCAGTGTGATGTTCCTCACATCACCAACCCAGTGTGATGTGTGTCACATCTCCAAGTAAATGTGATATTCCTCACATCACCAACCCAGTGTGATGTGTTTCACATCGGTGTGATGTTCCTCACATCTCCAAGTCAGTGTGATGTGTCGCACATCACCAACTCAGTGTGATGTGTCTCACATCTCCAAGTCAGTGTGATATTCCTCACATCACCAACCCAGTGTGATGTGTCTCACATCTCTAAGTCAGTGTGATGTTCCTCACATCACCAACCCAGTGTGATGTGTCTCACATGTCCAAGTCAGTGTGATGTGTCTCATATCACCAACCCAGTGTGATGTGTCTCACATCAGCAACCCAGTGGGATCTTCCTCACATCTCCAAGTCAGTGTGATATGTCTTACATCTCTAAGTCAGAGAAATGTTCCTCACATCACCAACCCATGTGATGTTCCTCACATCACCAAACCAGTGTGATGTGTCTCACATCTCCAAGTCAGTGTGATGTTCCTCACATCACCAACCCAGTGTGATGTGTGTCACATCTCCAAGTAAATGTGATATTCCTCACATCACCAACCCAGTGTGATGTGTTTCACATCGGTGTGATGTTCCTCACATCTCCAAGTCAGTGTGATGTCTCGCACATCACCAACTCAGTGTGATGTGTCTCACATCTCCAAGTCAGTGTGATATTCCTCACATCACCAACCCAGTGTGATGTGTCTCACATCTCTAAGTCAGTGTGATGTTCTCACATCACCAACCCAGTGTGATGTGTTTCACATCTCCAAGTCAGTGTGATGTTCCTCACATCCCCAAGTCAGTGTGATGTGTCTCACATCACCAAGCCAGTGTGATGTGTCTCACATCACCAACCCAATGTGATGTTCCTCACATCTCCAAGTCAGGGTGATGTGTCGCACATCACCAACCCAGTGTGATGTGTCTCACATCACAAAGTCAGTGTGATGTTCATCACATCCCCAAGTCAGTGTGATGTGTCTCACATCACCAACCCAGTGTGATGTGTCTCACATCTCCAAGTCAGTGTGATGTTCCTCACATTACCAACCCAGTGTGATGTTCCTCACATCTCCAAGTCAGTGTGATGTGTCGCACATCACCAACCCAGTGTGATGTGTCTCACATCTCCAAGTCAGTGTGATGTTCCTCACATTACTAACCCAGTGTGATGTTCCTCACATCTCCAAGTCAGTGTGATGTGTCTCACATCACCAAGTCAGTGTGATGTTCTTCACAACCCCAAGTCAGTGTGATGTGTCTCACATTACCAACCCAGTGTGATGTGTCTCACATCTCCAAGTCAGTGTGATGTTCCTCACATTACCAACCCAGTGTGATGTTCCTCACATCTCCAAGTCAGTGTGATGTGTCTCACATCACCAAGTCAGTGTGATGTTCTTCACATCCCCAAGTCAGTGTGATGTGTCTCACATCACCAACCCAGTGTGATGTGTCTCACATCTCCAAGTCAGTGTGATGTTCCTCACATTACCAACCCAGTGTGATGTGTCGCACATCACCAACCCAGTGTGATGTGTCTCACATCACCAAGTCAGTGTGATGTTCCTCACATCCACAATTCAGTGTGATGTGTCTCACATCACCAACCCAGTGTGATGTTCCTCACATCTCCAAGTCAGTGTGATGTTCCTCACATTACCAACCCAGTGTGATGTGTCTCACATCACCAACCCAATGTGATATACCTCACATGTCCAAGTCAGTGTGATGTGTCTCATATCATGAACCCAGTGTGATGTTTCTCACATCAGCAACCCAGTGTGATGTTCCTCATATCTCCAAGTCAGTGTGATATGTCTTACATCTCTAAGTCAGAGAGATGTTCCTCACATCACCAACCCATGTGATGTTCCTCACATCACCAAACCCGTGTGATGTGTCTCACATCTCCAAGTCAGTGTGATGTTCCTCACATCACCAACCCAGTGTGATGTTCCTCACATCTCCAAGTCAGTGTGATGTGTCGCACACCACCAACCCAGTGTAATGTGTCTCACATCACCAAGTCAGGGTGATGTTCATCACATCCCCAAGTCAGTGTGATGTGTCTTACATCACCAACCCAGTGTATGTATCTCACATCTCGAAGTCAGAGTGATGTGTTTCACATCTCCAAGCCAGTGTCGTGTGTCTCACATCACCAACCCAGTGTGATGTGTCTCACATCTCCAAGTCAGTGTGATGTGTCTCACATCACCAACCCAGTGTGATGTGTCTCACATCAACAACCCAATGTGATGTTCCTCACATCTCCAAGTCAGTGTGATATGTCTTACATCTCTAAGTCAGAGAAATGTTCCTCACATCACAAACCCATGTGATGTTCCTCACATCACCAAACCAGTGTGATGTGTCTCACATCTCCAAGTCAGTGTGATGTTCCTCACATCACCAACCCAGTGTGATGTGTGTCACATCTCCAAGTAAATGTGATATTCCTCACATCACCAACCCAGTGTGATGTGTCTCACATCGGTGTGATGTTCCTCACATCTCCAAGTCAGTGTGATGTGTCGCACATCACCAACTCAGTGTGATGTGTCTCACATCTCCAAGTCAGTGTGATATTCCTCACATCACCAACCCAGTGTGATGTGTCTCACATCTCTAAGTCAGTGTGATGTTCTCACATCACCAACCCAGTGTGATGTGTCTCACATCTCCAAGTCAGTGTGATGTTCCTCACATCCCCAAGTCAGTGTGATGTGTCTCACATCACCAAGCCAGTGTGATGTGTCTCACATCACCAACCCAATGTGATGTTCCTCACATCTCCAAGTCAGGGTGATGTGTCTCACATCACCAAGCCAGTGTGATGTGTCTCACATCACCAACCCAATGTGATGTTCCTCACATCTCCAAGTCAGTGTGATGTGTCTCACATCACCAACCCAGTGTGATGTGTCTCACATCTCCAAGTCAGTGTGATGTTCCTCACATTAACAACCCAGTGTGATGTTCCTCACATCTCCAAATCAGTGTGATGTGTCGCACATCACCAACCCAGTGTGATGTGTCTCACATCTCCAAGTCAGTGTGATGTTCCTCACATTACCATCCCAGTGTGATGTTCCTCACATATCCAAGTCAGTGTGATGTGTCTCACATCACCAAGTCAGTGTAATGTTCTTCACATCCCCAAGTCAGTGTGATGTGTCTCACATCTCTAAGTCAGTGTGATGTGTCTCACATCACCAACCCAGTGTGATGTGTCTCACATCACCAACCCAGTGTGATGTGTCTCACATCTCCAAGTCAGTGTGATGTTCCTCACATTACCAACCCAGTGTGATGTTCCTCACATCTCCAAGTCAGTGTGATGTGTCTCACATCACCAAGTCAGTGTGATGTTCTTCACATCCCCAAGTCAGTGTGATGTGTCTCACATCACCAACCCAGTGTGATGTGTGTCACATCTCCAAGTCAGTGTGATGTTCCTCACATTACCAACCCAGTGTGATGTGTCGCACATCACCAACCCAGTGTGATGTGTCTCACATCACCAAGTCAGTGTGATGTTCCTCACATCCACAAGTCAGTGTGATGTGTCTCACATCACCAACCCAGAGTGATGTTCCTCACATCTCCAAGTCAGTGTGATGTTCCTCACATTACCAACCCAGTGTGATGTGTCTCACAGCACCAACCCAATGTGATATACCTCACATGTCCAAGTCAGTGTGATGTGTCTCATATCAAGAACCCAGTGTGATGTTTCTCACATCAGCAACCCAGTGTGATGTTCCTCACATCTCCAAGTCAGTGTGATATGTCTTACATCTCTAAGTCAGAGAGATGTTCCTCACATCACCAACCCATGTGATGATCCTCACATCACCAAACCCGTGTTATGTGTCTCACATCTCCAAGTCAGTGTGATGTTCCTCACATCACCAACCCAGTGTGATGTTCCTCACATCCCCAAGTCAGTGTGATGTGTCGCACATCACCAACCCAGTGTGATGTGTCTCACATCACCAAGTCAGTGTGATGTACCTCACATCCCCAAGTCAGTGTGATGTGTCTCACATCACCAACCCAGTGTGATGTTCCTCACATCCTCAAGTCAGTGTGATGTGTCTCACATCAGTGTGATGTTCCTCACATCTCCAAGTCAGTGTGATGTGTCGCACACCACCAACCCAGTGTAATGTGTCTCACATCACCAAGTCAGTGTGATGTTCCTCACATCCCCAAGTCAGTGTGATGTGTCTTACATCACCAACCCAGAGTGATGTATCTCACATCTCGAAGTCAGAGTGATGTGTTTCACATCTCCAAGTCAGTGTGGTGTGTCTCACATCACCAACCCAGTGTGATGTGTCTCACATCTCCAAGTCAGTGTGATGTGTCTCACATCACCAACCCAGTGTGATGTGTCTTACATCTCCAAGTAAATGTGATATTCCTCACATCACCAACCCAGTGTGATGTGTCTCACATCTCTAAGTCAGTGTGATGTTCTCACATCACCAACCCAGTGTGATGTGTCTCACATCTCCAAGTCAGTGTGATGTTCCTCACATCCCCAAGTCAGTGTGATGTGTCTCACATCACCAAGCCAGTGTGATGTGTCTTACATCACCAACCCAATGTGATGTTCCTCACATCTCCAAGTCAGGGTGATGTGTCGCACATCACCAACCCAGTGTGATGTGTCTCACATCACAAAGTCAGTGTGATGTTCATCACATCTCCAAGTCAGTGTGATGTTCCTCACATTACCAACCCAGTGTGATGTTCCTCACATCTCCAAGTCAGTGTGATGTGTCGCACATCACCAACCCAGTGTGATGTGTCTCACATCTCCAAGTCAGTGTGATGTTCCTCACATTACCAACCCAGTGTGATGTTCCTCACATCTCCAAGTCAGTGTGATGTGTCTCACATCACCAAGTCAGTGTGATGTTCTTCACATCCCCAAGTCAGTGTGATGTGTCTCACATCACCAACCCAGTGTGATGTGTGTCACATCTCCAAGTCAGTGTGATGTTCCTCACATTACCAACCCAGTGTGATGTGTCGCACATCACCAACCCAGTGTGATGTGTCTCACATCACCAAGTCAGTGTGATGTTCCTCACATCCACAAGTCAGTGTGATGTGTCTCACATCACCAACCCAGTGTGATGTTCCTCACATCTCCAAGTCAGTGTGATGTTCCTCACATTACCAACCCAGTGTGATGTGTCTCACAGCACCAACCCAATGTGATATACCTCACATGTCCAAGTCAGTGTGATGTGTCTCATATCAAGAACCCAGTGTGATGTTTCTCACATCAGCAACCCAGTGTGATGTTCCTCACATCTCCAAGTCAGTGTGATATGTCTTACATCTCTAAGTCAGAGAGATGTTCCTCACATCACCAACCCATGTGATGATCCTCACATCACCAAACCCGTGTTATGTGTCTCACATCTCCAAGTCAGTGTGATGTTCCTCACATCACCAACCCAGTGTGATGTTCCTCACATCCCCAAGTCAGTGTGATGTGTCGCACATCACCAACCCAGTGTGATGTGTCTCACATCACCAAGTCAGTGTGATGTACCTCACATCCCCAAGTCAGTGTGATGTGTCTCACATCACCAACCCAGTGTGATGTTCCTCACATCCTCAAGTCAGTGTGATGTGTCTCACATCAGTGTGATGTTCCTCACATCTCCAAGTCAGTGTGATGTGTCGCACACCACCAACCCAGTGTAATGTGTCTCACATCACCAAGTCAGTGTGATGTTCCTCACATCCCCAAGTCAGTGTGATGTGTCTTACATCACCAACCCAGTGTGATGTATCTCACATCTCGAAGTCAGAGTGATGTGTTTCACATCTCCAAGTCAGTGTGGTGTGTCTCACATCACCAACCCAGTGTGATGTGTCTCACATCTCCAAGTCAGTGTGATGTGTCTCACATCACCAACCCAGTGTGATGTGTCTCACATCTCCAAGTAAATGTGATATTCCTCACATCACCAACCCAGTGTGATGTGTCTCACATCGGTGTGATGTTCCTCACATCTCCAAGTCAGTGTGATGTGTCGCACATCACCAACCCAGTGTGATGTGTCTCACATCTCCAAGTCAGTGTGATATTCCTCACATCACCAACCCAGTGTGATGTGTCTCACATCTCTAAGTCAGTGTGATATTCCTCACATCACCAACCCAGTGTGATGTGTCTCACATCTCTAAGTCAGTGTGATGTTCCTCACATCACCAACCCAGTGTGATGTGTCTCACATGTCCAAGTCAGTGTGATGTGTCTCATATCACCAACCCAGTGTGATGTGTCTCACATCAGCAACCCAGTGGGATCTTCCTCACATCTCCAAGTCAGTGTGATATGTCTTACATCTCTAAGTCAGAGAAATGTTCCTCACATCACCAACCCATGTGATGTTCCTCACATCACCAAACCAGTGTGATGTGTCTCACATCTCCAAGTCAGTGTGATGTTCCTCACATCACCAACCCAGTGTGATGTGTGTCACATCTCCAAGTAAATGTGATATTCCTCACATCACCAACCCAGTGTGATGTGTTTCACATCGGTGTGATGTTCCTCACATCTCCAAGTCAGTGTGATGTCTCGCACATCACCAACTCAGTGTGATGTGTCTCACATCTCCAAGTCAGTGTGATATTCCTCACATCACCAACCCAGTGTGATGTGTCTCACATCTCTAAGTCAGTGTGATGTTCTCACATCACCAACCCAGTGTGATGTGTTTCACATCTCCAAGTCAGTGTGATGTTCCTCACATCCCCAAGTCAGTGTGATGTGTCTCACATCACCAAGCCAGTGTGATGTGTCTCACATCACCAACCCAATGTGATGTTCCTCACATCTCCAAGTCAGGGTGATGTGTCGCACATCACCAACCCAGTGTGATGTGTCTCACATCACAAAGTCAGTGTGATGTTCATCACATCCCCAAGTCAGTGTGATGTGTCTCACATCACCAACCCAGTGTGATGTGTCTCACATCTCCAAGTCAGTGTGATGTTCCTCACATTACCAACCCAGTGTGATGTTCCTCACATCTCCAAGTCAGTGTGATGTGTCGCACATCACCAACCCAGTGTGATGTGTCTCACATCTCCAAGTCAGTGTGATGTTCCTCACATTACTAACCCAGTGTGATGTTCCTCACATCTCCAAGTCAGTGTGATGTGTCTCACATCACCAAGTCAGTGTGATGTTCTTCACAACCCCAAGTCAGTGTGATGTGTCTCACATTACCAACCCAGTGTGATGTGTCTCACATCTCCAAGTCAGTGTGATGTTCCTCACATTACCAACCCAGTGTGATGTTCCTCACATCTCCAAGTCAGTGTGATGTGTCTCACATCACCAAGTCAGTGTGATGTTCTTCACATCCCCAAGTCAGTGTGATGTGTCTCACATCACCAACCCAGTGTGATGTGTCTCACATCTCCAAGTCAGTGTGATGTTCCTCACATTACCAACCCAGTGTGATGTGTCGCACATCACCAACCCAGTGTGATGTGTCTCACATCACCAAGTCAGTGTGATGTTCCTCACATCCACAATTCAGTGTGATGTGTCTCACATCACCAACCCAGTGTGATGTTCCTCACATCTCCAAGTCAGTGTGATGTTCCTCACATTACCAACCCAGTGTGATGTGTCTCACATCACCAACCCAATGTGATATACCTCACATGTCCAAGTCAGTGTGATGTGTCTCATATCATGAACCCAGTGTGATGTTTCTCACATCAGCAACCCAGTGTGATGTTCCTCATATCTCCAAGTCAGTGTGATATGTCTTACATCTCTAAGTCAGAGAGATGTTCCTCACATCACCAACCCATGTGATGTTCCTCACATCACCAAACCCGTGTGATGTGTCTCACATCTCCAAGTCAGTGTGATGTTCCTCACATCACCAACCCAGTGTGATGTTCCTCACATCTCCAAGTCAGTGTGATGTGTCGCACACCACCAACCCAGTGTAATGTGTCTCACATCACCAAGTCAGGGTGATGTTCATCACATCCCCAAGTCAGTGTGATGTGTCTTACATCACCAACCCAGTGTATGTATCTCACATCTCGAAGTCAGAGTGATGTGTTTCACATCTCCAAGCCAGTGTCGTGTGTCTCACATCACCAACCCAGTGTGATGTGTCTCACATCTCCAAGTCAGTGTGATGTGTCTCACATCACCAACCCAGTGTGATGTGTCTCACATCAACAACCCAATGTGATGTTCCTCACATCTCCAAGTCAGTGTGATATGTCTTACATCTCTAAGTCAGAGAAATGTTCCTCACATCACAAACCCATGTGATGTTCCTCACATCACCAAACCAGTGTGATGTGTCTCACATCTCCAAGTCAGTGTGATGTTCCTCACATCACCAACCCAGTGTGATGTGTGTCACATCTCCAAGTAAATGTGATATTCCTCACATCACCAACCCAGTGTGATGTGTCTCACATCGGTGTGATGTTCCTCACATCTCCAAGTCAGTGTGATGTGTCGCACATCACCAACTCAGTGTGATGTGTCTCACATCTCCAAGTCAGTGTGATATTCCTCACATCACCAACCCAGTGTGATGTGTCTCACATCTCTAAGTCAGTGTGATGTTCTCACATCACCAACCCAGTGTGATGTGTCTCACATCTCCAAGTCAGTGTGATGTTCCTCACATCCCCAAGTCAGTGTGATGTGTCTCACATCACCAAGCCAGTGTGATGTGTCTCACATCACCAACCCAATGTGATGTTCCTCACATCTCCAAGTCAGGGTGATGTGTCTCACATCACCAAGCCAGTGTGATGTGTCTCACATCACCAACCCAATGTGATGTTCCTCACATCTCCAAGTCAGTGTGATGTGTCTCACATCACCAACCCAGTGTGATGTGTCTCACATCTCCAAGTCAGTGTGATGTTCCTCACATTAACAACCCAGTGTGATGTTCCTCACATCTCCAAATCAGTGTGATGTGTCGCACATCACCAACCCAGTGTGATGTGTCTCACATCTCCAAGTCAGTGTGATGTTCCTCACATTACCATCCCAGTGTGATGTTCCTCACATATCCAAGTCAGTGTGATGTGTCTCACATCACCAAGTCAGTGTAATGTTCTTCACATCCCCAAGTCAGTGTGATGTGTCTCACATCTCTAAGTCAGTGTGATGTGTCTCACATCACCAACCCAGTGTGATGTGTCTCACATCACCAACCCAGTGTGATGTGTCTCACATCTCCAAGTCAGTGTGATGTTCCTCACATTACCAACCCAGTGTGATGTTCCTCACATCTCCAAGTCAGTGTGATGTGTCTCACATCACCAAGTCAGTGTGATGTTCTTCACATCCCCAAGTCAGTGTGATGTGTCTCACATCACCAACCCAGTGTGATGTGTGTCACATCTCCAAGTCAGTGTGATGTTCCTCACATTACCAACCCAGTGTGATGTGTCGCACATCACCAACCCAGTGTGATGTGTCTCACATCACCAAGTCAGTGTGATGTTCCTCACATCCACAAGTCAGTGTGATGTGTCTCACATCACCAACCCAGAGTGATGTTCCTCACATCTCCAAGTCAGTGTGATGTTCCTCACATTACCAACCCAGTGTGATGTGTCTCACAGCACCAACCCAATGTGATATACCTCACATGTCCAAGTCAGTGTGATGTGTCTCATATCAAGAACCCAGTGTGATGTTTCTCACATCAGCAACCCAGTGTGATGTTCCTCACATCTCCAAGTCAGTGTGATATGTCTTACATCTCTAAGTCAGAGAGATGTTCCTCACATCACCAACCCATGTGATGATCCTCACATCACCAAACCCGTGTTATGTGTCTCACATCTCCAAGTCAGTGTGATGTTCCTCACATCACCAACCCAGTGTGATGTTCCTCACATCCCCAAGTCAGTGTGATGTGTCGCACATCACCAACCCAGTGTGATGTGTCTCACATCACCAAGTCAGTGTGATGTACCTCACATCCCCAAGTCAGTGTGATGTGTCTCACATCACCAACCCAGTGTGATGTTCCTCACATCCTCAAGTCAGTGTGATGTGTCTCACATCAGTGTGATGTTCCTCACATCTCCAAGTCAGTGTGATGTGTCGCACACCACCAACCCAGTGTAATGTGTCTCACATCACCAAGTCAGTGTGATGTTCCTCACATCCCCAAGTCAGTGTGATGTGTCTTACATCACCAACCCAGAGTGATGTATCTCACATCTCGAAGTCAGAGTGATGTGTTTCACATCTCCAAGTCAGTGTGGTGTGTCTCACATCACCAACCCAGTGTGATGTGTCTCACATCTCCAAGTCAGTGTGATGTGTCTCACATCACCAACCCAGTGTGATGTGTCTTACATCTCCAAGTAAATGTGATATTCCTCACATCACCAACCCAGTGTGATGTGTCTCACATCTCTAAGTCAGTGTGATGTTCTCACATCACCAACCCAGTGTGATGTGTCTCACATCTCCAAGTCAGTGTGATGTTCCTCACATCCCCAAGTCAGTGTGATGTGTCTCACATCACCAAGCCAGTGTGATGTGTCTTACATCACCAACCCAATGTGATGTTCCTCACATCTCCAAGTCAGGGTGATGTGTCGCACATCACCAACCCAGTGTGATGTGTCTCACATCACAAAGTCAGTGTGATGTTCATCACATCTCCAAGTCAGTGTGATGTTCCTCACATTACCAACCCAGTGTGATGTTCCTCACATCTCCAAGTCAGTGTGATGTGTCGCACATCACCAACCCAGTGTGATGTGTCTCACATCTCCAAGTCAGTGTGATGTTCCTCACATTACCAACCCAGTGTGATGTTCCTCACATCTCCAAGTCAGTGTGATGTGTCTCACATCACCAAGTCAGTGTGATGTTCTTCACATCCCCAAGTCAGTGTGATGTGTCTCACATCACCAACCCAGTGTGATGTGTGTCACATCTCCAAGTCAGTGTGATGTTCCTCACATTACCAACCCAGTGTGATGTGTCGCACATCACCAACCCAGTGTGATGTGTCTCACATCACCAAGTCAGTGTGATGTTCCTCACATCCACAAGTCAGTGTGATGTGTCTCACATCACCAACCCAGTGTGATGTTCCTCACATCTCCAAGTCAGTGTGATGTTCCTCACATTACCAACCCAGTGTGATGTGTCTCACAGCACCAACCCAATGTGATATACCTCACATGTCCAAGTCAGTGTGATGTGTCTCATATCAAGAACCCAGTGTGATGTTTCTCACATCAGCAACCCAGTGTGATGTTCCTCACATCTCCAAGTCAGTGTGATATGTCTTACATCTCTAAGTCAGAGAGATGTTCCTCACATCACCAACCCATGTGATGATCCTCACATCACCAAACCCGTGTTATGTGTCTCACATCTCCAAGTCAGTGTGATGTTCCTCACATCACCAACCCAGTGTGATGTTCCTCACATCCCCAAGTCAGTGTGATGTGTCGCACATCACCAACCCAGTGTGATGTGTCTCACATCACCAAGTCAGTGTGATGTACCTCACATCCCCAAGTCAGTGTGATGTGTCTCACATCACCAACCCAGTGTGATGTTCCTCACATCCTCAAGTCAGTGTGATGTGTCTCACATCAGTGTGATGTTCCTCACATCTCCAAGTCAGTGTGATGTGTCGCACACCACCAACCCAGTGTAATGTGTCTCACATCACCAAGTCAGTGTGATGTTCCTCACATCCCCAAGTCAGTGTGATGTGTCTTACATCACCAACCCAGTGTGATGTATCTCACATCTCGAAGTCAGAGTGATGTGTTTCACATCTCCAAGTCAGTGTGGTGTGTCTCACATCACCAACCCAGTGTGATGTGTCTCACATCTCCAAGTCAGTGTGATGTGTCTCACATCACCAACCCAGTGTGATGTGTCTCACATCTCCAAGTAAATGTGATATTCCTCACATCACCAACCCAGTGTGATGTGTCTCACATCGGTGTGATGTTCCTCACATCTCCAAGTCAGTGTGATGTGTCGCACATCACCAACCCAGTGTGATGTGTCTCACATCTCCAAGTCAGTGTGATATTCCTCACATCACCAACCCAGTGTGATGTGTCTCACATCTCTAAGTCAGTGTGATGTTCTCACATCACAAACCCAGTGTGATGTTTCTCACATCTCCAAGTCAGTGTGATGTTCCTCACATCTCCAAGTCAGGGTGTTTGTCGCACATCACCAACCCAGTGTGATGTGTCTCACATCACAAAGTCAGTGTGATGTTCATCACATCCCCAAGTCAGTGTGATGTGTCTCACATCACCAACCCAGTGTGATGTGTCTCACATCTCCAAGTCAGTGTGATGTTCCTCACATTACCAACCCAGTGTGATGTTCCTCACATCTCCAAGTCAGTGTGATGTGTCTCACATCACCAAGTCAGTGTGATGTTCTTCACATCCCCAAGTCAGTGTGATGTGTCTCACATCACCAACCCAGTGTGATGTGTGTCACATCTCCAAGTCAGTGTGATGTTCCTCACATTACCAACCCAGTGTGATGTGTCGCACATCACCAACCCAGTGTGATGTGTCTCACATCACCAAGTCAGTGTGATGTTCCTCACATCCACAAGTCAGTGTGATGTGTCTCACATCACCAACCCAGTGTGATGTTCCTCACATCTCCAAGTCAGTGTGATGTTCCTCACATTACCAACCCAGTGTGATGTGTCTCACATCACCAACCCAATGTGATATACCTCACATGTCCGAGTCAGTGTGATGTGTCTCGTATCACAAACCCAGTGTGATGTTTCTCACATCAGCAACCCAGTGTGATCTTCCTCACATCTCCAAGTCAGTGTGATATGTCTTACATCTCTAAGTCAGAGAAATGTTCCTCACATCACCAACCCATGTGATGTTCCTCACATCACCAAACCAGTGTGATGTGTCTCACATCTCCAAGTCAGTGTGATGTTCCTCACATCACCAACCCAGTGTGATGTGTGTCACATCTCCAAGTAAATGTGATATTCCTCACATCACCAACCCAGTGTGATGTGTTTCACATCGGTGTGATGTTCCTCACATCTCCAAGTCAGTGTGATGTGTCGCACATCACCAACTCAGTGTGATGTGTCTCACATCTCTAAGTCAGTGTGATGTTCCCACATCACCAACCCAGTGTGATGAGTCTCACATGTCCAAGTCAGTGTGATATTCCTCACATCACCAACCCAGTGTGATGTGTCTCACATCTCTAAGTCAGTGTGATGTTCTCACATCACCAACCCAGTGTGATGTGTCTCACATCTCCAAGTCAGTGTGATGTTCCTCACATCCCCAAGTCAGTGTGATGTGTCTCACATCACCAACCCAATGTGATGTTCCTCACATCTCCAAGTCAGGGTGATGTGTCTCACATCACCAAGCCAGTGTGATGTGTCTCACATCACCAACCCAATGTGATGTTCCTCACATCTCCAAGTCAGTGTGATGTGTCTCACATCACCAACCCAGTGTGATGTGTCTCACATCTCCAAGTCAGTGTGATGTTCCTCACATTACCAACCCAGTGTGATGTTCCTCACATCTCCAAATCAGTGTGATGTGTCGCACATCACCAACCCAGTGTGATGTGTCTCACATCTCCAAGTCAGTGTGATGTTCCTCACATTACCATCCCAGTGTGATGTTCCTCACATATCCAAGTCAGTGTGATGTGTCTCACATCACCAAGTCAGTGTGATGTTCTTCACATCCCCAAGTCAGTTTGATGTGTCTCACATCTCTAAGTCAGTGTGATGTGTCTCACATCACCAACCCAGTGTGATGTGTCTCACATCACCAACCCAGTGTGATGTGTCTCACATCTCCAAGTCATTGTGATGTGTCTCACATGTGTGATGTGTCTCACATCTCCAAGTCAGTGTGATGTTCCTCACATCCCTAAGTCAGTGTGATGTGTCTCACATCACCAAGCCAGTGTGATTTGTCTCACATCACCAACCCAATGTGATGTTCCTCACATCTCCAAGTCAGGGTGATGTGTCGCACATCACCAACCCAGTGTGATGTGTCTCACATCACAAAGTCAGTGTGATGTTCATCACATCCCCAAGTCAGTGTGATGTGTCTCACATCACCAACCCAGTGTGATGTGTCTCACATCTCCAAGTCAGTGTGATGTTCCTCACATTACCAACCCAGTGTGATGTTCCTCACATCTCCAAGTCAGTGTGATGTGTCGCACATCACCAACCCAGTGTGATGTGTCTCACATCTCCAAGTCAGTGTGATGTTCCTCACATTACCAACCCAGTGTGATGTTCCTCACATCTCCAAGTCAGTGTGATGTGTCTCACATCACTAAGTCAGTGTGATGTTCTTCACATCCCCAAGTCAGTGTGATGTGTCTCACATCACCAACCCAGTGTGATGTGTCTCACATCTCCAAGTCAGTGTGATGTTCCTCACATTACCAACCCAGTGTGATGTGTCGCACATCACCAACCCAGTGTGATGTGTCTCATATCACCAAGTCAGTGTGATGTTCCTCACATCCACAAGTCAGTGTGATGTGTCTCACATCACCAACCCAGTGTGATGTTCCTCACATCTCCAAGTCAGTGTGATGTTCCTCACATTACCAACCCAGTGTGATGTGTCTCACATCACCAACCCAATGTGATATACCTCACATGTCCAAGTCAGTGTGATGTGTCTCATATCACGAACCCAGTGTGATGTTTCTCACATCAGCAACCCAGTGTGATCTTCCTCACATCTCCAAGTCAGTGTGATATGTCTTACATCTCTAAGTCAGAGAAATGTTCCTCACATCACCAACCCATGTGATGTTCCTCACATCACCAAACCAGTGTGATGTGTCTCACATCTCCAAGTCAGTGTGATGTTCCTCACATCACCAACCCAGTGTGATGTGTGTCACATCTCCAAGTAAATGTGATATTCCTCACATCACCAACCCAGTGTGATGTGTTTCACATCGGTGTGATGTTCCTCACATCTCCAAGTCAGTGTGATGTGTCGCACATCACCAACTCAGTGTGATGTGTCTCACATCTCTAAGTCAGTGTGATGTTCCCACATCACCAACCCAGTGTGATGTGTCTCACATGTCCAAGTCAGTGTGATGTGTCTCATATCACCAACCCAGTGTGATGTGTCTCACATCAGCAACCCAGTGGGATCTTCCTCACATCTCCAAGTCAGTGTGATATGTCTTACATCTCTAAGTCAGAGAAATGTTTCTCACATCACCAACCCATGTGATGTTCCTCACATCACCAAACCAGTGTGATGTGTCTCACATCTCCAAGTCAGTGTGATGTTCCTCACATCACCAACCCAGTGTGATGTGTGTCACATCTCCAAGTAAATGTGATATTCCTCACATCACCAACCCAGTGTGATGTGTTTCACATCGGTGTGATGTTCCTCACATCTCCAAGTCAGTGTGATGTGTCGCACATCACCAACTCAGTGTGATGTGTCTCACATCTCCAAGTCAGTGTGATATTCCTCACATCACCAACCCAGTGTGATGTGTCTCACATCTCTAAGTCAGTGTGATGTTCCTCACATCACCAACCCAGTGTGATGTGTCTCACATGTCCAAGTCAGTGTGATGTGTCTCATATCACCAACCCAGTGTGATGTGTCTCACATCAGCAACCCAGTGGGATCTTCCTCACATCTCCAAGTCAGTGTGATATGTCTTACATCTCTAAGTCAGAGAAATGTTCCTCACATCACCAACCCATGTGATGTTCCTCACATCACCAAACCAGTGTGATGTGTCTCACATCTCCAAGTCAGTGTGATGTTCCTCACATCACCAACCCAGTGTGATGTGTGTCACATCTCCAAGTAAATGTGATATTCCTCACATCACCAACCCAGTGTGATGTGTTTCACATCGGTGTGATGTTCCTCACATCTCCAAGTCAGTGTGATGTCTCGCACATCACCAACTCAGTGTGATGTGTCTCACATCTCCAAGTCAGTGTGATATTCCTCACATCACCAACCCAGTGTGATGTGTCTCACATCTCTAAGTCAGTGTGATGTTCTCACATCACCAACCCAGTGTGATGTGTTTCACATCTCCAAGTCAGTGTGATGTTCCTCACATCCCCAAGTCAGTGTGATGTGTCTCACATCACCAAGCCAGTGTGATGTGTCTCACATCACCAACCCAATGTGATGTTCCTCACATCTCCAAGTCAGGGTGATGTGTCGCACATCACCAACCCAGTGTGATGTGTCTCACATCACAAAGTCAGTGTGATGTTCATCACATCCCCAAGTCAGTGTGATGTGTCTCACATCACCAACCCAGTGTGATGTGTCTCACATCTCCAAGTCAGTGTGATGTTCCTCACATTACCAACCCAGTGTGATGTTCCTCACATCTCCAAGTCAGTGTGATGTGTCGCACATCACCAACCCAGTGTGATGTGTCTCACATCTCCAAGTCAGTGTGATGTTCCTCACATTACTAACCCAGTGTGATGTTCCTCACATCTCCAAGTCAGTGTGATGTGTCTCACATCACCAAGTCAGTGTGATGTTCTTCACAACCCCAAGTCAGTGTGATGTGTCTCACATCACCAACCCAGTGTGATGTGTCTCACATCTCCAAGTCAGTGTGATGTTCCTCACATTACCAACCCAGTGTGATGTTCCTCACATCTCCAAGTCAGTGTTATGTGTCTCACATCACCAAGTCAGTGTGATGTTCTTCACATCCCCAAGTCAGTGTGATGTGTCTCACATCACCAACCCAGTGTGATGTGTCTCACATCTCCAAGTCAGTGTGATGTTCCTCACATTACCAACCCAGTGTGATGTGTCGCACATCACCAACCCAGTGTGATGTGTCTCACATCACCAAGTCAGTGTGATGTTCCTCACATCCACAATTCAGTGTGATGTGTCTCACATCACCAACCCAGTGTGATGTTCCTCACATCTCCAAGTCAGTGTGATGTTCCTCACATTACCAACCCAGTGTGATGTGTCTCACATCACCAACCCAATGTGATATACCTCACATGTCCAAGTCAGTGTGATGTGTCTCATATCATGAACCCAGTGTGATGTTTCTCACATCAGCAACCCAGTGTGATGTTCCTCATATCTCCAAGTCAGTGTGATATGTCTTACATCTCTAAGTCAGAGAGATGTTCCTCACATCACCAACCCATGTGATGTTCCTCACATCACCAAACCCGTGTGATGTGTCTCACATCTCCAAGTCAGTGTGATGTTCCTCACATCACCAACCCAGTGTGATGTTCCTCACATCTCCAAGTCAGTGTGATGTGTCTCACACCACCAACCCAGTGTAATGTGTCTCACATCACCAAGTCAGGGTGATGTTCATCACATCCCCAAGTCAGTGTGATGTGTCTTACATCACCAACCCAGTGTATGTATCTCACATCTCGAAGTCAGAGTGATGTGTTTCACATCTCCAAGCCAGTGTCGTGTGTCTCACATCACCAACCCAGTGTGATGTGTCTCACATCTCCAAGTCAGTGTGATGTGTCTCACATCACCAACCCAGTGTGATGTGTCTCACATCAACAACCCAATGTGATGTTCCTCACATCTCCAAGTCAGTGTGATATGTCTTACATCTCTAAGTCAGAGAAATGTTCCTCACATCACAAACCCATGTGATGTTCCTCACATCACCAAACCAGTGTGATGTGTCTCACATCTCCAAGTCAGTGTGATGTTCCTCACATCACCAACCCAGTGTGATGTGTGTCACATCTCCAAGTAAATGTGATATTCCTCACATCACCAACCCAGTGTGATGTGTCTCACATCGGTGTGATGTTCCTCACATCTCCAAGTCAGTGTGATGTGTCGCACATCACCAACTCAGTGTGATGTGTCTCACATCTCCAAGTCAGTGTGATATTCCTCACATCACCAACCCAGTGTGATGTGTCTCACATCTCTAAGTCAGTGTGATGTTCTCACATCACCAACCCAGTGTGATGTGTCTCACATCTCCAAGTCAGTGTGATGTTCCTCACATCCCCAAGTCAGTGTGATGTGTCTCACATCACCAAGCCAGTGTGATGTGTCTCACATCACCAACCCAATGTGATGTTCCTCACATCTCCAAGTCAGGGTGATGTGTCTCACATCACCAAGCCAGTGTGATGTGTCTCACATCACCAACCCAATGTGATGTTCCTCACATCTCCAAGTCAGTGTGATGTGTCTCACATCACCAACCCAGTGTGATGTGTCTCACATCTCCAAGTCAGTGTGATGTTCCTCACATTACCAACCCAGTGTGATGTTCCTCACATCTCCAAATCAGTGTGATGTGTCGCACATCACCAACCCAGTGTGATGTGTCTCACATCTCCAAGTCAGTGTGATGTTCCTCACATTACCATCCCAGTGTGATGTTCCTCACATATCCAAGTCAGTGTGATGTGTCTCACATCACCAAGTCAGTGTAATGTTCTTCACATCCCCAAGTCAGTGTGATGTGTCTCACATCTCTAAGTCAGTGTGATGTGTCTCACATCACCAACCCAGTGTGATGTGTCTCACATCACCAACCCAGTGTGATGTGTCTCACATCTCCAAGTCAGTGTGATGTTCCTCACATTACCAACCCAGTGTGATGTTCCTCACATCTCCAAGTCAGTGTGATGTGTCTCACATCACCAAGTCAGTGTGATGTTCTTCACATCCCCAAGTCAGTGTGATGTGTCTCACATCACCAACCCAGTGTGATGTGTGTCACATCTCCAAGTCAGTGTGATGTTCCTCACATTACCAACCCAGTGTGATGTGTCGCACATCACCAACCCAGTGTGATGTGTCTCACATCACCAAGTCAGTGTGATGTTCCTCACATCCACAAGTCAGTGTGATGTGTCTCACATCACCAACCCAGTGTGATGTTCCTCACATCTCCAAGTCAGTGTGATGTTCCTCACATTACCAACCCAGTGTGATGTGTCTCACAGCACCAACCCAATGTGATATACCTCACATGTCCAAGTCAGTGTGATGTGTCTCATATCAAGAACCCAGTGTGATGTTTCTCACATCAGCAACCCAGTGTGATGTTCCTCACATCTCCAAGTCAGTGTGATATGTCTTACATCTCTAAGTCAGAGAGATGTTCCTCACATCACCAACCCATGTGATGATCCTCACATCACCAAACCCGTGTTATGTGTCTCACATCTCCAAGTCAGTGTGATGTTCCTCACATCACCAACCCAGTGTGATGTTCCTCACATCCCCAAGTCAGTGTGATGTGTCGCACATCACCAACCCAGTGTGATGTGTCTCACATCACCAAGTCAGTGTGATGTACCTCACATCCCCAAGTCAGTGTGATGTGTCTCACATCACCAACCCAGTGTGATGTTCCTCACATCCTCAAGTCAGTGTGATGTGTCTCACATCAGTGTGATGTTCCTCACATCTCCAAGTCAGTGTGATGTGTCGCACACCACCAACCCAGTGTAATGTGTCTCACATCACCAAGTCAGTGTGATGTTCCTCACATCCCCAAGTCAGTGTGATGTGTCTTACATCACCAACCCAGAGTGATGTATCTCACATCTCGAAGTCAGAGTGATGTGTTTCACATCTCCAAGTCAGTGTGGTGTGTCTCACATCACCAACCCAGTGTGATGTGTCTCACATCTCCAAGTCAGTGTGATGTGTCTCACATCACCAACCCAGTGTGATGTGTCTTACATCTCCAAGTAAATGTGATATTCCTCACATCACCAACCCAGTGTGATGTGTCTCACATCTCTAAGTCAGTGTGATGTTCTCACATCACCAACCCAGTGTGATGTGTCTCACATCTCCAAGTCAGTGTGATGTTCCTCACATCCCCAAGTCAGTGTGATGTGTCTCACATCACCAAGCCAGTGTGATGTGTCTTACATCACCAACCCAATGTGATGTTCCTCACATCTCCAAGTCAGGGTGATGTGTCGCACATCACCAACCCAGTGTGATGTGTCTCACATCACAAAGTCAGTGTGATGTTCATCACATCTCCAAGTCAGTGTGATGTTCCTCACATTACCAACCCAGTGTGATGTTCCTCACATCTCCAAGTCAGTGTGATGTGTCGCACATCACCAACCCAGTGTGATGTCTCACATCTCCAAGTCAGTGTGATGTTCCTCACATTACCAACCCAGTGTGATGTTCCTCACATCTCCAAGTCAGTGTGATGTGTCTCACATCACCAAGTCAGTGTGATGTTCTTCACATCCCCAAGTCAGTGTGATGTGTCTCACATCACCAACCCAGTGTGATGTGTGTCACATCTCCAAGTCAGTGTGATGTTCCTCACATTACCAACCCAGTGTGATGTGTCGCACATCACCAACCCAGTGTGATGTGTCTCACATCACCAAGTCAGTGTGATGTTCCTCACATCCACAAGTCAGTGTGATGTGTCTCACATCACCAACCCAGTGTGATGTTCCTCACATCTCCAAGTCAGTGTGATGTTCCTCACATTACCAACCCAGTGTGATGTGTCTCACAGCACCAACCCAATGTGATATACCTCACATGTCCAAGTCAGTGTGATGTGTCTCATATCAAGAACCCAGTGTGATGTTTCTCACATCAGCAACCCAGTGTGATGTTCCTCACATCTCCAAGTCAGTGTGATATGTCTTACATCTCTAAGTCAGAGAGATGTTCCTCACATCACCAACCCATGTGATGATCCTCACATCACCAAACCCGTGTTATGTGTCTCACATCTCCAAGTCAGTGTGATGTTCCTCACATCACCAACCCAGTGTGATGTTCCTCACATCCCCAAGTCAGTGTGATGTGTCGCACATCACCAACCCAGTGTGATGTGTCTCACATCACCAAGTCAGTGTGATGTACCTCACATCCCCAAGTCAGTGTGATGTGTCTCACATCACCAACCCAGTGTGATGTTCCTCACATCCTCAAGTCAGTGTGATGTGTCTCACATCAGTGTGATGTTCCTCACATCTCCAAGTCAGTGTGATGTGTCGCACACCACCAACCCAGTGTAATGTGTCTCACATCACCAAGTCAGTGTGATGTTCCTCACATCCCCAAGTCAGTGTGATGTGTCTTACATCACCAACCCAGTGTGATGTATCTCACATCTCGAAGTCAGAGTGATGTGTTTCACATCTCCAAGTCAGTGTGGTGTGTCTCACATCACCAACCCAGTGTGATGTGTCTCACATCTCCAAGTCAGTGTGATGTGTCTCACATCACCAACCCAGTGTGATGTGTCTCACATCTCCAAGTAAATGTGATATTCCTCACATCACCAACCCAGTGTGATGTGTCTCACATCGGTGTGATGTTCCTCACATCTCCAAGTCAGTGTGATGTGTCGCACATCACCAACCCAGTGTGATGTGTCTCACATCTCCAAGTCAGTGTGATATTCCTCACATCACCAACCCAGTGTGATGTGTCTCACATCTCTAAGTCAGTGTGATGTTCTCACATCACAAACCCAGTGTGATGTGTCTCACATCTCCAAGTCAGTGTGATGTTCCTTACATCTCCAAGTCAGGGTGATGTGTCGCACATCACCAACCCAGTGTGATGTGTCTCACATCACAAAGTCAGTGTGATGTTCATCACATCCCCAAGTCAGTGTGATGTGTCTCACATCACCAACCCAGTGTGATGTGTCTCACATCTCCAAGTCAGTGTGATGTTCCTCACATTACCAACCCAGTGTGATGTTCCTCACATCTCCAAGTCAGTGTGATGTGTCTCACATCACCAAGTCAGTGTGATGTTCTTCACATCCCCAAGTCAGTGTGATGTGTCTCACATCACCAACCCAGTGTGATGTGTGTCACATCTCCAAGTCAGTGTGATGTTCCTCACATTACCAACCCAGTGTGATGTGTCGCACATCACCAACCCAGTGTGATGTGTCTCACATCACCAAGTCAGTGTGATGTTCCTCACATCCACAAGTCAGTGTGATGTGTCTCACATCACCAACCCAGTGTGATGTTCCTCACATCTCCAAGTCAGTGTGATGTTCCTCACATTACCAACCCAGTGTGATGTGTCTCACAGCACCAACCCAATGTGATATACCTCACATGTCCAAGTCAGTGTGATGTGTCTCATATCAAGAACCCAGTGTGATGTTTCTCACATCAGCAACCCAGTGTGATGTTCCTCACATCTCCAAGTCAGTGTGATATGTCTTACATCTCTAAGTCAGAGAGATGTTCCTCACATCACCAACCCATGTGATGATCCTCACATCACCAAACCCGTGTTATGTGTCTCACATCTCCAAGTCAGTGTGATGTGTCTCACATCACCAACCCAGTGTGATGTGTCTCACATCTCCAAGTAAATGTGATATTCCTCACATCACCAACCCAGTGTGATGTGTCTCACATCGGTGTGATGTTCCTCACATCTCCAAGTCAGTGTGATGTGTCGCACATCACCAACCCAGTGTGATGTGTCTCACATCTCCAAGTCAGTGTGATATTCCTCACATCACCAACCCAGTGTGATGTGTCTCACATCTCTAAGTCAGTGTGATGTTCTCACATCACAAACCCAGTGTGATGTGTCTCACATCTCCAAGTCAGTGTGATGTTCCTCACATCTCCAAGTCAGGGTGATGTGTCGCACATCACCAACCCAGTGTGATGTGTCTCACATCACAAAGTCAGTGTGATGTTCATCACATCCCCAAGTCAGTGTGATGTGTCTCACATCACCAACCCAGTGTGATGTGTCTCACATCTCCAAGTCAGTGTGATGTTCCTTACATTACCAACCCAGTGTGATGTTCCTCACATCTCCAAGTCAGTGTGATGTGTCGCACATCACCAACCCAGTGTGATGTGTCTCACATCTCCAAGTCAGTGTGATGTTCCTCACATTACCAACCCAGTGTGATGTATCTCACATCACCAACCCAATGTGATATACCTCACATGTCCAAGTCAGTGTGATGTGTCTCATATCACGAACCCAGTGTGATGTTTCTCACATCAGCAACCCAGTGTGATGTTCCTCACATCTCCAAGTCAGTGTGATATGTCTTACATCTCTAAGTCAGAGAGATGTTCCTCACATCACCAACCCATGTGATGTTCCTCACATCACCAAACCCGTGTGATGTGTCTCACATCTCCAAGTCAGTGTGATGTTCCTCACATCACCAACCCAGTGTGATGTTCCTCACATCCCCAAGTCAGTGTGATGTGTCGCACATCACCAACCCAGTATGATGCGTCTCACATCACCAAGTCAGTGTGATGTACCTCACATCCCCAAGTAAGAGTGATGTGTCTCACATCACCAACCCAGTGTGATGTGTCTCACATCTCCAAGTCAGTGTGATGTGTCGCACATCACCAACCCAGTGTGATGTGTCTCACATCACCAAGTCAGTGTGATGTACCTCACATCCCCAAGTCAGTGTGATGTGTCTCACATCACCAACCCAGTGTGATGTTCCTCACATCCTCAAGTCAGTGTGATGTGTCTCACATCAGTGTGATGTTCCTCACATCTCCAAGTCACTGTGATGTGTCGCACACCACCAACCCAGTGTAATGTGTCTCACATCACCAAGTCAGTGTGATGTTCCTCACATCCCCAAGTCAGTGTGATGTGTCTTACATCACCAACCCAGTGTGATGTATCTCACATCTCGAAGTCAGTGTGATGTGTTTCACATCTCCAAGTCAGTGTGGTGTGTCTCACATCACCAACCCAGTGTGATGTGTCTCACATCTCCAAGTCAGTGTGATGTGTCTCACATCACCAACCCAGTGTGATGTGTCTCACATCTCCAAGTAAATGTGATATTCCTCACATCACCAACCCAGTGTGATGTGTCTCACATCGGTGTGATGTTCCTCACATCTCCAAGTCAGTGTGATGTGTCGCACATCACCAACCTAGTGTGATGTGTCTCACATCTCCAAGTCAGTGTGATATTCCTCACATCACCAACCCAGTGTGATGTGTCTCACATCTCTAAGTCAGTGTGATGTTCTCACATCACAAACCCAGTGTGATGTGTCTCACATCTCCAAGTCAGTGTGATGTTCCTCACATCTCCAAGTCAGGGTGATGTGTCGCACATCACCAACCCAGTGTGATGTGTCTCACATCACAAAGTCAGTGTGATGTTCATCACATCCCCAAGTCAGTGTGATGTGTCTCACATCACCAACCCAGTGTGATGTGTCTCACATCTCCAAGTCAGTGTGATGTTCCTTACATTACCAACCCAGTGTGATGTTCCTCACATCTCCAAGTCAGTGTGATGTGTCGCACATCACCAACCCAGTGTGATGTGTCTCACATCTCCAAGTCAGTGTGATGTTCCTCACATTACCAACCCAGTGTGATGTATCTCACATCACCAACCCAATGTGATATACCTCACATGTCCAAGTCAGTGTGATGTGTCTCATATCACGAACCCAGTGTGATGTTTCTCACATCAGCAACCCAGTGTGATGTTCCTCACATCTCCAAGTCAGTGTGATATGTCTTACATCTCTAAGTCAGAGAGATGTTCCTCACATCACCAACCCATGTGATGTTCCTCACATCACCAAACCCGTGTGATGTGTCTCACATCTCCAAGTCAGTGTGATGTTCCTCACATTACCAACCCAGTGTGATGTTCCTCACATCTCCAAGTCAGTGTGATGTGTCTCACATCACCAAGTCAGTGTGATGTTCTTCACATCCCCAAGTCAGTGTGATGTGTCTCACATCACCAACCCAGTGTGATGTGTGTCACATCTCCAAGTCAGTGTGATGTTCCTCACATTACCAACCCAGTGTGATGTGTCGCACATCACCAACCCAGTGTGATGTGTCTCACATCACCAAGTCAGTGTGATGTTCCTCACATCCACAAGTCAGTGTGATGTGTCTCACATCACCAACCCAGTGTGATGTTCCTCACATCTCCAAGTCAGTGTGATGTTCCTCACATTACCAACCCAGTGTGATGTGTCTCACAGCACCAACCCAATGTGATATACCTCACATGTCCAAGTCAGTGTGATGTGTCTCATATCAAGAACCCAGTGTGATGTTTCTCACATCAGCAACCCAGTGTGATGTTCCTCACATCTCCAAGTCAGTGTGATATGTCTTACATCTCTAAGTCAGAGAGATGTTCCTCACATCACCAACCCATGTGATGATCCTCACATCACCAAACCCGTGTTATGTGTCTCACAACTCCAAGTCAGTGTGATGTTCCTCACATCACCAACCCAGTGTGATGTTCCTCACATCCCCAAGTCAGTGTGATGTGTCGCACATCACCAACCCAGTGTGATGTGTCTCACATCACCAAGTCAGTGTGATGTACCTCACATCCCCAAGTCAGTGTGATGTGTCTCACATCACCAACCCAGTGTGATGTTCCTCACATCCTCAAGTCAGTGTGATGTGTCTCACATCAGTGTGATGTTCCTCACATCTCCAAGTCAGTGTGATGTGTCGCACACCACCAACCCAGTGTAATGTGTCTCACATCACCAAGTCAGTGTGATGTTCCTCACATCCCCAAGTCAGTGTGATGTGTCTTACATCACCAACCCAGTGTGATGTATCTCACATCTCGAAGTCAGAGTGATGTGTTTCACATCTCCAAGTCAGTGTGGTGTGTCTCACATCACCAACCCAGTGTGATGTGTCTCACATCTCCAAGTCAGTGTGATGTGTCTCACATCACCAACCCAGTGTGATGTGTCTCACATCTCCAAGTAAATGTGATATTCCTCACATCACCAACCCAGTGTGATGTGTCTCACATCGGTGTGATGTTCCTCACGTCTCCAAGTCAGTGTGATGTGTCGCACATCACCAACCCAGTGTGATGTGTCTCACATCTCCAAGTCAGTGTGATATTCCTCACATCACCAACCCAGTGTGATGTGTCTCACATCTCTAAGTCAGTGTGATGTTCTCACATCACAAACCCAGTGTGATGTGTCTCACATCTCCAAGTCAGTGTGATGTTCCTCACATCTCCAAGTCAGGGTGATGTGTCGCACATCACCAACCCAGTGTGATGTGTCTCACATCACAAAGTCAGTGTGATGTTCATCACATCCCCAAGTCAGTGTGATGTGTCTCACATCACCAACCCAGTGTGATGTGTCTCACATCTCCAAGTCAGTGTGATGTTCCTTACATTACCAACCCAGTGTGATGTTCCTCACATCTCCAAGTCAGTGTGATGTGTCGCACATCACCAACCCAGTGTGATGTGTCTCACATCTCCAAGTCAGTGTGATGTTCCTCACATTACCAACCCAGTGTGATGTATCTCACATCACCAACCCAATGTGATATACCTCACATGTCCAAGTCAGTGTGATGTGTCTCATATCACGAACCCAGTGTGATGTTTCTCACATCAGCAACCCAGTGTGATGTTCCTCACATCTCCAAGTCAGTGTGATATGTCTTACATCTCTAAGTCAGAGAGATGTTCCTCACATCACCAACCCATGTGATGTTCCTCACATCACCAAACCCGTGTGATGTGTCTCACATCTCCAAGTCAGTGTGATGTTCCTCACATCACCAACCCAGTGTGATGTTCCTCACATCCCCAAGTCAGTGTGATGTGTCGCACATCACCAACCCAGTATGATGCGTCTCACATCACCAAGTCAGTGTGATGTACCTCACATCCCCAAGTAAGTGTGATGTGTCTCACATCCCCAACCCAGTGTGATGTTCCTCACATCCTCAAGTCAGTGTGATGTGTCTCACATCGGTGTGATGTTCCTCACATCTCCAAGTCAGTGTGATGTGTCGCACACCACCAACCCAGTGTAATGTGTCTCACATCACCAAGTCAGTGTGATGTTCCTCACATCCCCAAGTCAGTGTGATGTGTCTTACATCACCAACCCAGTGTGATGTATCTCACATCTCGAAGTCAGAGTGATGTGTTTCACATCTCCAAGTCAGTGTGGTGTGTCTCACATCAACAACCCAGTGGGATGTGTCTCACATCTCCAAGTCAGTGTGATGTGTCTCACATCACCAACCCAGTGTGATGTGTCTCACATCAACAACCCAATGTGATGTTCCTCACATGTCCAAGTCAGTGTGATGTGTCTCATATCACCAACCCAGTGTGATGTGTCTCACATCACCAACCCAATGTGATATTCCTCGAATCTCCAAGTCAATGTGGTGTGTCTCACATCTCTAAGTCAGTGTGATGTTCCTCACATCACCAACCCAGTGTGATGTGTCTCACATGTCCAAGTCAGTGTGATGTGTCTCATATCACCAACCCAGTGTGATGTGTCTCACATCAGCAACCCAGTGGGATCTTTCTCACATCTCCAAGTCAGTGTGATATGTCTTACATCTCTAAGTCAGAGATATGTTCCTCACATCACCAACCCATGTGATGTTCCTTACATCACCAAACCAGTGTGATGTGTCTCACATCTCCAAGTCAGTGTGATGTTCCTCACATCACCAACCCAGTGTGATGTGTCTTACATCTCCAAGTAAATGTGATATTCCTCACATCACCAACCCAGTGTGATGTGTCTCACATCGGTGTGATGTTCCTCACATCTCCAAGTCAGTGTGATGTGTCGCACATCACCAACCCAGTGTGATGTATCTCACATCTCGAAGTCAGAGTGATGTGTTTCACATCTCCAAGTCAGTGTGGTGTGTCTCACATCACCAACCCAGTGTGATGTGTCTCACATCTCCAAGTCAGTGTGATGTGTCTCACATCACCAACCCAGTGTGATGTGTCTCACATCTCCAAGTAAATGTGATATTCCTCACATCACCAACCCAGTGTGATGTGTCTCACATCGGTGTGATGTTCCTCACATCTCCAAGTCAGTGTGATGTGTCGCACATCACCAACCCAGTGTGATGTGTCTCACATCTCCAAGTCAGTGTGATATTCCTCACATCACCAACCCAGTGTGATGTGTCTCACATCTCTAAGTCAGTGTGATGTTCTCACATCACAAACCCAGTGTGATGTGTCTCACATCTCCAAGTCAGTGTGATGTTCCTCACATCTCCAAGTCAGGGTGATGTGTCGCACATCACCAACCCAGTGTGATGTGTCTCACATCACAAAGTCAGTGTGATGTTCATCACATCCCCAAGTCAGTGTGATGTGTCTCACATCACCAAGTCAGTGTGATGTTCTTCACATCCCCAAGTCAGTGTGATGTGTCTCACATCACCAACCCAGTGTGATGTGTGTCACATCTCCAAGTCAGTGTGATGTTCCTCACATTACCAACCCAGTGTGATGTGTCGCACATCACCAACCCAGTGTGATGTGTCTCACATCACCAACCCAGTGTGATGTGTCTCACATCTCCAAGTAAATGTGATATTCCTCACATCACCAACCCAGTGTGATGTGTCTCACATCGGTGTGATGTTCCTCACATCTCCAAGTCAGTGTGATGTGTCGCACATCACCAACCCAGTGTGATGTGTCTCACATCTCCAAGTCAGTGTGATATTCCTCACATCACCAACCCAGTGTGATGTGTCTCACATCTCTAAGTCAGTGTGATGTTCTCACATCACAAACCCAGTGTGATGTGTCTCACATCTCCAAGTCAGTGTGATGTTCCTCACATCTCCAAGTCAGGGTGATGTGTCGCACATCACCAACCCAGTGTGATGTGTCTCACATCACAAAGTCAGTGTGATGTTCATCACATCCCCAAGTCAGTGTTATGTGTCTCACATCACCAACCCAGTGTGATGTGTCTCACATCTCCAAGTCAGTGTGATGTTCCTTACATTACCAACCCAGTGTGATGTTCCTCACATCTCCAAGTCAGTGTGATGTGTCGCACATCACCAACCCAGTGTGATGTGTCTCACATCTCCAAGTCAGTGTGATGTTCCTCACATTACCAACCCAGTGTGATGTATCTCACATCACCAACCCAATGTGATATACCTCACATGTCCAAGTCAGTGTGATGTGTCTCATATCACGAACCCAGTGTGATGTTTCTCACATCAGCAACCCAGTGTGATGTTCCTCACATCTCCAAGTCAGTGTGATATGTCTTACATCTCTAAGTCAGAGAGATGTTCCTCACATCACCAACCCATGTGATGTTCCTCACATCACCAAACCCGTGTGATGTGTCTCACATCTCCAAGTCAGTGTGATGTTCCTCACATTACCAACCCAGTGTGATGTGTCGCACATCACCAACCCAGTGTGATGTGTCTCACATCACCAAGTCAGTGTGATGTTCCTCACATCCACAAGTCAGTGTGATGTGTCTCACATCACCAACCCAGTGTGATGTTCCTCACATCTCCAAGTCAGTGTGATGTTCCTCACATTACCAACCCAGTGTGATGTGTCTCACAGCACCAACCCAATGTGATATACCTCACATGTCCAAGTCAGTGTGATGTGTCTCATATCAAGAACCCAGTGTGATGTTTCTCACATCAGCAACCCAGTGTGATGTTCCTCACATCTCCAAGTCAGTGTGATATGTCTTACATCTCTAAGTCAGAGAGATGTTCCTCACATCACCAACCCATGTGATGATCCTCACATCACCAAACCCGTGTTATGTGTCTCACATCTCCAAGTCAGTGGGATGTTCCTCACATCACCAACCCAGTGTGATGTTCCTCACATCCCCAAGTCAGTGTGATGTGTCGCACATCACCAACCCAATGTGATGTGTCTCACATCACCAAGTCAGTGTGATGTACCTCACATCCCCAAGTCAGTGTGATGTGTCTCACATCACCAACCCAGTGTGATGTTCCTCACATCCTCAAGTCAGTGTGCTGTGTCTCACATCAGTGTGATGTTCCTCACATCTCCAAGTCAGTGTGATGTGTCGCACACCACCAACCCAGTGTAATGTGTCTCACATCACCAAGTCAGTGTGATGTTCCTCACATCCCCAAGTCAGTGTGATGTGTCTTACATCACCAACCCAGTGTGATGTATCTCACATCTCGAAGTCAGAGTGATGTGTTTCACATCTCCAAGTCAGTGTGGTGTGTCTCACATCACCAACCCAGTGTGATGTGTCTCACATCTCCAAGTCAGTGTGATGTGTCTCACATCACCAACCCAGTGTGATGTGTCTCACATCTCCAAGTAAATGTGATATTCCTCACATCACCAACCCAGTGTGATGTGTCTCACATCGGTGTGATGTTCCTCACATCTCCAAGTCAGTGTGATGTGTCGCACATCACCAACCCAGTGTGATGTGTCTCACATCTCCAAGTCAGTGTGATATTCCTCACATCACCAACCCAGTGTGATGTGTCTCACATCTCTAAGTCAGTGTGATGTTCTCACATCACAAACCCAGTGTGATGTGTCTCACATCTCCAAGTCAGTGTGATGTTCCTCACATCTCCAAGTCAGGGTGATGTGTCGCACATCACCAACCCAGTGTGATGTGTCTCACATCACAAAGTCAGTGTGATGTTCATCACATCCCCAAGTCAGTGTGATGTGTCTCACATCACCAACCCAGTGTGATGTGTCTCACATCTCCAAGTCAGTGTGATGTTCCTTACATTACCAACCCAGTGTGATGTTCCTCACATCTCCAAGTCAGTGTGATGTGTCGCACATCACCAACCCAGTGTGATGTGTCTCACATCTCCAAGTCAGTGTGATGTTCCTCACATTACCAACCCAGTGTGATGTATCTCACATCACCAACCCAATGTGATATACCTCACATGTCCAAGTCAGTGTGATGTGTCTCATATCACGAACCCAGTGTGATGTTTCTCACATCAGCAACCCAGTGTGATGTTCCTCACATCTCCAAGTCAGTGTGATATGTCTTACATCTCTAAGTCAGAGAGATGTTCCTCACATCACCAACCCATGTGATGTTCCTCACATCACCAAACCCGTGTGATGTGTCTCACATCTCCAAGTCAGTGTGATGTTCCTCACATCACCAACCCAGTGTGATGTTCCTCACATCCCCAAGTCAGTGTGATGTGTCGCACATCACCAACCCAGTATGATGCGTCTCACATCACCAAGTCAGTGTGATGTACCTCACATCCCCAAGTAAGTGTGATGTGTCTCACATCACCAACCCAGTGTGATGTTCCTCACATCCTCAAGTCAGTGTGATGTGTCTCACATCGGTGTGATGTTCCTCACATCTCCAAGTCAGTGTGATGTGTCGCACACCACCAACCCAGTGTAATGTGTCTCACATCACCAAGTCAGTGTGATGTTCCTCACATCCCCAAGTCAGTGTGATGTGTCTTACATCACCAACCCAGTGTGATGTATCTCACATCTCGAAGTCAGAGTGATGTGTTTCACATCTCCAAGTCAGTGTGGTGTGTCTCACATCAACAACCCAGTGGGATGTGTCTCACATCTCCAAGTCAGTGTGATGTGTCTCACATCACCAACCCAGTGTGATGTGTCTCACATCAACAACCCAATGTGATGTTCCTCACATGTCCAAGTCAGTGTGATGTGTCTCATATCACCAACCCAGTGTGATGTGTCTCACATCACCAACCCAATGTGATATTCCTCGAATCTCCAAGTCAATGTGGTGTGTCTCACATCTCTAAGTCAGTGTGATGTTCCTCAAATCACCAACCCAGTGTGATGTGTCTCACATGTCCAAGTCAGTGTGATGTGTCTCATATCACCAACCCAGTGTGATGTGTCTCACATCAGCAACCCAGTGGGATCTTTCTCACATCTCCAAGTCAGTGTGATATGTCTTACATCTCTAAGTCAGAGATATGTTCCTCACATCACCAACTCATGTGATGTTCCTTACATCACCAAACCAGTGTGATATGTCTCACATCTCCAAGTCAGTGTGATGTTCCTCACATCACCAACCCAGTGTGATGTGTCTTACATCTCCAAGTAAATGTGATATTCCTCACATCACCAACCCAGTGTGATGTGTCTCACATCGGTGTGATGTTCCTCACATCTCCAAGTCAGTGTGATGTGTCGCACATCACCAACCCAGTGTGATGTGTCTCACTTCTCCAAGTCAGTGTGATATTCCTCACATCACCAACCCAGTGTGATGTGTCTCACATCTCTAAGTCAGTGTGATGTTCTCACATCACCAACCCAGTGTGATGTGTCTCACATCTCCAAGTCAGTGTGATGTTCCTCACATCCCCAAGTCAGTGTGATGTGTCTCACATCACCAAGCCAGTGTGATGTGTCTCACATCACCAACCCAATGTGATGTTCCTCACATCTCCATGTCAGGGTGATGTGTCGCACATCACAAAGTCAGTGTGATGTTCATCACATCTCCAAGTCAGTGTGATGTTCCTCACATTACCAACCCAGTGTGATGTGTCTCACATCTCTAAGTCAGTGTGATGTTCTCACATCACAAACCCAGTGTGATGTGTCTCACATCTCCAAGTCAGTGTGATGTTCCTCACATCTCCAAGTCAGGGTGATGTGTCGCACATCACCAACCCAGTGTGATGTGTCTCACATCACAAAGTCAGTGTGATGTTCATCACATCTCCAAGTCAGTGTGATGTTCCTCACATTACCAACCCAGTGTGATGTTCCTCACATCTCCAAGTCAGTGTGATGTGTCGCACATCACCAACCCAGTGTGATGTGTCTCACATCTCCAAGTCAGTGTGATGTTCCTCACATTACCAACCCAGTGTGATGTTCCTCACATCTCCAAGTCAGTGTGATGTGTCTCACATCACCAAGTCAGTGTGATGTTCTTCACATCCCCAAGTCAGTGTGATGTGTCTCACATCACCAACCCAGTGTGATGTGTGTCACATCTCCAAGTCAGTGTGATGTTCCTCACATTACCAACCCAGTGTGATGTGTCGCACATCACCAACCCAGTGTGATGTGTCTCACATCACCAAGTCAGTGTGATGTTCCTCACATCCACAAGTCAGTGTGATGTGTCTCACATCACCAACCCAGTGTGATGTTCCTCACATCTCCAAGTCAGTGTGATGTTCCTCACATTACCAACCCAGTGTGATGTGTCTCACAGCACCAACCCAATGTGATATACCTCACATGTCCAAGTCAGTGTGATGTGTCTCATATCAAGAACCCAGTGTGATGTTTCTCACATCAGCAACCCAGTGTGATGTTCCTCACATCTCCAAGTCAGTGTGATATGTCTTACATCTCTAAGTCAGAGAGATGTTCCTCACATCACCAACCCATGTGATGATCCTCACATCACCAAACCCGTGTTATGTGTCTCACATCTCCAAGTCAGTGTGATGTTCCTCACATCACCAACCCAGTGTGATGTTCCTCACATCCCCAAGTCAGTGTGATGTGTCGCACATCACCAACCCAGTGTGATGTGTCTCACATCACCAAGTCAGTGTGATGTACCTCACATCCCCAAGTCAGTGTGATGTGTCTCACATCACCAACCCAGTGTGATGTTCCTCACATCCTCAAGTCAGTGTGATGTGTCTCACATCAGTGTGATGTTCCTCACATCTCCAAGTCAGTGTGATGTGTCGCACACCACCAACCCAGTGTAATGTGTCTCACATCACCAAGTCAGTGTGATGTTCCTCACATCCCCAAGTCAGTGTGATGTGTCTTACATCACCAACCCAGTGTGATGTATCTCACATCTCGAAGTCAGAGTGATGTGTTTCACATCTCCAAGTCAGTGTGGTGTGTCTCACATCACCAACCCAGTGTGATGTGTCTTACATCTCCAAGTCAGTGTGATGTGTCTCACATCACCAACCCAGTGTGATGTGTCTCACATCTCCAAGTAAATGTGATATTCCTCACATCACCAACCCAGTGTGATGTGTCTCACATCGGTGTGATGTTCCTCACATCTCCAAGTCAGTGTGATGTGTCGCACATCACCAACCCAGTGTGATGTGTCTCACATCTCCAAGTCAGTGTGATATTCCTCACATCACCAACCCAGTGTGATGTGTCTCACATCTCTAAGTCAGTGTGATGTTCTCACATCACAAACCCAGTGTGATGTGCCTCACATCTCCAAGTCAGTGTGATGTTCATCACATCCCCAAGTCAGTGTGATGTGTCTCACATCACCAACCCAGTGTGATGTGTCTCACATCTCCAAGTCAGTGTGATGTTCCTTACATTACCAACCCAGTGTGATGTTCCTCACATCTCCAAGTCAGTGTGATGTGTCGCACATCACCAACCCAGTGTGATGTGTCTTACATCTCCAAGTCAGTGTGATGTTCCTCACATTACCAACCCAGTGTGATGTTCCTCACATCTCCAAGTCAATGTGATGTGTCTCACATCACCAAGTCAGTGTGATGTTCTTCACATCCCCAAGTCAGTGTGGTGTGTCTTACATCTCTAAGTCAGTGTGATGTTCCTCACATCACCAACCCAGTGTGATGTGTCTCAAATGTCCAAGTCAGTGTGATGTATCTCATATCACCAACCCAGTGTGATGTGTCTCACATCAGCAACCCAGTGGTATCTTCCTAACATCTCCAAGTCAGTGTGATATGTCTTACATCTCTAAGTCAGAGAAATGTTCCTCACATCACCAACCCATGTGATGTTCCTCACATCACCAAACCAGTGTGATGTGTCTCACATCTCCAAGTCAGTGTGATGTACCTCACATCACCAACCCAGTGTGATGTGTCTCACATCTCCAAGTAAATGTGATATTCCTCACATCACCAACCCAGTGTGATGTGTCTCACATCGGTGTGATGTTCCTCACATCTCCAAGTCAGTGTGATGTGTCGCACATCACCAACCCAGTGTGATGTGTTTCACATCTCCAAGTCAGTGTGATATTCCTCACATCACCAACCCAGTGTGATGTGTCTCACATCTCTAAGTCAGTGTGATGTTCTCACATCACAAACCCAGTGTGATGTGTCTCACATCTCCAAGTCAGTGTGATGTTCCTCACATCTCCAAGTCAGGGTGATGTGTCGCACATCACCAACCCAGTGTGATGTGTCTCACATCACAAAGTCAGTGTGATGTTCATCACATCCCCAAGTCAGTGTGATGTGTCTCACATCACCAACCCAGTGTGATGTGTCTCACATCTCCAAGTCAGTGTGATGTTCCTTACATTACCAACCCAGTGTGATGTTCCTCACATCTCCAAGTCAGTGTGATGTGTCGCACATCACCAACCCAGTGTGATGTGTCTTACATCTCCAAGTCAGTGTGATGTTCCTCACATTACCAACCCAGTGTGATGTTCCTCACATCTCCAAGTCAATGTGATGTGTCTCACATCACCAAGTCAGTGTGATGTTCTTCACATCCCCAAGTCAGTGTGATGTGTCTCACATCACCAACCCAGTGTGATGTGTCTCACATCTCCAAGTCAGTGTGATGTTCCTCACATTACCAACCCAGTGTGATGTGTCGCACATCACCAACCCAGTGTGATGTGTGTCACATCACCAAGTCAGTGTGATGTTCCTCACATCCACAAGTCAGTGTGATGTGTCTCAAATCACCAACCCAGTGTGATGTTCCTCACATCTCCAAGTCAGTGTGATGTTCCTCATATTACCAACCCAGTGTGATGTGTCTCACATCACCAACCCATTGTGATATACCTCACATGTCCAAGTCAGTGTGATGTGTCTCATATCAAGAACCCAGTGTGATGTTTCTCACATCAGCAACCAAGTGTGATGTTCCTCACATCTCCAAGTCAGTGTGATATGTCTTACATCTCTAAGTCAGAGAGATGTTCCTCACATCACCAACCCATGTGATGTTCCTCATATCACCAACCCATGTGATGTTCCTCACATCACCAAACCCGTGTTATGTGTCTCACATCTCCAAGTCAGTGTGATGTTCCTCACATCACCAACCCAGTGTGATGTTCCTCACATCCCCAAGTCAGTGTGATGTGTCGCACATCACCAACCCAGTGTGATGTGTCTCACATCACCAAGTCAGTGTGATGTACCTCACATCCCCAAGTCAGTGTGATGTGTCTCACATCACCAAACCAGTGTGATGTTCCTCACATCCTCAAGTCAGTGTGATGTGTCTCACATCGGTGTGATGTTCCTCACATCTCCAAGTCAGTTTGATGTGTCACACACCACCAACCCAGTGTAATGTGTCTCACATCACCAAGTCAGTGTGATGTTCCTCACATCCCCAAGTCAGTGTGATGTGTCTTACATCACCAACCCAGTGTGATGTATCTCACATCTCGAAGTCAGAGTGATGTGTTTCACATCTCAAAGTCAGTGTGGTGTGTCTCACATCACCAACCCAGTGTGATGTGTCTCACATCTCCAAGTCAGTGTGATGTGTCTCACATCACCAACCCAGTGTGATGTGTCTCACATCAACAACCCAATGTGATGTTCCTCACATGTCCAAGTCAGTGTGATGTGTCTCATATCACCAACCCAGTGTGATGTGTCTTACATCACCAACCCAATGTGATGTTCCTCGAATCTCCAAGTCAGTGTGATGTTCCTCACATCACCAACCCAGTGTGATGTGTCTCACATGTCCAAGTCAGTGTGATGTGTCTCATATCACCAACCCAGTGTGATGTGTCTCACATCAGCAACCCAGTGGGATCTTCCTCACATCTCCAAGTCAGTGTGGTATGTCTTACATCTCTAAGTCAGAGAAATGTTCCTCACATCACAAACCCATGTGATGTTCCTCACATCACCAAACCAGTGTGATGTGTCTCACATCTCCAAGTCAGTGTGATGTTCCTCACATCACCAACCCAGTGTGATGTGTCTCACATCTCCAAGTAAATGTGATATTCCTCACATCACCAACCCAGTGTGATGTGTCTCACATCGGTGTGATGTTCCTCACATCTCCAAGTCAGTGTGATGTGTCGCACATCACCAACCCAGTGTGATGTGTCTCACATCTCCAAGTCAGTGTGATATTCCTCACATCACCAACCCAGTGTGATGTGTCTCACATCTCTAAGTCAGTGTGATGTTCTCACATCACCAACCCAGTGTGATGTGTCTCACATCTCCAAGTCAGTGTGATGTTCCTCACATCCCCAAGTCAGTGTGATGTGTCTCACATCACCAAGCCAGTGTGATGTGTCTCACATCACCAACCCAATGTGATGTTCCTCACATATCCAAGTCAGGGTGATGTGTCGCACATCACCAACCCAGTGTGATGTGTCTCACATCTCCAAGTCAGTGTGATGTGTCTCATATCACCAACCCAGTGTGATGTGTCTCACATCAGCAACCCAGTGGGATCTTCCTCACATCTCCAAGTCAGTGTGGTATGTCTTACATCTCTAAGTCAGAGAAATGTTCCTCACATCACCAACCCATGTGATGTTCCTCACATCACCAAACCAGTGTGATGTGTCTCACATCTCCAAGTCAGTGTGATGTTCCTCACATCACCAACCCAGTGTGATGTGTCTCACATCTCCAAGTAAATGTGATATTCCTCACATCACCAACCCAGTGTGATGTGTCTCACATCGGTGTGATGTTCCTCACATCTCCAAGTCAGTGTGATGTGTCGCACATCACCAACCCAGTGTGATGTGTCTCACATCTCCAAGTCAGTGTGATGTTCCTCACATTACCAACCCATTGTGATGTTCCTCACATCTCCAAGTCAGTGTGATGTGTCAAAAATCACCAAGTCAGTGTGATGTTCTTCACATCCCCACGTCAGTGTGATGTGTCTCACATCACCAACCCAGTGTGATGTGTCTCACATCTCCAAGTCAGTGTGATGTTCCTCACATTACCAACCCAGTGTGATGTGTCGCACATCACCAACCCAGTGTGATGTGTCTCACATCACCAAGTCAGTGTGATGTTCCTCACATCCACAAGTCAGTGTGATGTGTCTCACATCACCAACCCAGTGTGATGTTCCTCACATCTCCAAGTCAGTGTGATGTTCCTCACATTACCAACCCAGTGTGATGTGTCTCACATCACCAACCCAATGTGTTGTTGCTCAGTGTGATGTGTCGCAGATCAACAACCCAGTGTGATGTGTCTCACATCTCCAAGTCAGTGTGATGTTCCTCACATTACCAACCCAGTGTTATGTGTCTCACATCACCAACCCAGTGTGATGTTCCTCACATCTCCAAGTCAGTGTGATGTGTCTCACATCGGTGTGATATTTCTCACATCTCCAAGTCAGTGTGATGTTCCTCACATCCCCAAGTTAGTGTGATGTGTCTCACATCTCCATGTCAGTATGATGTTCCTCACATCACCAACTCAATGTGATGTACCTCACATGTCCAAGTCAGTGTGATGTGTCTCATATCACCAACCCAGTGTAATGTTCCTCACATCTCCAGGTCAGTGTGATATGTCTTACATTTCTAAGTCAGAGAGATGTTCCTCACATCACCAACCCAGTGTAATGTTCCTCACATCACCAACCGAGTGTGATGTGTCTCATATCTCCAAGTCAGTGTGATGTTCCTCACATCACTAACCCAGTGTGATGTGTGTCACATCTCCAAGTCAGTGTGATATTCCTCACATCACCAACCCAGTGTGATGTGTCTCACATCACCAACCCAATGTGATGTTCCTCACATCTCCAAGTCAGGGTGATGTGTCGCACATCACCAACCCAGTGTGATGTGTCTCACATCACCAAGTCAGTGTGATGTGGCTCACATCTCTAAGTCAGTGTGATGTTCCTTACATTACCAACCCAGTGTGATGTTCCTCACATCTCCAAGTCAGTGTGATGTGTCGCACATCACCAACCCAGTGTGATGTGTCTTACATCTCCAAGTCAGTGTGATGTTCCTCACATTACCAACCCAGTGTGATGTTCCTCACATCTCCAAGTCAATGTGATGTGTCTCACATCACCAAGTCAGTGTGATGTTCCTCACATCCACAAGTCAGTGTGATGTGTCTCAAATCACCAACCCAGTGTGATGTTCCTCACATCTCCAAGTCAGTGTGATGTTCCTCATATTACCAACCCAGTGTGATGTGTCTCACATCACCAACCCATTGTGATATACCTCACATGTCCAAGTCAGTGTGATGTGTCTCATATCAAGAACCCAGTGTGATGTTTCTCACATCAGCAACCAAGTGTGATGTTCCTCACATCTCCAAGTCAGTGTGATATGTCTTACATCTCTAAGTCAGAGAGATGTTCCTCACATCACCAACCCATGTGATGTTCCTCACATCACCAACCCATGTGATGTTCCTCACATCACCAAACCCGTGTTATGTGTCTCACATCTCCAAGTCAGTGTGATGTTCCTCACATCACCAACCCAGTGTGATGTTCCTCACATCCTCAAGTCAGTGTGATGTGTCGCACATCACCAACCCAGTGTGATGTGTCTCACATCACCAAGTCAGTGTGATGTACCTCACATCCCCAAGTCAGTGTGATGTGTCTCACATCACCAAACCAGTGTGATGTTCCTCACATCCTCAAGTCAGTGTGATGTGTCTCACATCGGTGTGATGTTCCTCACATCTCCAAGTCAGTTTGATGTGTCACACACCACCAACCCAGTGTAATGTGTCTCACATCACCAAGTCAGTGTGATGTTCCTCACATCCCCAAGTCAGTGTGATGTGTCTTACATCACCAACCCAGTGTGATGTATCTCACATCTCGAAGTCAGAGTGATGTGTTTCACATCTCAAAGTCAGTGTGGTGTGTCTCACATCACCAACCCAGTGTGATGTCTCACACATCTCCAAGTCAGTGTGATGTGTCTCACATCACCAACCCAGTGTGATGTGTCTCACATCAACAACCCAATGTGATGTTCCTCACATGTCCAAGTCAGTGTGATGTGTCTCATATCACCAACCCAGTGTGATGTGTCTTACATCACCAACCCAATGTGATGTTCCTCGAATCTCCAAGTCAGTGTGATGTTCCTCACATCACCAACCCAGTGTGATGTGTCTCACATGTCCAAGTCAGTGTGATGTGTCTCATATCACCAACCCAGTGTGATGTGTCTCACATCAGCAACCCAGTGGGATCTTCCTCACATCTCCAAGTCAGTGTGGTATGTCTTACATCTCTAAGTCAGAGAAATGTTCCTCACATCACCAACCCATGTGATGTTCCTCACATCACCAAACCAGTGTGATGTGTCTCATATCTCCAAGTCAGTGTGATGTTCCTCACATCACCAACCCAGTGTGATGTGTCTCACATCTCCAAGTAAATGTGATATTCCTCACATCACCAACCCAGTGTGATGTGTCTCACATCGGTGTGATGTTCCTCACATCTCCAAGTCAGTGTGATGTGTCGCACATCACCAACCCAGTGTGATGTGTCTCACATCTCCAAGTCAGTGTGATATTCCTCACATCACCAACCCAGTGTGATGTGTCTCACATCTCTAAGTCAGTGTGATGTTCTCACATCACCAACCCAGTGTGATGTGTCTCACATCTCCAAGTCAGTGTGATGTTCCTCACATCCCCAAGTCAGTGTGATGTGTCTCACATCACCAAGCCAGTGTGATGTGTCTCACATCACCAACCCAATGTGATGTTCCTCACATCTCCAAGTCAGGGTGATGTGTCGCACATCACCAACCCAGTGTGATGTGTCTCACATCACAAAGTCAGTGTGATAATCATCACATCCCCAAGTCAGTGTGATGTGTCTCACATCACCAACCCAGTGTGATGTGTCTCACATCTCCAAGTCAGTGTGATGTTCCTCACATTACCAACCCAGTGTGATGTTCCTCACATCTCCAAGTCAGTGTGATGTGTCGCACATCACCAACCCAGTGTGATGTGTCTCACATCTCCAAGTCAGTGTGATGTTCCTCACATTACCAACCCATTGTGATGTTCCTCACATCTCCAAGTCAGTGTGATGTGTCAAAAATCACCAAGTCAGTGTGATGTTCTTCACATCCCCACGTCAGTGTGATGTGTCTCACATCACCAACCCAGTGTGATGTGTCTCACATCTCCAAGTCAGTGTGATGTTCCTCACATTACCAACCCAGTGTGATGTGTCGCACATCACCAACCCAGTGTGATGTGTCTCACATCACCAAGTCAGTGTGATGTTCCTCACATCCACAAGTCAGTGTGATGTGTCTCACATCACCAACCCAGTGTGATGTTCCTCACATCTCCAAGTCAGTGTGATGTTCCTCACATTACCAACCCAGTGTGATGTGTCTCACATCACCAACCCAATGTGTTGTTGCTCAGTGTGATGTGTCGCAGATCAACAACCCAGTGTGATGTGTCTCACATCTCCAAGTCAGTGTGATGTTCCTCACATTACCAACCCAGTGTTATGTGTCTCACATCACCAACCCAGTGTGATGTTCCTCACATCTCCAAGTCAGTGTGATGTGTCTCACATCGGTGTGATATTTCTCACATCTCCAAGTCAGTGTGATGTTCCTCACATCCCCAAGTTAGTGTGATGTGTCTCACATCTCCATGTCAGTATGATGTTCCTCACATCACCAACTCAATGTGATGTACCTCACATGTCCAAGTCAGTGTGATGTGTCTCATATCACCAACCCAGTGTGATGTGTCTCACATCAGCAACCCAGTGTAATGTTCCTCACATCTCCAGGTCAGTGTGATATGTCTTACATTTCTAAGTCAGAGAGATGTTCCTCACATCACCAACCCAGTGTAATGTTCCTCACATCACCAACCGAGTGTGATGTGTCTCATATCTCCAAGTCAGTGTGATGTTCCTCACATCACTAACCCAGTGTGATGTGTGTCACATCTCCAAGTCAGTGTGATATTCCTCACATCACCAACCCAGTGTGATGTGTCTCACATCACCAACCCAATGTGATGTTCCTCACATCTCCAAGTCAGGGTGATGTGTCACACATCACCAACCCAGTGTGATGTGTCTCACATCACCAAGTCAGTGTGATGTGGCTCACATCTCTAAGTCAGTGTGATGTGTCTCACATCACCAACCCAGTGTGATGTGTCTCACATCACCAAGTCAGTGTGATGTTCCTCACATCCCCAAGTCAGTGTGATGTGTCTCACATCACCAACCCAGTGTGATGTGTCTCACATCTTCAAGTCATTGTGATGTGTCTCACATGTGTGATGTGTCTCACATCTCCAACTCAGTGTGATGTGTCTCACATCTCTAAATCAGTGTGATGTGTCGCACATCACCAACCCAGTGTGATGTGTCTCACATCTCGAAGTCAGAGTGATGTGTCTCACATCTCGAAGTCAGAGTGATGTGTCTCACATCTCCAAGTCAGTGTGGTGTGTCTCACATTACCAACCCCGTGTGATGTGTCTCACATCTCCAATTCAGTGTGATGTGTCTCATATCACCAACCCAGTGTGATGTGTCTCACATCACTATCCCAGTGTGATGTGTCTGACATCTCTAAGTGTGTGTAATGTTCCTCACATCAACAACCCAGTGTGATGTGTCTCACATCTCCAAGTTAGTGTGATGTTCCTCACATTACCAACCTAGTGTTATGTGTCTCACATCACCAACCCACTGTGATGTTCCTCACATCTCCAAGTCAGTGTGATGTGTCTCACATCGGTGTGATGTTTCTCACATCTCCAAGTCAGTGTGATGTTTCGCACATCACCAACCCAGTGTGATGTGTCTCACATCACCTAATCAGTGTGATGTTCCTCACATCCACAAATCAGTGTGATGTGTCTCACATCACCAACCCAGTGTGATGTGTCTCACATCTCCAAGTCAGTGTGATGTTCCTCACATTACCAACCCAGTGTGATGTGTCTCACATCACCAACCCAATGTGATATACCTCACATGTCCAAGTCAGTGTGATGTGTCTCATATCATTTACCCAGTGTGATGTTTCTCACATCAGCAACCCAGTGGGATGTTTCTCACATCTCCAAGTCAGTGTGATATGTCTTACATCTCTAAGTCAGAGAGATGTTCCTCACATCACCAACCCATGTGATGTTCCTCACATCACCAAACCCGTGTGATGTGTCTCACATCTCCAAGTCAGTGTGATGTTCCTCACATCACCATCCCAGTGTGATGTTCCTCACATCCCCAAGTCAGTGTTATGTGTCTCACATCACCAAGCCAGTGTGATGTGTCTCACATCACCAACCCAATGTGATGTTCCTCACATCTCCAAGTCAGGGTGATGTGTCGCACATCACCAACCCAGTGTGATGTGTCTCACATCACAAAGTCAGTGTGATGTTCATCACATCCCCAAGTCAGTGTGATGTGTCTCACATCACCAACCCAGTGTGATGTGTCTCACATCTCCAAGTCAGTTTGATGTTCCTCACATTACCAACCCAGTGTGATGTTCCTCACATCTCCAAGTCAGTGTGATGTGTCTCACATCACCAAGTCAGTGTGATGTTCTTCACATCCCCAAGTCAGTGTGATGTGTCTCACATCACCAACCCAGTGTGATGTGTCTCACATCTCCAAGTCAGTGTGATGTTCCTCACATTACCAACCCAGTGTGATGTGTCGCACATCACCAACCCAGTGTGATGTGTCTCACATCACCAAGTCAGTGTGATGTTCCTCACATGCACAAGTCAGTGTGATGTGTCTCACATCACCAACCCAGTGTGATGTTCCTCACATCTCCAAGTCAGTGTGATGTTCCTCACATTACCAACCCAGTGTGATGTGTCTCACATCACCAACCCAATGTGATGTTGCTCAGTGTGATGTGTCGTAGATCAACAACCCAGTGTGATGTGTCTCACATCTCCAAGTCAGTGTGATGTTCCTCACATCTCCAAGTCAGTGTGATGTGTCTCACATCGGTGTGATATTTCTCACATCTCCAAGTCAGTGTGATGTTCCTCACATCACCAACCCAGAGTGATGTGTCTCACATCTCCAAGTCAGTGTGATGTTCCTCACATCACCAAGTCAGTGTGATGTGTCTCACATCACCAAACCAGTGTGATGTGTCTCACATGTCCAAGTAAGTGTGATGTGTCTCACATCACCAACCCAGTGTTATGTGTCTCACATCACCAACCCAGTGTGATGTTCCTCACATCTCCAAGTCAGTGTGATGTGTCTCACATCGGTGTGATATTTCTCACATCTCCAAGTCAGTGTGATGTTCCTCACATCCCCAAGTTAGTGTGATGTGTCTCACATCTCCATGTCAGTATGATGTTCCTCACATCACCAACTCAATGTGATGTACCTCACATGTCCAAGTCAGTGTGATGTGTCTCATATCACCAACCCAGTGTAATGTTCCTCACATCTCCAGGTCAGTGTGATATGTCTTACATTTCTAAGTCAGAGAGATGTTCCTCACATCACCAACCCAGTGTAATGTTCCTCACATCACCAACCGAGTGTGATGTGTCTCATATCTCCAAGTCAGTGTGATGTTCCTCACATCACTAACCCAGTGTGATGTGTGTCACATCTCCAAGTCAGTGTGATATTCCTCACATCACCAACCCAGTGTGATGTGTCTCACATCACCAACCCAATGTGATGTTCCTCACATCTCCAAGTCAGGGTGATGTGTCGCACATCACCAACCCAGTGTGATGTGTCTCACATCACCAAGTCAGTGTGATGTGGCTCACATCTCTAAGTCAGTGTGATGTTCCTCACATTACCAACCCAGTGTGATGTTCCTCACATCTCCAAGTCAATGTGATGTGTCTCACATCCCCAAGTCAGTGTGATGTGTCACAAATCACCAACCCAGTGTGATGTTCCTCACATCTCCAAGTCAGTGTGATGTTCCTCATATTACCAACCCAGTGTGATGTGTCTCACATCACCAACCCATTGTGATATACCTCACATGTCCAAGTCAGTGTGATGTGTCTCATATCAAGAACCCAGTGTGATGTTTCTCACATCAGCAACCAAGTGTGATGTTCCTCACATCTCCAAGTCAGTGTGATATGTCTTACATCTCTAAGTCAGAGAGATGTTCCTCACATCACCAACCCATGTGATGTTCCTCACATCACCAACCCATGTGATGTTCCTCACATCACCAAACCCGTGTTATGTGTCTCACATCTCCAAGTCAGTGTGATGTTCCTCACATCACCAACCCAGTGTGATGTTCCTCACATCCTCAAGTCAGTGTGATGTGTCGCACATCACCAACCCAGTGTGATGTGTCTCACATCACCAAGTCAGTGTGATGTACCTCACATCCCCAAGTCAGTGTGATGTGTCTCACATCACCAAACCAGTGTGATGTTCCTCACATCCTCAAGTCAGTGTGATGTGTCTCACATCGGTGTGATGTTCCTCACATCTCCAAGTCAGTTTGATGTGTCACACACCACCAACCCAGTGTAATGTGTCTCACATCACCAAGTCAGTGTGATGTTCCTCACATCCCCAAGTCAGTGTGATGTGTCTTACATCACCAACCCAGTGTGATGTATCTCACATCTCGAAGTCAGAGTGATGTGTTTCACATCTCAAAGTCAGTGTGGTGTGTCTCACATCACCAACCCAGTGTGATGTCTCACACATCTCCAAGTCAGTGTGATGTGTCTCACATCACCAACCCAGTGTGATGTGTCTCACATCAACAACCCAATGTGATGTTCCTCACATGTCCAAGTCAGTGTGATGTGTCTCATATCACCAACCCAGTGTGATGTGTCTTACATCACCAACCCAATGTGATGTTCCTCGAATCTCCAAGTCAGTGTGATGTTCCTCACATCACCAACCCAGTGTGATGTGTCTCACATGTCCAAGTCAGTGTGATGTGTCTCATATCACCAACCCAGTGTGATGTGTCTCACATCAGCAACCCAGTGGGATCTTCCTCACATCTCCAAGTCAGTGTGGTATGTCTTACATCTCTAAGTCAGAGAAATGTTCCTCACATCACCAACCCATGTGATGTTCCTCACATCACCAAACCAGTGTGATGTGTCTCACATCTCCAAGTCAGTGTGATGTTCCTCACATCACCAACCCAGTGTGATGTGTCTCACATCTCCAAGTAAATGTGATATTCCTCACATCACCAACCCAGTGTGATGTGTCTCACATCGGTGTGATGTTCCTCACATCTCCAAGTCAGTGTGATGTGTCGCACATCACCAACCCAGTGTGATGTGTCTCACATCTCCAAGTCAGTGTGATATTCCTCACATCACCAACCCAGTGTGATGTGTCTCACATCTCTAAGTCAGTGTGATGTTCTCACATCACCAACCCAGTGTGATGTGTCTCACATCTCCAAGTCAGTGTGATGTTCCTCACATCCCCAAGTCAGTGTGATGTGTCTCACATCACCAAGCCAGTGTGATGTGTCTCACATCACCAACCCAATGTGATGTTCCTCACATCTCCAAGTCAGGGTGATGTGTCGCACATCACCAACCCAGTGTGATGTGTCTCACATCACAAAGTCAGTGTGATAATCATCACATCCCCAAGTCAGTGTGATGTGTCTCACATCACCAACCCAGTGTGATGTGTCTCACATCTCCAAGTCAGTGTGATGTTCCTCACATTACCAACCCAGTGTGATGTTCCTCACATCTCCAAGTCAGTGTGATGTGTCGCACATCACCAACCCAATTGTGATGTGTCTCACATCTCCAAGTCAGTGTGATGTTCCTCACATTACCAACCCATTGTGATGTTCCTCACATCTCCAAGTCAGTGTGATGTGTCAAAAATCACCAAGTCAGTGTGATGTTCTTCACATCCCCACGTCAGTGTGATGTGTCTCACATCACCAACCCAGTGTGATGTGTCTCACATCTCCAAGTCAGTGTGATGTTCCTCACATTACCAACCCAGTGTGATGTGTCGCACATCACCAACCCAGTGTGATGTGTCTCACATCACCAAGTCAGTGTGATGTTCCTCACATCCACAAGTCAGTGTGATGTGTCTCACATCACCAACCCAGTGTGATGTTCCTCACATCTCCAAGTCAGTGTGATGTTCCTCACATTACCAACCCAGTGTGATGTGTCTCACATCACCAACCCAATGTGTTGTTGCTCAGTGTGATGTGTCGCAGATCAACAACCCAGTGTGATGTGTCTCACATCTCCAAGTCAGTGTGATGTTCCTCACATTACCAACCCAGTGTTATGTGTCTCACATCACCAACCCAGTGTGATGTTCCTCACATCTCCAAGTCAGTGTGATGTGTCTCACATCGGTGTGATATTTCTCACATCTCCAAGTCAGTGTGATGTTCCTCACATCCCCAAGTTAGTGTGATGTGTCTCACATCTCCATGTCAGTATGATGTTCCTCACATCACCAACTCAATGTGATGTACCTCACATGTCCAAGTCAGTGTGATGTGTCTCATATCACCAACCCAGTGTGATGTGTCTCACATCAGCAACCCAGTGTAATGTTCCTCACATCTCCAGGTCAGTGTGATATGTCTTACATTTCTAAGTCAGAGAGATGTTCCTCACATCACCAACCCAGTGTAATGTTCGTCACATCACCAACCGAGTGTGATGTGTCTCATATCTCCAAGTCAGTGTGATGTTCCTCACATCACTAACCCAGTGTGATGTGTGTCACATCTCCAAGTCAGTGTGATATTCCTCACATCACCAACCCAGTGTGATGTGTCTCACATCACCAACCCAATGTGATGTTCCTCACATCTCCAAGTCAGGGTGATGTGTCGCACATCACCAACCCAGTGTGATGTGTCTCACATCACCAAGTCAGTGTGATGTGGCTCACATCTCTAAGTCAGTGTGATGTGTCTCACATCACCAACCCAGTGTGATGTGTCTCACATCACCAAGTCAGTGTGAGGTTCCTCACATCCCCAAGTCAGTGTGATGTGTCTCACATCACCAACCCAGTGTGATGTGTCTCACATCTTCAAGTCATTGTGATGTGTCTCACATGTGTGATGTGTCTCACATCTCCAACTCAGTGTGATGTGTCTCACATCTCTAAATCAGTGTGATGTGTCGCACATCACCAACCCAGTGTGATGTGTCTCACATCTCGAAGTCAGAGTGATGTGTCTCACATCTCCAAGTCAGTGTGGTGTGTCTCACATTACCAACCCCGTGTGATGTGTCTCACATCTCCAAGTCAGTGTGATGTGTCTCATATCACCAACCCAGTGTGATGTGTCTCACATCACTATCCCAGTGTGATGTGTCTGACATCTCTAAGTGTGTGTAATGTTCCTCACATCAACAACCCAGTGTGATGTGTCTCACATCTCCAAGTTAGTGTGATGTTCCTCACATTACCAACCTAGTGTTATGTGTCTCACATCACCAACCCACTGTGATGTTCCTCACGTCTCCAAGTCAGTGTGATGTGTCTCACATCGGTGTGATGTTTCTCACATCTCCAAGTCAGTGTGATGTTTCGCACATCACCAACCCAGTGTGATGTGTCTCACATCACCTAATCAGTGTGATGTTCCTCACATCCACAAATCAGTGTGATGTGTCTCACATCACCAACCCAGTGTGATGTGTGTCACATCTCCAAGTCAGTGTGATGTTCCTCACATTACCAACCCAGTGTGATGTGTCTCACATCACCAACCCAATGTGATATACCTCACATGTCCAAGTCAGTGTGATGTGTCTCATATCATTTACCCAGTGTGATGTTTCTCACATCAGCAACCCAGTGGGATGTTTCTCACATCTCCAAGTCAGTGTGATATGTCTTACATCTCTAAGTCAGAGAGATGTTCCTCACATCACCAACCCATGTGATGTTCCTCACATCACCAAACCCGTGTGATGTGTCTCACATCTCCAAGTCAGTGTGATGTTCCTCACATCACCATCCCAGTGTGATGTTCCTCACATCCCCAAGTCAGTGTTATGTGTCTCACATCACCAAGCCAGTGTGATGTGTCTCACATCACCAACCCAATGTGATGTTCCTCACATCTCCAAGTCAGGGTGATGTGTCGCACATCACCAACCCAGTGTGATGTGTCTCACATCACAAAGTCAGTGTGATGTTCATCACATCCCCAAGTCAGTGTGATGTGTCTCACATCACCAACCCAGTGTGATGTGTCTCACATCTCCAAGTCAGTGTGATGTTCCTCACATTACCAACCCAGTGTGATGTTCCTCACATCTCCAAGTCAGTGTGATGTGTCGCACATCACCAACCCAGTGTGATGTGTCTGACATCTCCAAGTCAGTTTGATGTTCCTCACATTACCAACCCAGTGTGATGTTCCTCACATCTCCAAGTCAGTGTGATGTGTCTCACATCACCAAGTCAGTGTGATGTTCTTCACATCCCCAAGTCAGTGTGATGTGTCTCACATCACCAACCCAGTGTGATGTGTCTCACATCTCCAAGTCAGTGTGATGTTCCTCACATTACCAACCCAGTGTGATGTGTCGCACATCACCAACCCAGTGTGATGTGTCTCACATCACCAAGTCAGTGTGATGTTCCTCACATGCACAAGTCAGTGTGATGTGTCTCACATCACCAACCCAGTGTGATGTTCCTCACATCTCCAAGTCAGTGTGATGTTCCTCACATTACCAACCCAGTGTGATGTGTCTCACATCACCAACCCAATGTGATGTTGCTCAGTGTGATGTGTCGCAGATCAACAACCCAGTGTGATGTGTCTCACATCTCCAAGTCAGTGTGATGTTCCTCACATCTCCAAGTCAGTGTGATGTGTCTCACATCGGTGTGATATTTCTCACATCTCCAAGTCAGTGTGATGTTCCTCACATCACCAACCCAGAGTGATGTGTCTCACATCTCCAAGTCAGTGTGATGTTCCTCACATCACCAAGTCAGTGTGATGTGTCTCACATCACCAAACCAGTGTGATGTGTCTCACATGTCCAAGTCAGTGTGATGTGTCTCACATCACCAACCCAGTGTGATGTGTCTCACATCACCAAGTCAGTGTGATGTTCCTCACATCCCCAAGTAAGTATGATGTGTTTCACATCACCAACCCAGTGTGATGTGTCTCACATCTCCAAGTCAATGTGATGTTCCTCACATTACCAACCCAGTGTGATGTGTCTCATATCACCTACCCAATGTGATGTTCCTCACATGCCCAAGTCAGTGTGATGTGTCTCATATCACCAACCCAGTGTGATGTTCCTCACATCTACAAGTCAGTGTGATGTGTCTCACATCTCCAAGTCAGTGTGATATTCCTCACATCACCAACCCAGTGTGACGTGTATCAGATCTCTAAGTCAGTGTGATGTTCTCACATCACCAAGCCAGTGTGATGTGTCTCACATCACCAACCCAATGTGATGTTCCTCACATCTCCAAGTCAGGGTGATGTGTCGCACATCACCAACCCAGTGTGATGTGTCTCACATCACAAAGTCAGTGTGATGTTCATCACATCCCCAAGTCAGTGTGATGTGTCTCACTTCATCAACCCAGTGTGATGTGTCTCACATCTCCAAGTCAGTGTGATGTTCCTCACATTACCAACCCAGTGTGATGTTCCTCACATCTCCAAGTCAGTGTGATGTGTCGCACATCACCAACCCAGTGTGATGTGTCTGACATCTCCAAGTCAGTTTGATGTTCCTCACATTACCAACCCAGTGTGATGTTCCTCACATCTCCAAGTCAGTGTGATGTGTCTCACATCACCAAGTCAGTGTGATGTTCTTCACATCCCCAAGTCAGTGTGATGTGTCTCACATCACCAACCCAGTGTGATGTGTCTCACATCTCCAAGTCAGTGTGATGTTCCTCACATTACCAACCCAGTGTGATGTGTCGCACATCACCAACCCAGTGTGATGTGTCTCACATCACCAAGTCAGTGTGATGTTCCTCACATGCACAAGTCAGTGTGATGTGTCTCACATCACCAACCCAGTGTGATGTTCCTCACATCTCCAAGTCAGTGTGATGTTCCTCACATTACCAACCCAGTGTGATGTGTCTCACATCACCAACCCAATGTGATGTTGCTCAGTGTGATGTGTCGCAGATCAACAACCCAGTGTTATGTGTCTCACATCACCAACCCAGTGTGATGTTCCTCACATCTCCAAGTCAGTGTGATGTGTCTCACATCGGTGTGATATTTCTCACATCTCCAAGTCAGTGTGATGTTCCTCACATCACCAACCCAGAGTGATGTGTCTCACATCTCCAAGTCAGTGTGATATTCCTCACATCACCAAGTCAGTGTGATGTGTCTGACATCACCAAACCAGTGTGATGTGTCTCACATGTCCAAGTCAGTGTGATGTGTCTCACATCACCAACCCAGTGTGATGTGTCTCACGTCACCAAGTCAGTGTGATGTTCCTCACATCCCCAAGTAAGTATGATGTGTTTCACATCACCAACCCAGTGTGATGTGTCTCACATCTCCAAGTCAATGTGATGTTCCTCACATTACCAACCCAGTGTGATGTGTCTCATATCACCTACCCAATGTGATGTTCCTCACATGCCCAAGTCAGTGTGATGTGTCTCATATCACCAACCCAGTGTGATGTTCCTCACATCTACAAGTCAGTGTGATGTGTCTCACATCTCCAAGTCAGTGTGATATTCCTCACATCACCAACCCAGTGTGACGTGTATCAGATCTCTAAGTCAGTGTGATGTTCTCACATTACAAACCCAGTGTGATGTGTCTCACATCTCTAAGTCAGTGTGATGTTTCGCACATCACCAACCCAGTGTGATGTGTCTCACATCACCAAGTCAGTGTGATGTGTCTCATATCACCAAGTCAGTGTTATGTTCCTCACATCCCCAAGTCAGTGTGATGTGTCTCACATCACCAAGTCAGTGTGATGTGTCTCACATCACCAAGTCAGTGTGATGTTTCGCACATCACCAACCCAGTGTGATGTGTCTCACATCACCAACCTAGTCCTGATTCAGCTACACACACAGGGGCCTATCACCACATATCAAGCACATCTCCTGGCGTGCAACCCCGTATTCGCTGTTCGTGTCGAATGTGCAGCCCTGTACTCGCTGTTAGTGTAGAATGTGCAGCTGCTGTTTCTTCTGTAAGACGATCCAGGAGTATGGCTCTAGGACATTCATCTGTGTACTTACAACACAAGAGAGTGGCCTTGACCAGGAGTTGATGTTAACTAGTACCAGTTGCGGCAGCGTGGAACCAGTGGAGAGTTGATGCCATGGCAGTCAGCAAGGAACTCCCTGGTACACTACAGGCATCAGTACAACTTGGCAAGGATGCCACCAGAAGCAACTAATGACAGTTGGTGGATAACTATGGACATTTAGTGGTACTCAAGACTGTTAGAGAATAACTAACAGTTGGAGGACAACTGCAGAGTTGATGGACAAATAAGGACATGTTATGCAAATAAGGACAGTTGGAGGACAACTGCTGACAGTTGGAAGGCAACGAATGAGAGTTGGTGGACAACTAACGAAAATTAGTGCAAAACTTAAGGACAGCTGGTGGACAACTAACGAAAGTTAGAGCAAAACAAAGGACAGTTGGTGGGCAACTAACGAAAGTTAGTGCAAAACTAAGGACAGCTGGTGGACAACTAACGAAAGTTAGTGCAAAACTAAGGACAGCTGGTGGACAACTAACGAAAGTTAGAGCAAAACAAAGGACAGTTGGTGGGCAACTAACGAAAGTTAGTGCAAATCTAAGGACAGCTGGTGGGCAACTAACGAAAGTTAGTGCAAAACTAAGCACAGTTGGTGGATCAATAAGTTACCAAGAGACGGGGCGAGGGGGTGGGATTCAGAAAGGTGAGCAGTGAACAGATAACCAGGAGAAGAGAAAAGAAACCACGCGGGTTAGAATTCACAGGGAACAAGAAAGGTGTACATATTACAGAGAACCGACAGAAGAATCCAGGACAACAACAACAACAGGGACATTGTCCAGAACAGACATGGCTAGCGAACCACAACTGCCTCCTCGTTCGCCTCCAGCAACCCACTAGTATGATGATGATGTCGTGAGAGAGACTGGCTTCCGCCAGGTCAACTCACAACACGGAGTTCAATCATGGCGGAAACTGTTTCATTTAGACACCGATAAAGACAAACGATAAAATGTGTACTTAGTGTACTTAAACAGTTGATGAAAACGTAATGCTAAGAATTCCAACATATAATTCATTGATTAAACACTAAGACATTTGCAACTAAAACAAACCGCCACACAACACATCCCTCTCTGTGGCACATGTAGTCTTCGGGTCTGTCCGGTACACCGCTAGTTCTGCCATGTTTATAACATGTGCCTGCAACAGGTCATTAATGTGTCGGTGACTAATTATGTGACATGTGACTGTGGTTCCTCTAACACAAGGCCAGTACTCTAGTGACTACATCACGAAACTCTAAAAAACTCTAACATATGGCCAGTTATCTCACGTCTATAAAATATTTCAACATATCAAATACATAGGGGCAATTATAACATCAGATGGAAGATGCACAACAGAGGTCAAGAACAGAAGGCAAGCAAAAGCTGCATTTAAGAAAATTAAAAGTAAGCTATGCAACAAGTCACTATCATTGCATTTAAGAGAGTGCCTAAGTGCTATATAGAACCTGTTTTTGCTGTACGGCAGTGAATCTGGGAACATGGAGTAATATCATCAGCAGAGTTGATACTAAGGACCGAGATCTGTGGAGAGACATGAGCGCCTAGCTGGATGACGGGGCACTTGATGATAGCTGGTTACCCTTTTTCGACCCCATGTAACTCTAAATTACTTCAATATATAATTTATCTGTGATTAATTATGTGAAATGACAGAGAAGAATGTTGAGAATATCGTGGACAGAGAAGAATATAGAGAATATCATGGGCAGAAAAGAATGTAGAGATATCGTGGACAGAGAATGTTGAGAATATCGTGGACAGAGAATGTTGAGAATATCGTGGACAGAGAATGTTGAGAATATCGTGGACAGAGAATGTTGAGAATATCGTGGACAGAGAAGAATATAGAGAATATCATGGGCAGAAAAGAATGTAGAGATATCGTGGACAGAGAATGTTGAGAATATCGTGGACAGAGAATGTTGAGAATATCGTGGACAGAGAATGTTGAGAATATCGTGGACAGAGAATGTTGAGAATATCGTGGACAGAGAATGTTGAGAATATCGTGGACAGAGAATGTTGAGAATATCGTGGACAGAGAATGTTGAGAATATCGTGGACAGAGAATGTTGAGAATATCGTGGACAGAGAATGTTGAGAATATCGAATTGCGAATTCCCTGGAGAAGAAGGCATGGCAATGATAACACAAAACTCTCAATGGACACATCAACCAGCTCTGATGGGACGGCGTCACTGTCTGACCACCAGTACCGGGACGTTGGCGTGGTGGACCACGTACTGGCTGACACTGCCCATCAAGGTCCGTCTGATGGTGCCCAGTCCGCGAGTCCCCGTGATGATCATGTCGACCTTGTGGTCTTCGCTGGCCTTGACAATGACCTCGCCAGGTTTGCCGCCAGACAGCCGTATGACGTTGCCTTTAATCTAAAAAGAGACAAGAGGACAGTTGAATGGATTCACATCTATCAGCTACTTTAGTTAAAGCTAGCTGCAATTTTTTGGCGGTTTCTGATCTCTGGCAAGTTTACGTTCAGTAGTTTGCCATTGCTTTCTGAACCACCAGCACCCATACCATTGTATAAAAAGCCCAACGCCATGCGGTCTGCTGCCAAATCGCCCGCAGATATTTCGAACGCGGTATGAGGGATTACACGTTGCGTCCGAAACCTCTGGGCCACGGAGCCAGCATTAGGTAGGTTAGCTAGTTGATTACTTGGTGAAATCTCTGGAAGATCATATTTGAAATCTGGATCCGGTGTGTGGGCGTGCATGTCGTGTCAGCCCAGGAAAGGCTTGCGACTATTGCACCCGGGATGCTCTAGACCAGTGGTTCTCAACCGGTGGGGAATTCCTCCTCCCCCCCCCCCCCCCAGGGGAGAATTTTAGGGTTTCCAGTGGGGGGGGGGGGGAGAGGGGAAATGAAGATCATTTCAAGATCGCGTTAATACAAGAACCGATTACTTGATATTGTTTTTCCCTTCATACTTTACAGTTAAGTACGTCTCATCCTTCTAAAATTCATTTTATAAAGTCAGTAGACCCACAAATCATGTTTTATGTGGATGTCTAGACTTGTTTTAGTATGTGCTATTAAATTGACCTTACATTTTTACGTATACTGTATAGGGGTGGGGGATTTTTAGATAGGAAATATGAAAGGGGAGGGGGACGTTCTGAAAATACGATGAAAAAGGGGGGGGGGGGGGCACGGGCCAAATTTTTTATAGGAAGGGGGGAATGACGTTCTGAAAATATGGTGAAGGGGGGCACGGGCCAAAAAAGGTTGAGAACCACTGCTGTAGATACTTCTCCCCCGATCTGGTACCGGTGTATCAGCTTTACAAAGGCTGTTACAGAGCTCTCCTCTCTCGCTCCGAATCCAGGGGTGTGCAAGATTCGGTACTGGGACTTCACATCTGTGGAGAGGCATATCAGCATGTGGCGAGGTTATGATCCAGCCCAGACCTCACAGACTGGAGGGGATCAAGCCTGGGTTGGTCGAGTGTCCTATACAGGCTGAGGTGTTGCACTGTCAGCTGTCTCCAGACCGGCGTGTGGCCTTGATCTCATCACTGTCAGCTGTCTCCAGACCGGCGTGTGGCCTTGATCTCATCACTGTCAGCTGTCTCCCTAGATCTCATCACTGTCAGCTGTCTCCAGACCGGCCTAGATCTCATCACTGTCAGCTGTCTCCAGACCGTCGTGTGGCTTAGATCTCATCACTGTCAGCTGTCTCCAGACCGGCCTAGATCTCATCACTGTCAGCTGTCTCCAGACCGGCGTGTGGCTTAGATCTCATCACTGTCAGCTGTCTCCAGACCGGCCTAGATCTAATCACTGTCAGCTGTCTCCAGACCGGCCTAAATCTCATCACTGTCAGCTGTCTCCAGACCGGCCTAGATCTCATCACTGTCAGCTGTCTCCAGACCGGCCTAAATCTCATCACTGTCAGCTGTCTCCAGACCGGCCTAGATCTCATCACTGTCAGCTGTCTCCGGACCGGCCTAGATCTCATCACTGTCAGCTGTCTCCAGGCCGGCCAAGATCTCATCACTGTCAGCTGTCTCCAGACCGGCGTGTGGCCTTGATCTCATCACTGTCAGCTGTCTCCAGGCCGGCGTGTGGCCTTGATCTCATCACTGTCAGCTGTCTCCAGGCCGGCGTGTGGCCTTGATCTCATCACTGTCAGTTGTCTCCAGGCCGGCATGTGGCCTTGATCTCATCACTGTCAGCTGTCTCCAGACCAGCCTAGATCTCATCACTGTCAGCTGTCTCCAGACCGGCCTAGATCTCATCACTGTCAGCTGTCTCCAGGCCGGCGTGTGCCCTAGATCTCATCACTGTCAGCTGTCTCCAGACCGGCCTAGATCTCATCACTGTCAGCTGTCTCCAGACCGGCCTAGATCTCATCACTGTCAGCTGTCTCCAGACCGGCCCAGATCTCATCACTGTCAGCTGTCTCCAGGCCGGCGTGTGCCCTGGATCTCATCACTGTCAGCTGTTTCCAGGCCGGCATGTGGCTGCAGAAATCACTGGGGATTTTATGTTTTGTGTGTCGCTGCTAAAATCACTAGGGATTTTATGTTTTGTGTGTCGCTGCAGAAATCACCAGGGATTTTATGTTTTGTGTGTGGCTGCAGAAATGACGAGGAATTTTATGTTTTGTTTGTGGCTGCAGAAATTATCAAGGATTTTATGTTTTGTGGTGGCTGCAGAAATCGTCAAGGATTTTATGTTTTGTGGTGGCTGCAGAAATCGTCAGGGATTTTATGTTTTGTGGTGGCTGCAGAAATCACCAGAAATTTTATGTTGTGTTTGTGGCTGCAGAAATCATCAGGGACTTTTATGTCTTGTGGTGGCTGCAGAAGTCATCAGGGACTTTTATCAAGGAACTTTTGAAATCACACAGGATAAAACGTGTATGAAGTGGGGCATCTTTAGCGAACCTGTTAATTCTGCCGAAGGTAGCAATAGATTGATGATGGTGGTGATGATGACGAAGACGATGATGATGAGGAAGAGGGAAGTAACTTACTCCTGCATTTTGTAACTTCTTGTGGAACTGGCTCAGGGCGTTTGCTGAATCCATTTCTTCTTCCCTCATCAGTTTGGCGACAGTAGACATGTCTGGGTTTTGGAATGCTGCAGATGACACCAGGCATGTGCAGGATTTATCTCACAGTATGTTTCAAGTATTAAATATTATAAAGCAACACGTGTCCAAGAGTCCTGGGTTCATATCCCTCTCCGCATGCATGATTTTATCTCTCAGTTATGTTTCAGGTATCACATATAATAAAGCTTGTGTTCAAGAGTCTAAGATCCCACTCCACGTTGAATGCTTAACTGACCAACCCATGGGAATCATTCTTGAACCTTTGCCAGTTTTCACGTCTCTGAATGGCGAGAGTGGCTTTAATGTCCACCATTTGGTTGGCGGACCCTGTCCTTTTCTTCAAGCAAAAGTGGCTTCTATCACTGCTCGTTCTAAAGTATGTTGACCTCTAATATTGGCAAAGTATTTTAGTTTCCGTCTGTCGTCCCTATCTTAGACGGCGAGGTTCCCGGTGTCACTACCCAAGATATCAGGGGAGCGCGTGTCATATAAGACGCCAGTGGTTCTCCAAACAATGCCCACCTCTAACTGTTAGTCGAAACACGTTCCTCCCAGGCATGAGTTGGACAGCGGTTCCTCTCGGCCGCGGCTCTCACTACAACACAGCTGCAAAAATTGTCACTGCTACTACTACTACTACTACTTCTACTACTACTACTACTACTACTACTACTACTACTACTACTACTACTACTACTACTACTACTACTGCAACAACTATTACACAATTACAATTCAATCAATCAATCATGTGCCATGCCGGAAAGCGTAATTACAATTACTACTACAATAACTACGACAAGTATTACAATTACTACACTACAACTACCACCACAACCGCAACCACTACCACCGACAACAGTCAGGAAAACTCACGTGCGGACACCAGCCCTGCGTGCTCGGTGCAGTAAGTGATCAGAATGTCGTCTTTCTCCTTGTAGAAGTATTTCACATACCCTGGGGACGATCAACATACAACTTTATCCTTGTAGAAGTATTTCACATACCCTGGGGACGATGAACATACAACTTTATCCTTGTAGAAGTATTTCACATACCCTGGGGACGATGAACATACAACTTTATCCTTGTAAAAGTATTTCACATACCCTGGGGACGATCAACATACAACTTTATCCTTGTAAAAGTATTTCACATACCCTGGGGACGATGAACATACAACTTTATCCTTGTAGAAGTATTTCACATACCCTGGGGACGATGAACATACAACTTTATCCTTGTAAAAGTATTTCACATACCCTGGGGACGATCAACATACAACTTTATCCTTGTAAAAGTATTTCACATACCCTGGGGACGATGAACATACAACTTTATCCTTGTAGAAGTATTTCACATACCCTGGGGACGATGAACATACAACTTTATCCTTGTAAAAGTATTTCACATACCCCGGGGACAATGAACATACAACTTTATCCTTGTAGAAGTATTTCACATACTCTGGGGATAGTCAACGTACAACAACCTTGGACATGTGATTTCTGAGGAAAATGCACAGAATACTATGGACGAATAGAAAAAGGAATGAAAAAGTCCCACAAGCAAAAAAAAAAAAGAAAAAAAAGAGTTAAAACAGTAAACTGATTGGAGAAATTAGTCGGAGGCAGTCAATACTTTAGGCATGTAATGGGAAGAAATAAACATGAAAACTTAGCAACAACTGGCAAAACTGAAGGGACAAGAAGAAGTGGGAGGTAAAGAGGTGTATACCTGGATGGTATGGCCACCTGGCTAAAAGAAACTGGAAAACAAATCTACCTCCCAACTAGAGATCTGGTGAGATGACGAACTTTGACCTCCCACGCCTGTTGCCATGGCACACGATGATGCTGAAGACATGGCAGCCAGCACTTGTTTATCTACTGACATATATTTAGGAGTATTTGTCATGCTTCTCGTTTTTTCAATGTTTGCTTAGAATCCTGCACGCTCTTGATGGTTTCCTCCAGGATAAGCTTACGTGACCAGTGCAGGGGTTGACCCCGATACCTCGCCACCAGCGCATCAGAAGTTTAAGGGCGAGTATATCTATCTATTCTGCCACGCTGACCTCCGTTCAACCTATTGTATGCATGTCTGTGTCTTCCTTATTTAAATTCACTAGGGAAAACATTGTTTGAATTATTATAACCTAGGCATACTTGGTTTGGTTATGGACCCTCTTTACCGTGTAAGGATATTCGTGTTGGTGAATGTTTATGCCCGCAATGGGAGTATGGACGCCCAGAAGTGGCAATGCTTAAGTGGCATATTAGGCCACGAGAGGAATGTTATTTTCTGTGGTGACTTCAACGCTAAAGGCAGATCATGGGGAAACACTTCCTCCAATACACAAGGGGAGGAGCTCGAGACTGCACTGGAAACCATCGACCTGGTTTGTATCAACAGTGGCTGTGTCACCAGGACAGCAAGCCGTCCAGGCGATGAGGACAGTGCTATTGATCTGGCGCTAGTTTCACCTTTACTCACTACAGTGTGTAGATGGGGTGTCCTAGGACACCATGGCAGCGACCACCACCCTTGCAGCATATTGGTGGAGAAAGGCAGAACCAGGCAGCACAAGCTAAAGGTAAAGACGTTCCAGTATGACAGTACAGGGCAAGATGTGGTGAGTAAAATAAGACGTGACAAGCGCAGAACGTTTCAGGGCAGGAAAAAAAGCTGGGAGCAGCCACCGTGGTGGAGTTTCGAGGTGGATAAGGCGTGGGTGGATAAGCGTAGTGCTGTAAGGAGATGGCAAAATGCCAAGAAGAACAGAGCTGGTCATCCTAGTCCCTGCTTGCACTTAGAAAGAGAGATGCACACAAAAGTAAGCTATTTCAAAAAACTGGTCACGGTGGTTAAAAGGGAAAAATGGGCAGAGGTGTGTCAAAGGGTAAGCACAGACAAGTCACTGAAATTGTTCTGGCGACTACATAAAAGCATGAGTGGTGTAGTCAAGAATAAGAGCATTTCTGACTTCCAAGGTGCTGACCTCATCTGGCAGAGGACTGACGAAGACAAGGGCAAAGCCCTCTTTGAACGCAACCTTGAGCAGGGCAACCAGACAGACATGGGAGGTCGAAATCTGGCCAAGGAGGTCACCTCAGACAGATGCAAGGCCCAGAACACTCCGGATGAAGACACAGTGACAGTGAAAGAAATCAAGGCTGTGCTTCGACGATCAAAAAACAGTGCTCCAGGTCCTGATGGCATAAGATACGACGACATAAATAGGTGTACCGACAATGAGCTAGAGAAACTAGCAGACATGTACAACAACAGTATAGGGAGTGCTAGCATCAAGGAGGAATGGTTACACAGCTATCTGATTCCCTTGCCGAAGCCTGACAAAGACCACAAAAAAATTCAGGGATATCGAATTATAACCATGCAGAATACAATAGGCAAGCTGCTGGAGAAGGTAATTGCCAGGAAAATATCAAGCCAACTAGAGAGGCAAGGTGTTTTCCCACCTACCCTGGGTGGGTACCGTCCAAAAAGAGAAACCTGGACCAATGCAGCAGTCTTTGCCCAGGATGTCTATGAAGGTTTCCACTCAGGCACTGAAACCGTTGCTGCAGCGATTGATCTTGAGGACGCATACAACAGAGTACCACTGGATTTTTTAATGTTTCAGCTTCTTGAACTAAACGTAAGTCCATTCCTCCTTAGTTGGATCGCTGCAGCCCTCTTCCAACGGAAAGTAGTTTTTAGATGTGGCAGTTGGACTTCGGAACCAACAACAATATATCCTGGCCTACCACAGGGATCACCATTATCTCCGGTACTGTTCAACGCCTACACAGTGAGAATCACCAGTGAGCAGATCACTGGACCTGGCAGGACATTGTCATATGCCGATGATGTTTTAGTGTATCGTCAGGGTAAGGATAGAGAGGAGGTTGCTGGGGAACTACAAACCGAACTCAATCGCATAAGTACTTGGTGTGATGAAGCTGGGGCAATGGTTAACCCAACAAAGGCAACAGTGACTTGGTTCTCGTTGAATAATCATATTGTCAACAATCCAACACCAACTGTAATGCTGTGTTCAGAGACGGTGGAAAGAACGCAGGCAATGAATTACCTGGGGATACGGTTTGATCGAAGCCTTGCTTATAATGTGCACATAGACCAGGTGATAACAAAGGCCAAGCGGGGTTTGGCAGCGATGCGGGTGATGGCGGCAGCAAACTGTGAGCAGCGCCATCTATGTCTTCTGTACGAGGGGCTGGTCATGTCTGTTTTGGAGTATGCAATGGCAATCTTGACTCTCAGCCATAAGCAGATAGAAAGGATGGAAAGGATACAGAATGAAGCTATGCGCATTATTCTTGGATGTACAAGAGATACAGCATGCAGGGCGATGCGCTACCTTCTTGATTTTCCAACCATTGAAGAGAGAATACAAGTTTGCAGGGCACGCGCCTACCTCAGAATTAACGCAAACACACAACATCCACTGCATAGTGAAATTAGGAAGGTGAAGGGCAGCAGGTTAAAAAGAGGACGGTCGTGGATGGGTCAAGCCGAAGACATTCTTCAACAGGTGTGTTCACTTGAGGACTTAGAACCTGGCGAGGAGTGGGTGCAAGTGCCAACAGACTTCTGCACATCCTTTTCAGTTTGCATCCAATTAGATAGAAAATGCAGACAAGAAAATCCGGCTGCTGTTGAGGCTGAAGTACAAGCGTTGATTTTCGAGAATTCGCTAGACGGTGACGCGGTCATCTACACAGATGGGTCGGTCGTCCGACATGTGAGAAGCTCATGGGCCTTTACAGCTCGGGCCGGAGGGAGAATTGTGAAGGAGGACTCTGGTGCTTTCACTGAAACCACAAGTAGCCTGACCATGGAAGTCATGGCAGTAAGTAAAGCAATAACATGGCTCGAGACACAGACATTCACCAGGGCTTGTTTCCTTAGCGACTCAATGAACATGATCAAGAGGATAGAGGAGGGGTCGATCCGAAGAGAATGGTTGCTGCCTCTGAAGCGGTCTCGGCTGGCAAAGATTAGTTTCATCTTCGTGCCAGGGCATGCGGGAGTACAAGGAAATGAGCGGGCTGACAAGCTCGCAGGTGAGGCTACTGTGGAGGGCGGACGCGCCATGGACCAGGCTGACATTCTGAATGCTCTACGTGATGTGAGACTTTTGCGAGAACCAAGTGATGACTGTGAATCTACAACAATGGCCAGACTGCTAGAGCATCAAATTAAAAGAGGTGTGGCCAAACAAGAACACTACGCAGGAAGCCAAAGAAGATTGATAAACCAACACAGAACTGGCGTCGTTAGCCGCTACACGCTGCGGGATTTGCTGAGGAGGGGATCCGAGCACTTATGGACTGAATGGTTCGATGTGCAGCGAGGATGATCTGTCGACTAACTAACTAACTAATATCAATGTTATGTAATCTGTTCTGGTTGATTAAAGAATCAGTGTCTCAACACAGTTCACGGGGATACCAGGATGTTGCTCTACAAGAATCACGTGGTTCATAAACATCTCTGTACGAACCAGGTTTTCTACGTGTTAACGTTGCCATGACAACGACCGTGTAGCCTCGCCGTTATCTTTTGCAACTTGAGAAAACTTTAATGTGTGCAATGTGCACACGAGACCTACTGTGCTTTCTTAACTAAAACAGACCGGCAGTCTGATATCGCTACACACAAGAGCATAGAGAGTATAAATTCAGTATTGCCACATTACGTCATCATTTCTTAAAAACTTATCTTTTGGTCCACTTGAGATGGACTGGGGATTATGACAAGTGTGCGCAAGTTGTGTGGAAGCTGTCATTGTCTGGTCACTGTAATCAGAATCGGTCAATCGTGGCCTCGGGAAATACACTGCAGGGGCTGTATCTTTAGACAAATGGACACGTGATAGGAAGAGGATAACGAACTGGCTTCATTCATCCTGTTGTGAGCAGACGGTGTGGGGTCTGTAATCTCACAATGAGACAGAAACGATGGCCACAATCCCAACACACATCGACACCGCCTGTCTGCGCCACTCTCCGCCTATCTCAAGTTGTCACAGGTGTTTAGAAGGGGGAATACATGTCAAACATGAGCATCAATATCAGTTAACATTGGAAATATAGGCCATTACTGTCATTAACTGTATTCAGAATAAAAGCACGAATAAATCTGGCAATGGGTACTGTCACATGTAGAGTTCACATACTCACACACAGACATATCAAAAGGGGAACTCTTTAAGGCCACTAGGACAGTACATAAATAAACACGCATGTATTGTTTAAACGCTCATAGGCGTAGAAGAAAGAAGTAGAGACTAGATGACACACTAGACAACATAAATAAACACACACGTATAGTTTGACGCTCACAGGAGTAGAAGAAAGAAGTAGAGACTAGATGACACACTAGACAACATAAATAAACACACACGTATAGTTTGACGCTCACAGGAGTAGAAGAAAGAAGTAGAGACTAGATGACACACTAGACAACATAAATAAACACACACGTATAGTTTGACGCTCACAGGAGTAGAAGAAAGAAGTAGAGACTAGAGGACGCACTTTTTTTGTTTGTTCGCATATCCTTTACAGGACATCGCTGTCAACATCAGCATCTTTCAGCTGATTGTTGATTTCTTGGCAAGATTACGCTCACTAGTTTGCCATTGCTATGTCTTGCGTGTCCTCTAGTCTCTACTTCATTCTCTCTACGAGAGCCAGGTGTTTATTTATGAATAGACTAGCAATTGAACACAGCGACAACTAAACAAATGACATGGGTGGTGCACTGGCCTTCCCAGTCAGTGACTTGGGTGTAGAGGGTGGACGGGTGCAGAGGGTGGACGGGTGTAGAGGGTGGACCGGTGTAGAGGGTGGACGGGTGTAGAGGGTGGACGGGTGTAGAGGGTGGACGGGTGTAGAGGGTGGACGGGTGGACGGGTGTAGAGAACACTTCAAGTACACAAGAATTTCAAGACAATAATTTCCCTGAGTGAAAATAACACACAGAAGCCACACACAATAGGCTGCACAGTTTATTGCCTGACATGTGTCGCTGCGTCCATTCACTTTATACCATACACAACCCTGCAGTGTGCACCTGAAGGATGTATCCATTCACTTTATACCATCTACAACCTTGCAGGGTGCACCTCACAGATGCATCCATTCACTTTATACCATACACAACTCCGCAGTGTGCCCAGACAGATGCACCCATTCACTTTATACCTGCACAACCCTGCAGTGTGCACCTCACAGATGCCTCGAAATATTATAACGATCACGTATCCGGCTAAAAAATCCAAAAACTGAAAGTCAGCTAGCAAACAAACTGACACGGCGTGACAAACCACACACACACACACTGCAATGCTCACAATCAAAGGCATAGTCGGAGTGTTTGCTGCCGTCCATGGCAATGAGGATCTTCCTGGGCGGGGTCGACATCTTGTCTTTCCTGGTCAGTTTCTAGAAGGATCTGTGCCCACGTGTCAACACGCCCTGCAACAATGGCGACAAGAAATGAAGAACATTCACGCATTTATTGGGTAACCATGGCAATGTCACTTGTATTGCACTAGTTCTCAATTGTAATCTATTCAGTTGAGACCACTTCAACTCGCAGCATTATCTTTGTACTCCGGCACGACCACGGAAGCTCCTCCTCCCTCAGTAATATATGCCTGAGCGTAAAGAAGCTAAACTAATTATGCTAGCTGGATGCTGACTGTGTGTTCTTAGCTGGTGACATTCATGTACAATCATTCGTTGTTGGTGACACCAATCTACAATCATTTGTTGTTGGTGACACCCTTCTACAATCATTTGTTGTTAATAGCAAGGATCTTCAATCATTCTTTGTTGGTGACACCTATCTTCAATCATTCTTAGTTGGTGATACCGATCTATAAGCATTCGTTGTTGGTGACACCAATCTTCAATCGTTGTGTGTTGGCAACACCGATCTGCAATCATTCTTTGCTGGGAACTAGGAGCTTCAATCATTCTGCGTCGGCAACACCAATCTCTGGTCCAGATGTCCGCATACTAGCAAGTGATGATGATTCGTCCAATCAGACGACAAATCTGGCTTCAGCAAACTCTCTAAGTACGTCCATGACCTCAGATCACCCACTGGTCGACCTGCTGATAGGTGGCGGTGCCATCCAGACTATCTCCTGTGGAATTGCCCAGACATCCAAGGACTGCGTGTGACACTTGCCTCGGCTAGCTGGGCCGTGGTGCAGGAGTCACGCAGTAGGCAAGTGTGACTAACCGAATTCTATTTTACTGGCGACTGGGTTGGTGTAATGGCTAGGGTGTTGCCCTGACCATGGTGTGAGCGTGGTTGGACGAGGCTCCATTCTCTGCACTCGACGCAGGGAAAGACTGACCACCGATTGTTCCTTGAACTGCGGTCTACACGTGTGATTGGCCTAATACCTCACACAGCCACCACAGATCCCTATGACGGCACTGTTTGTTCTATATCATTGTGAAATGTGAAGATAATGTTTGGTCTATATCATTGTGAAATGTGAAGATAATGTTTGTTCAATATCATTGTGAAATGTGAAGATAATGTTTGTTCAATATCATTGTGAAATGTAAAGATACAATGTTTGTTGTATATCATTGTGAAATGTAAAGATACAATGTTTGTTGTATATCATTGTGAAATGTAAAGATACAATGTTTGTTCTATATCATTGTGAAATGTAAAGATACAATGTTTGTTCAATATCATTGTGAAATGTGAAGATAATGTTTGGTCTATATCATTGTGAAATGTGAAGATAATGTTTGTTCAATATCATTGTGAAATGTGAAGATAATGTTTGTTCAATATCATTGTGAAATGTAAAGATACAATGTTTGTTGTATATCATTGTGAAATGTAAAGATACAATGTTTGTTGTATATCATTGTGAAATGTAAAGATACAATGTTTGTTCTATATCATTGTGAAATGTAAAGATACAATGTTTGTTCGATATCATTGTGAAATGTAAAGATACAATGTTTGTTGTATATCATTGTGAAATGTAAAGATACAATGTTTGTTCTATATCATTGTGAAATGTAAAGATAATGTTTGTTCAATATCATTGTGAAATGTGAAGATAATGTTTGTTCAATATCATTGTGAAATGTAAAGATACAATGTTTGTTCTATATCATTGTGAAATGTAAAGATACAATGTTTGTTCAATATCATTGTGAAATGTGAAGATAATGTTTGTTCAATATCATTGTGAAATGTAAAGATACAATGTTTGTTCAATATCATTGTGAAATGTGAAGATAATGTTTGTTCAATATCATTGTGAAATGTAAAGATACAATGTTTGTTCTATATCATTGTGAAATGTAAAGATAATGTTTGTTCAATATCATTGTGAAATGTAAAGATACAATGTTTGTTCTATATCATTGTGAAATGTAAAGATACAATGTTTGTTCAATATCATTGTGAAATGTAAAGATACAATGTTTGTTCTATATCATTGTGAAATATATTTATACAATGTCTCTATGGCTAAGGGCTTGCGAACGCGGTTTGTGAGCGCGTATACCCGGGTTCGAAACACAGCGGTGCTGGTTTTTTTTCGAAAAAGGTATAGGAGCCGGTCGTTCAGAAAGCAATGGCAAACTACTGAACGTAAAATTTTCCCAGGAATCACGAACAGCGACAATGCTGGGGTGACTGCTACGTCCTGTGAAGGACATGCAACTTTATAATAAACATACCTCCTCCACCCAAAATCTTTCTCTCTTTCAATACACACACACACACACACACACATACACACACACACACACACACACACACACACACACACTCAATAACAAGTCAGCGTGCTCCAGTAACGGCTTGTGGTAAGACCAAGAGATGTTTGCTTTCTATTATCTTTAAATGTATGTAATTTTAATTAAAAGACGCGCACACACGCACGCAGGGACGCGCACAAACGCACGCAGGGACGCGCACAAACGCGCACACACACGCCTACATTGAAGTTTATAAATAATATATTAAGTTCGTTGGCTAACGCCGGACACATTAAATCCTTGTAGAAAACAGACCACCGACATTTATGAAAGTATCCAACAGATCTCACAATGAACGCCTGTCTGGGATGGAGTCAACATGGAATCTGGCAGAGCGGCGGGTATACGTCATACAAGTTGTTGAAACAACGTGGCCCCGCTCTCGTCGGTTATCATCGGTGTTGATACTGCTGGCGGTGTGGCGTCGAGAACACCGAATGTCGTTGAGAATGTGAGACTGACAGCAATGGAAGATTGTACGCATGTTGAATGTGAGAATGACAGCAATGGAAGATTGTGCGGATGTATAATGTGAGACTGACAGCAATGGAAGATTGTGCGGATGTATAATGTGAGAATGATAGCAATAGAAGATTGTCCAGATGTTGAATGTGAGAATGATAGCAATGGAAGATTTCACAGGTGTAGAGACCATGTGTTGCCCATGCAGCATGATCCCTCTCTCGGCCCGCCTAGTTCACTCCAGGCAAGCTGCCGAAGCTGCCGAATCAGCAAAGCAATACTTTCCGCCTGTCGGGTCATCGATCCTAGATCAGTTGCCGACCAAGGCTTAGGGCCTGGTCAGCTTTCCCGTGACATTTAGACTCCAGGCTGCATTTCCTCCCACCAGGATAAAGCTTTTACCTTCCAAGTTTTACTCCTTCATGCTGTATCCGTTGGTAAAAAGACACACTGTATCTCCGTGTAGGAAATGGATTCCAGAAACGCGAGATGTACAGAACGTAAAGCGTGGAGGGAAAAACTATATACAGTAATCGTCCTTTTTTTTAACGCAATCCTGAAGTAATCAGGGAATGCAACATCATGAGTACGCGTAAGATCAGAGACTCAAAAACAAGTAAGGCAGTAAGCGAGTGTCGCCGCAAAAATTATTCCTGTTAAATCGGCGATTCTGATTTGTAATGGCTATAACATTCGGAGCTAACAGAAACAACTGTCATACGGTAACTCAGTCATATCTCACATAATCAAATAGTTAGTTAGTTAGTCTTTCCTCTTGAGCCTAAAGCGGCGCATAGGGCAGAAGTCATGGCTCTCCATGTCTGGCGGTTCGCTGCTACCTGTTGTAGATCTTGGATGTTCACTAGGCCGTTGAATGAGCCTTCTCTGATGATGGTTCTACGCAGCGTCTCTCTTGGTCTTCCCCGTTTTCTTTTCCCTACTGGTGACCATATGAGGGCTTGGTTGGGGAGTCTTGTCTTGTCCATTCTGAGTACATGGCCGATGCAGTTCCAACGGCGTTTGCTTATAAAATTGGATACAATATCTTGTTTAGTCTCTTGTCTTATTTGCGCATTGGTTTTGAAATCTGTCCACTGGATGTTTAGAATTCTTCTAAGACATTTGTTCTCAAAATTGTCTAATTTTTTATCTAAAGATACCGTTGATTTCCAACTCTCACATCCATACGTTAGCACTGGAATCACACAAGAGTTGAAGATTTTAAGTTTCGTATGTTGGCTGAGTGACTTTGACTTCCAGATGTTTAACAGTTTATTGAAGGCACCAGATGCCAGTGAGATTCTAGATAATATTTCTAGTGTTGAGTCCCCTGTAGATGTCATTTTGCTTCCTAGGTATGTGAAGATGTTGACTTTTTCAAGAACATGGTTGCTTAATTTGGTGTCGTCTGAACTGTTGGTAAGATCAATAGTTTTTGTTTTTGTGGTGTTCATTTGGAGACCAATTTGTCCTGAAACATTTTGGAGATGGTTTATTTTCTCTTGGGCATCTGGGTGTGTTGAACTCAAAAGCACTATGTCGTTGGCAAAGTCCAGGTCTTCTAGAATTTTGTCAACCCAATGGATACCCCTGTTTGTGTTGTTTGTGCATTTGCGCATGAGCCAATCCATAGCTATTCCAAAGAGCATCGGTGATAAGACACAAGCCTGTTTCACTCCTGTTTCGACTGAGAACCAGTCAGAGTTGCCTGATTCTGTTCTTACGCAGCAACGTGTCTCCTTATAGAAAGATTTTATGATGCTGGTATATTTGGTAGGGAAACCATAGATGTTAAGTAGATTTCAAAGTGTTGGACAGTGGATGCTGTCGAAGGCTTTTTGAAAGTTTTTGAAAGTCGACAAAGTTGGTGATTAATTTCCACTGGAATTCTAGTCTTCAATGATTATTCTAAGAGTGAAAATGTGGTCTATACATGACCTAGTATAAATGAACTATGTATAAAGAAATAGTGCTGTATTTATTTGTTCATTTCCATGCACATTCAGATTTGAAACTGAATTAACTTACCCCAAAGTTAATCCTGACCGTAGACTCACACGACATGGTGCCAACGCTCAATGGAGCTCGGTTCACTAGACAACGCTGTGACGTTAGGTTCAACTTGGTGCAGATCGGTGCGGCCCCACGTAGACACCGTGCACTCATCTTGTAGTCCCAAGTAACTGCTGCCAGAAGGGTGTGAAACGTCAGGCCTGGCCCACTGTCTGTCAAGCCTGGCCCACTGTCTGTCAGGTACTGCAATAACAACGCCGCTGAGCTAGCACGACAGGAGGCTTCTGGTCGTCAGAGGTGGTCCTCCCCGTGCCCGGAATGTTTCGGCCCTTTACCTTCCTGGCACTCTCTGGTGGCGAGTCCGCCCGGGTTCTGACTCCGGGTGTCATTCTCCTATCGCCCATTCCAACCATGTTTGGAGACATTCCGTTGTCTTCGTGCTTGTTCCATAACTGAGAACCGTGCCTGCTCTCTAAACACTGCCCCACGTCCTCTTAATAATCATTATTCTACCCCAACTACCTGCCGTCTGAATCAGTATAGTTATTACCACGGGTTTTGTGTTATTCTACCTGCCGTTTGAATCAGCATGTTTCTTCCCTTGGGATATGAGGTTATTCTACATGCTGTTTGAATCAGCATGTTTCTTCCCTTGGGATATGAGGTTATTCTACATGCCGTTTGAATCGGTATATTTCTTCCCTCGAGGATTTGTATTATTCTATCTGCCGTTTGAATCAGTATGTTTCTTCCCTTGAGTATAATATTATTCTACCCGCCATTTGAATCAGAATGTTTCCTGCCTTGGGGTATTGTTTTATTCTTCATGCCATTTGGATCAGTATATTTCTTCCCTTGGGGTGCTGTGTTATTCTACCTGCCGTTTGAATCAGTATATTTCTTCCCTTGGGGTGCTGTGTTATTCTATCTGCCGTTTGAGTCAGTATGTTTCTTGCTATTGGTTATTATGTTATTCTACCTGCCGTTTGAATCAGTATATTTCTTCCCTTGGGGTGCTGCGTTATTCTACCTGCCGTTTGAGTCAGTATATTTCTTTCCTTGCGGTGCTGTGTTATTCTACCTGCCGTTTGAATCAATATATTTCCTCCCTTGGGGTATGTTATTGTACCCGCCATTTGAATCAGCATGTTTCTTCCCTTGGTGTATTGTGTTATTCTAATTGCCGTTTGGATCAGTTTATGCCCTCCCTTGGGGTACGGTATTGTGAGAGAAATTCTAAGGAGAACGATCTCGTACACACTACAACGATCCGTGTACACTTATTACGTACACACTGGGTCACCAGAGCTGACCTGGCTTTCTGTGAACATGTACATGACAGTAGTGAGATCGTTGGCGTGATAGTTACGATGTTACAATGGCATGGGCGAGGTCAGACAAGGAGTGGATGTCAGCTCTCGATGTTCCCTACGTGAGGCTGAGACTGACCACCTAATTCTTGGTGCACTCAGGCCTACACAAAAGTGCCCGCCATTGTACTTCAAGTACCCGGGGTAGGTTGCTGCTGCGGCCTGTGTGTTGTACCCCCTCCTGCCTGTGTACACTGTATACAGAAGTTGCTGCTGCGGGCTGTGTTGTCCCCCCTGTGTATAGATGTTGCTGCTGCGGGCTGTGTTGTCCCCCCTGTGTATAGATGTTACTGCTGCGGGCTGTGTTGTCCCCCCTGTGTATAGATGTTACTGCTGCGGGCTGTGTTGTCCCCCCTGTGTATAGATGTTGCTGCTACGGGCTGTGTTGTCCCCCCTGTGTATAGATGTTGCTGCTACGGGCTGTGTTGTCCCCCCTGTGTATAGATGTTGCTGCTGCGGGCTGTGTTGTCCCCCCTGTGTATAGATGTTGCTGCTACGGGCTGTGTTGTCCCCCCTGTGTATAGATGTTGCTGCTACGGGCTGTGTTGTCCCCCCTGTGTATAGATGTTGCTGCTGCGGGCTGTGTTGTCCCCCCTGTGTATAGATGTTGCTGCTACGGGCTGTGTTGTCCCCCCTGTGTATAGATGTTGCTGCTGCGGGCTGTGTTGTCCCCCCTGTGTATAGATGTTGCTGCTACGGGCGGTGTTGTCCCCCCTGTGTATAGATGTTGCTGCTGCGGGCTGTGTTGTCCCCCCTGTGTATAGATGTTGCTGCTACGGGCTGTGTTGTCCCCCCTGTGTATAGATGTTGCTGCTGCGGGCTGTGTTGTCCCCCCTGTGTATAGATGTTGCTGCTACGGGCTGTGTTGTCCCCCCTGTGTATAGATGTTGCTGCTGCGGGTTGTGTTGTCCCCCCTGTGTATAGAGGTTGCTGCTGCGGGCTGTGTTGTCCCCCCTGTGTATAGATGTTGCTGCTGTGGGCTGTGTTGTCCCCCCTGTGTATAGATGTTGCTGCTGTGGGCTGTGTTCCCCGCGTACAGATGTTGCTGCTGTGTTTTACCCCCCTCCCCCATGTACACTGTGTACAGAAGTTGCTGCTGCGGACTGTTGTCCCCCCTGTGTACAGATGTTGCTGCTGCAGGCTGTGTTTTACCCCCCTCCCCCATGTACACTGTGTACAGAAGTTGCTGCTGCGGGCTGTGTTGTCCCCCCTGTGTATAGATGTTGCTGCTACGGGCTGTGTTGTCCCCCCTGTGTATAGATGTTGCTGCTGCGGGCTGTGTTGTCCCCCCTGTGTATAGATGTTGCTGCTACGGGCTGTGTTGTCCCCCCTGTGTATAGATGTTGCTGCTGCGGGCTGTGTTTTCCCCCCTGTGTATAGATGTTGCTGCTGTGGGCTGTGTTCCCCGCGTACAGATGTTGCTGCTGTGTTTTACCCCCCTCCCCCATGTACACTGTGTACAGAAGTTGCTGCTGCGGACTGTTGTCCCCCTGTGTACAGATGTTGCTGCTGCAGGCTGTGTTTTACCCCCCTCCCCCATGTACACTGTGTACAGAAGTTGCTGCTGCGGGCTGTGTTGTCCCCCCTGTGTACAGATGTTGCTGCTGCAGGCTGTGTTTTACCCCCTGTGTACAGATGTTGCTGCTGCGGGCTGTGTTGTCCCCCCTGTGTACAGATGTTGCTGCTGCGGGCTGTGTTTTACCCCCCTCCCCTCCCCCATGTACACTGTGTACAGAAGTTGCTGCTGCAGGCTGTGTCCCCTTGTGTACATATGTTGCTGCTGCGGACTGTGTTTTACCCCCTGTGTACAGATGTTGCTGCTGCGGGTTGTGTTGTCCCCCCTGTGTACAGATGTTGCTGCTGCGGGCTGTGTTGTCCCCCCTGTGTACAGATGTTGCTGCTGCGGGCTGTGTTTTACCCCCCTCCCCTCCCCCATGTACACTGTGTACAGAAGTTGCTGCTGCAGGCTGTGTCCCCTTGTGTACATATGTTGCTGCTGCGGACTGTGTTTTACCCCCTGTGTACAGATGTTGCTGCTGCGGGCTGTGTTGTCCCCCCTGTGTACAGATGTTGCTGCTGTGGGATGTGTTGTCCCCCCTGTGTACAGATGTTGCTGCTGCGGGCTGTTTTACCCCCCTCCCCCATGTACACTGTGTACAGAAGTTGCTGCTGCAGGCTGTGTCCCCTTGTGTACATATGTTGCTGCTGTGGGCTATGCCCCCCTGTGTACAGTGTGTACAGATGTTCCTGCGGGCTGAGCCTCCCTCTGTGTAAACTGTGTACAGATGCTCCTTCTGCGGGCTGTGTCTCGCCTGTGTACACTGTGTACAGATGTTCCTGCTGTAAACTGTGTCTCCCCTGTGTACAGATGTTCCTGCTGTGGGCTGTGTCTCCCCTGTGTACAGATATTCCTACTGTGGGCTGTATCTCCCCTGTGTACAGATGTTGCTGCTGCAGGCTGTGCCCCCCTGCGTACAGTGTACAGATGTTGCTGCTGTGTCTCCCCTGTGTACAGATGTTCCGGCTGCAGTCTGTGTCTCCCCTGTGTACACATGTTGCTGCTGCAGGCTGTCTCTCTCCTGTGTACATATGTTGCTGCTGCGAGCTGTGTCTTCCCTGTGTACAGATGTTCCTGTGGCGGGCTGACTCCACTGTGTACAGATGTTCCTGCTGTAGGCTGTCTCCCCTGTGTACAGATATTCCTACTGTGGGCTGTGTCTCCCCTATGTACAGATGTTTCTTCTGCAAGCTGTGTCTCCCCTGTGTACAGATGTTCCTACTGCTGGCTGTGTTTCCCCTGTGTCCAGATGTTCCTGCTGCGGGCTGTGTCTCCCCTGTGTACACTGTGTACAGATGTTCCTGCTGTGAGCTGTGTCTCCCTTGTGTACAGATGTTCCTGTTGTGGGCTGTGTCTCCCCTGTGTACAGATGTTCCTGTTGCGGGCTGTCTCCCCTGTGTACAGATGTTCCTGCTGCGGGCTGTTTCCCCTGCATAGTGTACAGAAGTTGTTGCTGCGGGCTGTGTCTCCCCTGTGTACACTGTGTACAGATGTTCCTGCTGTGGGCGGTCTCCCCTGTGTACAGATGTTCCTGCTGCAGGCTGTGTTCCCCCTGTGTACAGATGTTCCTGCTGCAGGCTGTGTTCCCCCTGTGTACAGATGTTCCTGCTGCGGGCTGTGTTCCCCCTGTGTACAGATGTTCCTGCTGCAGGCTGTTTTATCTCCCCCTGTGTACACTGTGTATTCTGTCAGTTTTCTTTCTTCAATATCTTGATGTTATCTTCCCACTTGTATCGTTGATTACCTCTTGCTCACTTGTCTTCAGCACTACCCTGCAGTGGAGTATAGCAAAAGATAAAACAATAGACACAACAAATAATGATAAAATGCAGAACATAATTGTCACAAGAAAAGACAAATAAGAACATAATTGTCACAACAAAAGATAAACAAGAACATAATTGTCACAACAAATGATAAAATGCAGAACATAATAGACACAACAAATGATAAATTACAGAATATAACTGACACAACAAATGGTAAATTACAGAATATAACTGACACAACAAATGATAAATTACAGACAATTATTGATAAGAAATAATAGATAAGAAAAAAATATAATGGACATAAAAACATATAGCAGACAAAATGTAATGGAATAACAGATAACACATAATATATCATATAAATAATATATCATATGAAAAACAAAGCATAATGGACAAAACAAAAAAATAACAAACCAGAAACATGACTTGTATCAACCACGTGTTTAATTATATTTCTGTGACCTTTGACCACCAGTCCCTAGTAAATACAAAACATGTCACGGAATTTCAGGAACATTAGGGGTGGTGATGAATTTGTATAAAAGTTCCACGATTATTTGATTATTATGGAATGCTTCACAGTTTTCCTTCTATCTGGCTATCTGACATGAACCATGGGATGTGTGATGTGTGAAATGCTTCACCAGCACAGTCAACTAACTCAGACAGTCAACTAACCCAGACAGTCAGCTAACCAGTATGATTATCGACTCAACTCAAATGTGTAAAATGTATAGTGGATAAGTGTAGCAATTTTCTAGGAAGGACATCATGTGGAAGGGGACTGTAATCTCATCTCATGCCATAACTAAGTATATGTGAAGGTCTCATACTTCACATCTCATGCCATAACTAATGTGAAGGTCTCATAATTCACATCTCATGCCATAACTAAGTATATGTGAAGGTCTCATACATCACATCTCATGCCATAACTAAGTATATGTGAAGGTCTCATACTTCACATCTCATGCCATAACTAAGTATATGTGAAGGTCTCATACTTCACATCTCATGCCATAACTAAGTATATGTGAAGGTCTCATACTTCACATCTCATGCCATAACTAAGTATATGTGAAGGTCTCATACTTCACATCTCATGCCATAACTAAGTATATGTGAAGGTCTCATACTTCACATCTCATGCCATAACTAATGTGAAGGTCTCATACTTCACATCTCATGCCATAACTAAGTATATGTGAAGGTCTCATACTTCACATCTCATGCCATAACTAAGTATATGTGAAGGTCTCATACATCACATCTCATGTCATAACTAAGTATATGTGAAGGTCTCATACATCACATGCCATAACTAATGTGAAGGTCTCATACATCACATGTCATGCCATAACTAAGTATATGTGAAGGTCTCATACTTCACATCCATGCAGCAGTTTCTGCCGCTGAATTACAGACCACTTTGTGCCAGGGTCTGGTTATGTTTGATTCAAAGAATTATCAGTACACTGGTTCCAGTTGACCAGCTGACATGAGCAGCCATTCGTTAACACTGTTTACAGTTGACCAAACTCAGAACATTGGGAACTTGACATCTCACCTATTAACCCAGTGACCTAGTGTGTGTCACACCCCTAGAGCTGTCTATGTTATAGAACTCTCATGACTTTTCCTAAACACTAAATATGGTCTGGACAAACTCCCTGAGCAGTCAGTTCGCACGGAATGCTTGTGTACACTTCTCTTTTCTGCTGGCTATTGTGTTATCTAATAGACACACTCTGTACACTCTGCAACTGACAGCGTGTAACTATAGATCATTTATAGATCCATAGAACATTTATAGATCATTTATAGATTAAAAGAACATTTATAGATCCATAAAACAATGTTTTCATGTAGTGAATTTGAATAATGAAGACACAAACAATAGATTGCATGTACTTTATGTTGTGCGATTTCTGCAGTATGTACCCGAAGAGATGCAGCGAAATATGCCAGGCAACAAAGTGTGCAATCTATTGTTTGTGTCTTCGTTATTCAACTACATAGATCCATAAATTAGTTAGAGATGTAGTGTAAACGGCTACGCAAGTCATATGACCCCAGAGTTTCAGAGTTATCTTCACCAGAAGACAATGCATTTAATGAATAATACAATCAAAACCACAAAAGCATCTAAATGCCTTCCACAAAATTCACATACAGTGTTTCACAGCAGCTACACACATTCTGATGACATAAATAAACTTTCACAGAACCTACACACATTCTGATGACATAAATAAACTTTCACAGAACCTACACACATTCTGATGACATAAATAAACTTTCACAGCACCTACACACATTCTGATGACATAAATAAACTTTCACAACAACTACATACATTCTGATGTCAGAAATAAACTACCACATTTGACAGAAGTTGTACCAAAGTTCTCCTACAACACATGTTATTTTAAATGCAAATCAAGTCCAACATAACTGGTATGTTAGGGAAGAGTATAGGCAGTCAATAATCTCATGTGCTTTTGTGTGAATACAACTGCAAGAAATAACAGGTGGCCACACAAAATACCCCCCTGCTGAATATAGCCACAGAGGAATACATAGGATGCTGCAATAGTTTCTAGTGTTTTCAGCAGGACAGGAAAATCAGTTGCAGTATCTTGAAAATAATGATTATATAAAAATGCAAAAAAAAAAACAAAAAAAACATAGCAATAGATGGTATCAACTGTTCCCTTACAGTGGCACACATATTTTTTATACGGGAAACTCGGCGGCCAAGCTGTGTGCTTCACACTCTTAAGGTTGCAGATTTGCTTTTGGACTGCAACATTAAGCTGACGTGCAGTTTCTGTAGAAACCTGGGGTGGGAAGGGAGAAGGTGCCATCACTGAGGCTACGGTATTTGTGCTTTGTATGATGCTCTCAGCTGGTGGCTGGCTGATCTGTGGAGACAGATCAAACCAGGCAGGGCAAAATCTGGTGCAATGAAGGCAATCCTGTCGCCGGTAAACTTTGAACCTTTCAGCACAAATTGTCTGCTCCGTGCATGAGCAGGTATATCATGAAGACATGTTTGCATGAGCCTAGCTCAAGACCACATGACTTGGGAGGACACACTGGTGGAATCCCTGCAACCTTGAAACCATTTTCTAGTTCTGATCTGATTTCATGTGTGTTTCCTGTAAAGGTTTTCAATATTTCATGTGTGTTTCCTGTGAAGGTTTTCAATATTTCACTCCTAGTCCCTGTTTTCCAGGCAATCTCTATTTTGTAAAGTATGAAGTTGCCTCATGGTGAGGAGAGGGGTGGGGTGGGTTGTACAGGGACAGAAATAATGTGCTATAGGAGAACTTTTTGTGTGTACGTGTGTATGTTTATGTACACAAAAAGATATGCATATAGCATGTACCCCACAGAGATCATTGCCATAAAGTTACAACTGTAAAACATTCAGTTCCCCACATAAACATAATATACAGCCAATAATGAGTTCCCTATACAGACAAAGAAAACCAATAAATATTTCCCATATCAATAAAATTACACAATAGTTAAGTCACCCACAAAGATATAATTAAAACATAATTAATAGCTCCATAATTAGAGCATTACATCATCCTTCATTCATTAGAGCATTACAAAGCAATAATTAGTTCATTACATTAATATAAATCCAAATATATATTTCCCCGCATGTGAAAATATAATTATTTTCTTGCAATTGATTCCACTTTTAACAATTCTTTGCTATTTACAGATAATATATCACATGATGATAGTTCTGAGGTAAAGTCAAACAAACATGAATATTGTGTATAAATGTGCCGAGCTGTGAAAGTGTGGTTGAAGAGTGAACAATCAGGGTTAGAATTAAAATTGTAAGAACACACAGAAGACAATGAAGAAGACAAAGAAGACACATGGTCGTCACTAGGAAGAAAAATGCTACAATGTAATATACAAATAAATTGGAATATTCTTAACAAGTGAATCAGTACAATTATCTCGGAACATTCATAACATCTGATGGGAGATGCCTTGAAGAGATTAGAACAAGAATTGCCATGGCGAAGGTAGCCTTTAGCAAGATGAAAAACATACTGATAAATAAAAAGATGTCATTTGCAATGAGAAAAAGTGAGTTGAGGTGCTACATAGAACCTGTACTTTTGTATGGATGTGAAGCAGACAAGTTGAAAAACATCTGTGGTTTCTGATGAAAATGCAAAAAATGCCATGGACAGACAGAAAAATCAATGACCAAGTCCTATAAGGAACAAATGAAAATTGTAGATTGATTAGAGAAATTAGATGTAAACAGTCACAATGTTTTAGTCATATTATGAGAAGAAATAAATTGGAGAACTTCATGACAACTGGCAAGATCGAGGGGAAGAGAACAAGGGGAAGGCAGAAAAGTAAATACCTGGATGGCTTGGCCTCGTGGTAGGGTTGAGAAAACAACAGTGAGCTGATCCACGACTCAGGTGATCGAGTTAGATGGCAAAACATGACCGCTTAAGCTTAACTACATGGCTCGTGATGAATAAATGAAAGCTAGGAGTACGACAGGGATGTGGTTTGTCAGTTGATCTCAACTCCCTCTATATCAAAGTTATAATGAGAGAGATCAAAGAGAGGCCAGGAATACTAATAGGAGGTTATAATATAAACAGTATACGCTATGTAGATGACCCAATATTGGTGGCAAATGTGTTGGTCATTGTAGTAACAGAAGGTGTAAAGAAAGGACTCTCCTTGAATATCAAGAAAACAGTAACAATGGTGATATCAAAGAAAAAGGTGACACTAAAATGTGAAATGAAAATAGAAGGGAAAATTCTTAACCAAGTGGATAATTTTAGAGCATTTATAACGTCAGATGGAAGGTGCACAACAGAGATTAAGAACAGAATAGGGCAAGCAAAAGCTGCATTTCAGGAAATGAAAAGTATTTTATGCAATAAGTCACTATCATTGAATGTAAGAGAGAGAGTACTGAAGTTTTAAATAGAACCAGTTTTACTGTATGGCAGTGAATCTTGAAATGTAAATGAACAAATTAGGAAGAACTTGGAAGCAGCAGAGAAGTGGTTCCTGAGACGAATGTTGCGAATTCCTTGGACTCCCAGTGCTTTCCTTGCTCATGAGATGAGAAGAGACGCATTGGAGAACATCGTGACAACTGGAAAGATCAAGGGCAGAGACAGACCAAGAGAAATGATGCTGGATAGATTGAGATGGTGGCATGGAGGAATATCATTAGCAGAGTTGAATCAGAACACCAAAGACCGAGATCTGTGGAGAGCCATGAATGCTACGCCAGCTGGCAGGGCACTTGATGATATTGATTAATCTATACAATAAATGAAACTTTATTCAACTAAATGTATAGAATTTACCTATGCAACATAATCTGCACCCATGAATCTAACTTAATGAATACAATTTATGTCACTGTCACCTGTGCTCACGTCTGCAGTTGTCACAAGCATGAGCAGGAGACAAAATTGTTGGCTGGAGGCAAAATTTATTGGCACAAGGCAAAATGTATTGGCAGGAGACAAAATGTGTTGGCAGGGGACAAAATGTATTGGATTTAGGCAAAATTGTTGGCAGGAGACAAAATGTATTGGATTTAGGCAAAATTGTTGGCAGGAGACAAAATTGTTGGCAGGGGACAAAATGTATTCGCAGGAGACAAAAGTGTTGGCAGGAGACAAAATTGTTGGCAGGAGACAGAATTCTCAACTGGGTTGACTCTGTCACAGCTGAATTCTTTACAACAATAAATTTATGTGCATGTCAAACTACTCTCTTTATTACTACAGAGTCCAAAAGGTGTTGAAGATCTTTTGCATGAGACTCCTAAAGTCCAAACTACTTTCTCATCTGCACTTAGTGAGCTCTTCACGATTAATAAAACGTGAGTTGATTGGTCGATGAGATTAATGGCCAGCTGGTAGAACCTCGACAGAGGCCAGGCCAACCTTGTTGTAGAAGAGTTGAACTGCCCACACACTGTGTCATTACAGGTAAAGGTCGGCTCGTGGCAGACACCCATGAAATGTTAGGCTTTCACATATTCTAGCCATGGCAGAAGGTAAAGATAGGCTTGTGGCAGACACCCATGAAATGTTAGGCTTTCACATATTCTAGCCATGGCAGAAGGTAAAGATAGGCTCGTGGCAGACACCCATGAAATGTTAGGCTTTCACATATTCTAGCCATGGCAGAAGGTAAAGATAGGCTTGTGGCAGACACCCATGAAATGTTAGGCTTTCACATATTCTAGCCATGGCAGAAGGTAAAGACAGGCTCGTGGCAGACCCCCATGAAATGGTAGGCTTTCACATATTCTAGCCATGGCAGAAGGTAATGGTAGGCTCGTGGCAGACACCCATGAAATGTTAGGCTTTCACATATTCTAGCCAAGGCAGAAGGTAAAGGTAGGCTCGTGGCAGACACCCATGAAATGGTAGGCTTTCACATATTCTAGCCAAGGCAGAAGTAGGCTCGTGGCAGACACCCATGAAATGCTAGGCTTTCACATATTCTAGCCATAGCAGAAGGTAAAGGTAGGCTCGTGGCAGACACCCATGAAATGCTAGCCTTCACATATTCTAGCCATGGCAGAAGGTAAAGGTAGGCTCGTGGCAGACACCCATGAAATGCTAGGCTTTCACATATTCTAGCCATGGCAGAAGGTAAAGGTAGGCTCGTGGCAGACACCCATAAAATGCTAGCCTTCACATATTCTAGCCAAGGCAGAAGTAGGCTCGTGGCAGACACCCATGAAATGGTAGGCCTTCACATATTCTAGCCATGGCAGAAGGTAATGGTAGGCTCGTGGCAGACACCCATGAAATGTTAGGCTTTCACATATTCTAGCCAAGGCAGAAGTAGGCTCGTGGCAGACACCCATGAAATGGTAGGCCTTCACATATTCTAGCCATGGCAGAAGGTAATGGTAGGCTCGTGGCAGACACCCATGAAATGTTAGCCTTCACATATTCTAGCCAAGGCAGAAGGTAAAGGTAGGCTCGTGGCAGACACCCATGAAATGCTAGGCCTTCACATATTCTAGCCATGGCAGAAGGTAATGGTAGGCTCGTGGCAGACACCCATGAAATGCTAGCCTTCACATATTCTAACCATGGCAGAAGTAGGCTTGTGGCAGACACCCATGAAATGTTAGGCTTTCACATATTCTAGCCATGGCAGAAGGTAATGGTAGGCTCGTGGCAGACACCCATGAAATGCTAGCCTTCACATATTCTAGCCAAGGCAGAAGGTAAAGGTAGGCTCATGGCAGACACCCATGAAATGTTAGGCTTTCACATATTCTAGCCAAGGCAGAAGGTAAAGATAGGCTCGTGGCAGACACCCATGAAATGTTAGGCTTTCACATATTCTAGCCAAGGCAGAAGTAGGCTTGTGGCAGACACCAATGAAATGTTAGGCTTTCACATATTCTAGCCATGGCAGAAGGTAATGGTAGGCTCGTGGCAGACACCCATGAAATGCTAGCCTTCACATATTCTAACCAAGGCAGAAGTAGGCTTGTGGCAGACACCCATGAAATATTAGGCTTTCACATATTCTAGCCATGGCAGAAGGTAATGGTAGGCTCATGGCAGACACCCATGAAATGCTAGCCTTCACATATTCTAGCCATGGCAGAAGGTAAAGATAGGCTCGTGGCAGACACCCATGAAATGCTAGCCTTCACATATTCTAGCCATGGCAGAAGGTAAAGATAGGCTCGTGGCAGACACCCATGAAATGCTAGCCTTCACATATTCTAGCCATGGCAGAAGGTAAAGGTAGGCTCGTGGCAGACACCCATGAAATGTTAGGCTTTCACATATTCTAGCCATGGCAGAAGGTAAAGGTAGGCTCGTGGCAGACACCCATGAAATGTTAGGCTTTCACATATTCTAGCCAAGGCAGCAGTAGGCTTGTGGCAGACACCAATGAAATGTTAGGCTTTCACATATTCTAGCCATGGCAGAAGGTAATGGTAGGCTCGTGGCAGACACCCATGAAATGCTAGCCTTCACATATTCTAACCAAGGCAGAAGTAGGCTTGTGGCAGACACCCATGAAATGTTAGGCTTTCACATATTCTAGCCATGGCAGAAGGTAATGGTAGGCTCGTGGCAGACACCCATGAAATGCTAGCCTTCACATATTCTAGCCAAGGCAGAAGTAGGCTCGTGGCAGACACCCATGAAATGCTAGGCCTTTGCATATTCTAGCCATGGCAGAAGGTAAAGGTAGGCTCGTGGCAGACACCCATGAAATGTTAGCTTTCACATATTCTAGCCATGGCAGAAGGTAATGGTAGGCTCGTGGCAGACACCCATGAAATGCTAGCCTTCACATATTCTAGCCAAGGCAGAAGGTAATGGTAGGCTCGTGGCAGACACCCATGAAATGTTAGGCTTTCACATATTCTAGCCATGGCAGAAGGTAAAGGTAGGCTCGTGGCAGACACCCATGAAATGCTAGGCTTTCACATATTCTAGCCAAGGCAGAAGGTAAAGGTAGGCTCATGGCAGACACCCACGATATGCTAGGCCTTCACATATTCTAGCCATGGCATGAGGTGAGGTGGCCAGTCCCTTTCCTCATCTCATTTCCTTACCAGATAATTCTGAAAACTCTGGCGCTAATTTTATGAGGTTGGGCCGATCCCAGATCCTGTGGGAACAATAATCCAGCCACAGCAGGACTTGTAATGTAATCATTTCAGAGAATTGCCAGAAAAAGCAGCAGAGTTTTGGTGGGATTATGGTTTCCTTTTGATTAAAATACCACGGATACAACAAGCAATTACTTATCAGAGCACAGGCCAGGAAGAAAACTTGACACAGAAGTGTGACATGCTGGAGACCAGAAGTGTGACATACCAGGAAGGAAACTGCTGACACAGAAGTGTGACATGCCAGGAGAGCAGAAGTGTGACATGCCAGGAAGGAAACTGCTGACACAGAAGTGTGACATGCCAGGATGGAAACTGCTGACACAGAAGTGTGACATGCCAGGAAGGAAACTGCTGACACAGAAGTGTGACATGCCAGGAAGGAAACTGCTGACACAGAAGTGTGACATGCCAGGATGGAAACTGCTGACACAGAAGTGTGACATGCCAGGAAGAAAACTGTTGACAGAGAAGTGTGACATGCCAGGAAGGAATCTGTTGACACAGAAATATGACATGCCAGGAAGGAAACTGTTGACACAGAAGTGTGACATGCCAGGAAGGAAACTTGATACAGCAGTGTGACATGCCAGGAAGGACACTATTAACACAGAAGTGTGGCATGCCACAAAAGAAACAGCTGACACAGAAGTATCACATGTCAGGAAGGAAACTGCTTACAGAGAACATAAGAAAACAGACGGCAGCCTTTAGCTGTGTCATAAAGGAAAGTGAGCTGAGATTCATGAACGAGTGACAAAAATTATGGATAATGAAATATAAATATGACAGTGACATTATTCATTATAATATGCCACAAAGAAATGACAGCACAAAATGAGCAAACAGAACCAGGGAATGAGGATTGTGGAGAGACATGCTCACATACACCGGTCAGCAAAGCTCCTGGAAATTAACAGTCAATGGTATCAGTAAAGAAATTAACAGTCAATGGTAACGGTAAAGAAAACAAAAAAATAAGTCCAGGGTTAAAAATCAGCTGCTGTCGAATTGCAAGCAGACCACCAGGCATTGATCTGCTGGTATGAGGTGGCACCTATTCAGAAAACAATGGCAAACTACTGAACTAACATTGCCTTGTATATAAAAAACAGCCAATAAATGCCAGGTTGCATCGTCCTATAAAGAATGTGCAGACAGGAGATGGTGTGTCAGTTTCTCTTCCATGTAGCAGCGGCCACAATTTGTTTATTTCCTGGGCTGATTTTATTTCTTTGAGAAGAAGAATTGATACCATTTATTGTTTCTCTGGGAAGAAGAATTGACACCATGTATTGTTTGAGAAGAAGAATTTACACCATTTATTGTTTCTTGGTATAAAATGAATCAAGTAAAGCCATGTGAGAGTGCAGTTGTTGTTAAAAATATGAGTGAATTCAAACAGAACGGGTCAAGCCAGGTTGATTAGAAAGATGATATATACACATTCTAAGGCTCACCACTAACTTACAACAGTTATAATTCTTTTCTCTTCTTATACAAATTTATAAGGCCTATTGTTAGAATAAAATACATATAAAAATATTATGCAGTAAATTGTCAACATCAAATAGTTCTGACATATCACAGGAACTTTGGAATGTGGACATGATGTGCCATGAAAACCTGGCAAGTTAAGGAATGTCTGCAGTGTGATGAAACACAACACTTCATAATATAGTTTTGTGACACAAATTAAGTGCTTGTATATCAAAGTGCTGGAAAAAACCAAACTTTGAGGACAATAACCTATCTACCAAATATATGTTACTATTTCCATAAGGTTCTTTCGTCAACATTAATTTATGAAATATTATTGTAATTTATCTCACGAACTGCATGCTTAATGTACCAATACAATTGTTAGTTTGAGCATGGGTAGAAACAAAAACATAAGAGCATAAACTGTAATGTTGTATGTGGAATGTGTGTCCACCACAAGCAACATCAACTGAAGTTGGATCTAACCTTCAGCTAAGTGACCTTCTAACTTTACCCATAAGACACATACACTCGGATCTCTGTTCTTTTTAAAGTACATTTGTATCTTTATCCTCATAAGTAAAGTTACATATTTATAGAAGCCACAGACAACATGTTGCATGATTTATTGCCTGGCATATTTCACTGCATCTCAACAGGTGCTTACAAAGATGATTCAGCAAAGTATCTTTACACTTGTTTTAAGTACATTTAGTTTTTACCATTGTTGTAAATAAGTTAGAGATCTTTACCCTTATTAGTACATTTTGATCTTTACCTTTCTTGTATATCTTCTTCTGCGTTCATCCGGAGTTTCTTTTTTTCGGACGTGACTGCGTTGTGCCTGTTTACAGCAGAGCTGCGTTCTTGCACTGTTGGCCGACACATCCGACTTCTGCGGGCATTTTTTGACTGGGTTAACCTTCCCGGTGCCTTTCTTGTATATAAATATAGACCTTTACTCTTATTTAAGTACATTAAATCTTTGTCCTTGTTATAAGTAAATGTAAATGTTTACCCTTGTTGAAAGTAAGTTTAGATCTGTTACATTATTAAGAAAACCAGGAAATTGTAAGTAAGTATTTATCTGTAACTTTATTCAGTAAATTATGAAATTTTAAGTAATGTATGGAGTTTTACTGAAAATTATTTACTAATCTTGGTGCGAGTACAATATGCTGATGTAAACATGGACATTTTATCTACCCTTAATGTGAGGATTTGTGTGCTATGTATTACTTAACTCCTAACTTTAATTGTTAACCCATTTTGCCTGTTGTAAGTGTGATAAGTACATTTCTTGGAGGTTAGCATGAACAGTTTTGCCCTTGAAATATGTCATATTTGTTGAAGCTAAGCACTGAGTGTGATAAACCTGCATTGAATGATGCCAAACACATTTATCCACATGCTTCATTGCACATTTTCTGTTCATTTCTGAAATCAATGAAATTTTAACTACAAACAGGCAACTCAAAAATGTAAGTGGCTGTCTCTGTCTTATATCAAGGCCACTACATGAAAACAAACAATATACCACTCGTGTAGAAATACAAACTCATGGAGAGAAATCAAAGAACAATTTTCAGCAAAGTTAATAAAAATCATGTCAACATAAAATGTTTCATAAAGCAAAAAATATGACAAGGCAAAGGTGTGAGAAGAGGAATGATCACAGTTTTTAACTACATCAATGAAATTGTCAATACAAAAAATGCTGGCACATATAAGAGATCAACAGAGTGGGAGTATCTTAAGTTGTCACATATTAAATATCTTCTACATGTTGGCTACAGACTTAGCAAAAACCACCCCAAAAAAAAATAAAAACTTGTACAAATAGAAAATAAAAATCAAACTTGGCAATAACAATTTATAAAGTATTCAGAATAATTTAAATCTGATGACCTCTGAACACAGATGCAGCAAAAATAAAACATAACAGAAGTTTCAAACTAACTATATCAGATCATCCAAACATTGGAAGTTTTATATACCAAACAGATTTGTAAAAATAAATTGGAAATGGAAATGGTTACACAGTTAAGAAAAATCTAGTACTTGAAGGTCATTAACAGTTGTGGATGGAAACAGGCGAGGCAAGCAAGGAAGTTTTGAACCAGGGAACACATTTGTTTCCCTGGTGGACATGAAACTATTAGTACAGAAGTATGAAGCACTGAGGAGAGCTGTTGATGACCAGCATCACTGAAGGGACAAGACAAAGAAGCTTGGTGATTAGCTCAAATGCTGAACAACTTAACTCAATAGAACAAAATGGTAAGCAATATACACATGCTAGATTTTTGTCATAAATGTATTTCAAGGTGACAAAATACTGAATGCAAGTTTCAATGACATTAACAAATATTTTAGAGTATTTTCATAGAAAACCTAATTATCATTCACGGTTTACAAATGTTTACTTCCTGCCCTTTATGCATAAATAAAAACTTTTAGCAACCATATTTGTTTCAGATACAAAAGAAGCACACAGCACAGTCAACTTTACAATTATCTTCATATCCATATCCAACATTTGTATGGTGGCTGAATCACAGTCTTAATTCTCCAGCAAAGGATAATAATTAATGGAATGTGTAAGTTACAAGAAATATTTCAGTTGGAATGTTATTAATAAACATTTGCCCAAAACAGCCCATGAACAAACAAAATGTTGAAAGTTTCACAAGCCACATGTGAATAAACTAATTCAAAGTCTGTAATGGCTCCCACATGTGGACAAGAGAATTCAAAGTCTTGATGTGGCATTACAAAAAAGGTTGTCAAAAACAAATGAGGCTGTCTTTCAAAATATATTGAGAAGAGAAATTATGCACTGTCAAGATTTTGTTTGGTATGTTATATTAGTAGAAATAAAACATGCTTAGTGAAAAATGGCCGGCTTGTTGGAAAATGAGAAAGGGGATGTCAAAGAGATAAATACCTAGCCTGGCCTGGCCATATAGCACAAGCCATTTAGCACAAGAAGCACAAGAAGACAGACCTCACAGAGACTTTTGTGATCATGTGAGTTGGCATTCCATAGCATGACACATGATGATGATATGTCATGTTTGGCTATAACTTATATAACATAAATGTCCATTCAAGAGAGTTAAGGCAGGTAAAATCTGTGGCAAGCAAGGATGAGATCAAAGGTAAAATCTGTGGCAAGAAAGGAAGAGATCAATCAAGAGACAATTTGTTATTCAGGCATGTAGATATCAAAGGAAGCTTGAAAACAGGTACAAAGTTGAGCAGCTTGATGATGATAAATTCAGCATGAAAGTTTTCTTTTAATAGATCAAATCACCCAAACTATTTATTTGAATAAAAGTATGTGTAGCATGAAAATCGTACTATACGAAAATCATACTACAGTCACACAACAAAACAAAAGTGAAGCTTGAAGGTCTGATTAAAGTTTCATGTGGACAACAAAGTATGAATGCCAGGTTACAGCCACATAAGGACAAAAAAGTCTGAATGCCAGGTTACAGCCACATGAGGATAAAGTCTGAATGATAGATTACAGCCACATGAGGATAACAAAGTCTGAATGCCAGGTTACAGCCACATGAAGACAACATTTAAGACAGTTTAAGATCAACAATGATGATCAATACACACCATAGATCATGTTTTGAGCACTTTTCAACACAGCAACAGTAACAAAACACTTTCCAAGGCAACAATAGTAGCAAAGCAGCATATAAGATATATAACAACTTATAGGAGCAGGATAACGTCAGTCTGTTTTATTTTCTTGTATGTTGCACCGCCGCTTCTGTGGCCTACAGAGCCATGAGCAGCATTTCATACTGCTGACTTCCTTGATGAAGAGCGGGAACAGGCAGACGGCTGTTAGGAACATCTGCAATGGGAAACAAAGATCATGTGCAATTATGTATTTATGAAGAGAAAGTCTTGTCAGAAACAATGGATATTTTTAGACTAATATTCAGTCCAACAACCGGTGTCAATCTAGTGTATTTAACATGTCACTGCACTTTAAATCTACTAGCAGCTTTGCTACTTTCCATAAACATATTCTTGGCAAATTATTAAGGTGGTTTTTTTCTTGCCTTCTACGTCCATGCATGAGATTTACATACTATCTTCTGTGAAAGTGATGGGCACAGCAGACGTGGAGCAAAGAATCTTGTACACACTCTACCAGCATTTGATTATTGAGGTGGTTGAAAATGGTCTGGGACTGCTCGCAATATCTTATCGCTAGCTGATGAAGCTGGAGTGTATACAAAATAAGGCTGTGTGAGCCGTTCTGGGATGTCCAAAGGATACGCCTACAGTGTGGATGCAACATATACTCTCATCTTGGTATCCATATGTCACATATACAAGGCACTCATTTTCAAGCCATACCTTAGGCTCACGGCAGACAGAGTTTTAGATAACACTTAAGTACATAGGGTGAAGAGAGACAGATCTTGGATGGCATCAATTGAAGACAATCGTCAGTCAAGGCGTGTGGAATAGACAGGATAGCTCATGGAGAAGAGTAGGTCATGGTGCCTACTAACAATCAAGCGTTGCATAGAGTTATAGTTACAATGGGCTGAGGGTCAGAGAATGGGCTGACGGTGCCGAGAATGGGCCGAGGGAGCCAAGAATTAGCTGAGGGTGTTGAACGAACGAACAAACTTTATTTTCAAAGGGTTAAGAATTGGGCACGCAGGCCCGTCTAACATTCTGCCCTTCTATCACTCTCTTTCATACATTATTTCATTCACACATCATTCAAGGCTAACAAAGAACAGCAACAATATAAAAGATATGCATTATAAAGGCATGGGCAAAATGTGAACATCAAAACTACACGACACAATAATATTAGATAATGGCCTGACACTTGTTATTAGCCATGTTGAATATACTGGCCTACAAAAAGGGCACTGGCTGTTATACTAGGGTTTTGTTATTATTATTATTATCTCTATTATTAAGGGGGAAGGGTTGAGGGTTGAGAATGGGTTGAGGGTGCAGAGAATGGGTTGAGGGTGCAGAGAATGGGCTGAGGGTGGAGAGAATGGGCTGAGGGGTGGAGAGAATAAACTGAGGGTGCAGAGAATGGGCTGAAGGTGCAGTGAATGGGCTGAGGGTGCAGTGAATGGGCTGAGGGTGCAGAGAATGGGCTGAGGGTGCAGAGAATGGGCTGAGGGTGCAGAGAATGGGCTGAGGGTGCAGAGAATGGGCTGAGGGTGCAGAGAATGGGCTGAGGGTGCTGAGAATGGGCTGAGGGTGCTGAGAATGGGCTGAGGGTGCTGAGAATGGGCTGAGGGTGCTAAGAATGGGCTGAGGGTGCAGAGAATGGGCTGAGGGTGCAGAGAATGGGCTGAGGGTGCTAAAATGGGCTGAGGGTGCTAAGAATGGGCTGAGGATGTCGAGAATGGGAAGTGGGTGTTGCAAAAGTCGCCATGCAACAGCTGCTATAGGACAACACACACCCAGGCCATGTGATTATATACACTGACGGGTCTGTGGTGACGGGTCAAACAAGTGGGCGGGGTGTCACTGATAAGACAAATGGACACTTTAAAATATGAGAGTCTGAAATATGCTACTACAACATCTAGGATGAGGATGGAAGTTGAGGCTGTGATGGCAACCATTGTTTTTATTTGCAACATTAGAAGGGCAGCACAGCCAGATATGTTGTGTTTGTAACGGACTGACACAGTGTGTTCTGGACAATGCAAACTGGCATATTCTAAGTGGAGTGGCTTGCAACACTCGGCAAGATGCAGGTTGCAGGCATATCATAGATTTTCTTACCACAATTACCAAAATCACTCACTGGCACCTGGCTATCTTCAAAGATGATAGTTTGTTACATTGTGCTTCAAAAAAGTCACACTAACTCAATCAATCAATCAATCATGTGCCATGCCAGAAAGTGTGGGCGGTCATGACTCGCCATTTCACTCGATCACACTAACTACAACCCAAGAAAATAGTACACTTACATGCAGTTGTGATGTTTATTACTTTGTGTTATTTTATATTATTAACTACAACCCATGGTGGTAAGGCAGGAGATGGAGTTATACCTCTACATAGCACAAAGCCTGGGCTAAATTCCAGAGACTAAGTGCTGCCCATACAACATGATCCCTCTCTTGGCCTGCCTACTTTACTTCAGAGAAAAGGTAACACCAATACATCTGGAACAAGACAAGCAGCAAAAGCTACTGGGTTGGCAATGCAAATCTCTGTCTGCCTATTGGAGCTTCGATCCTAGATCAGTTGCTGACCAAGGCTTGGGGCCTGGTCTGCCCTGCCATGACATTTAGTCTTTAGGTTGCATTTTCTCACACCAGGATCAGGCTTGTATCCTACTAATTGCGCTCTTCCACCCAAAGCTATAGTCACAAAGTCGGGTGTCAGGTTTGGTGAGCAGCAACATATGGTGCTAACAGAAAGCAGGTAGTACCGTCTGTCATATGGCAGTTCAGTCATATCTGACTAAGACCTGACATCCCAGCAATCAGCGCTAACAGAAAGCAGGTAGTACCGCCTGTCATACGGCAGTTCAGTCATATCTGACCGTGACCTGACATCATCAGGTCATACAATTACCAAAACAATTATTAGAGCTTTCATGTAGCGATGATTTTTGCACATTTCCATGCATTTACTATGCAAATAATATTGTTGCTTAAATAAATGATGAATGAATAAAGTTATGCACAAAAGAAGAGACGTGAAGGGCAGAATGTTTGTTGGACCCGTGTGCCCAGTTCTTAACCCTATAAAAATAAAGTTTGTTTATTTGTTAGTTCTTATAAGAGACAAAATGATGAACTAAAAGAAGAGCTTTTGAGTAACCATTCAAAGAGCTCATATTAGAAATAATGTTGGAATACGTGGTATTTATGTTAGAGATAATGTTGAATGTTGATAAATTAATGTAAAGATTATGTAAGATGTGACACTCAAGTCATGTACAATAGAAGATAATGCAAGACCAGTGAACAGACGAGGGTCAGCTATTCTGTCATATTTGTAAGATATTACAGTTATGTAAAAATAAAATTTGATAGATTTGCCATTCAAGCAAGAAAAAAAATGTCACCTATTGCTACATTGTTGTAAGAAATAATCTGGCATGTTGTAACATTACTTTTAGACATGGTATGAGGTTTTAAGACATTACTGTCAGATTTACATAAGACAATAGGCTGTGGGGAAATATGCTGACCAAAGCCAATGGTATAGATTATAAGGAAAGGAATGTAAGAGATAATTACAGATGAGACATGAGTATAACAAACAACCAAGGTAAGGTGAGACAAAGCTGTCAGAATTAGTTTTGTGGACAACATAATCATTAGTAAAAGGGTCAGTGGACAACAGAATCCAAGGTAAAATTGAGGACAGAGAGAAGCAGGCACAAAGGCTCCACGCAGGTTTGAGAGGTTGGGAAAAATAATTAAAAACATGCATATATTTCACAAATATACATGAACACTGGAAAAAAAAACAATAACAATAGAAAGATCAAAGTACAACAGAAATATGTTCACATACGAAAATGTTCACTTCCCAAAATTACTAACAAAATAATCAAAATGCAAATACAAACAATAAGCTACAAGACGAGGAAGGATCAGAATTACCTACACATATCATAAACAGAAAGAACACTGCATGCCAGTCAAAACTGGTCTGTAAGTAAGGGACAGCAATCTGTTGACAAACAATGACATAGAATTATGCATACAAGTTTACCATCAACTACAATTTTATATTTTATATAATGAGCACCTCTTAGTGCCATGAGGTTATTTGACACCTTAATAAGCATGAGTATACGACAACAAGCAATGATGTACAGACCAGATGGAAGCAGAGGAAGAGGCCGACCACATAAACGATGGATGCAGGGAATAGCAGAGTTCATGAGAATATTGATACATAAGCCCATAAGCGGGCACTGTCTCGCTCTTTATACTTCACCTCGACACCGCAAGGTACAAGAGGAACATGATGAGATGAGATAAGCAAAGCATGAGACATATGGGAACCATCTCTCTTTCTCTGGTTTACTGGCTGATTTGCTCCAGGTTCATTACAGTCAGTTGACAGGCAGACTAAACAGGACAGAACAACAGTCATCTCAATGCAAGGTATGTGAAATGCTCCATTGTTTTCAATCACCTCAATGAGATGAATGTGGAACTCAACTTGAACAAAGACTTGGTAGCAATCTACAGTCAATCATTTCACCTTCTTATAAACAGGATGTTGGTTCCAAGATTGTGACAAACAAAGGGACAGCCGGAATATCTATGTATACACATTAGTCATAAATCAAACTAACAGTCAGATCAGTAGTAATCATAGTCATAGTAGTTGTGGTTGTAGTAGTTACAGTAGTAGCAGTTGTAGTACTACTCATAGTCATAGTAGTTGTAGCAGTCATAGTAGTAACAGTTGTAGTACTAGTCATAGTCGCAGCATTTGTAGAAGTAATCCAAGAGATGCTTTCTCCCTCCTGTAAATAATCAGACATGTTATCATCAGTTCTGCCATTCACACGGGACATGACTGTGTTCGCATGGGACAAATGAAAGACCTGCTCTTTGGACATGGCAGCTACCCGCTTATCATCTCTGACTTGCTCCACCTTACTAACCCACTTCATGACACCTTACTAACCCACTTTGTGACAGTTATGCGGGTGTTCTAAACTAAATGACAAACAAAGTGAAACATTTGTAATATAGAGATAAGTATATGGGTTGAAATGTTAGCTCACAGATAAACGCAACAATTGTTGACATACAATTAAATGAATGAACATACTTTTAACCCTGGCTTCTTTTCTGTCACCGTTTATCCAGCTCTGGGGCGCAGGTCCCCAACTAACGCACCCCAAGCCATCCAGCCTATTCTCCACTTCTAAACTGGAACTCTTATTCTACATAACTTGTACACTTTTCTACTTCTGTACAAGCTCTCTTATTCTACATATGTACACATTTCTTCTGTACAAGCTCTCTTATTCTACATATCTTGTACACATTTCTACGTCTGTACTGGTGCTCTTTTTCTACATATGTACACATTTATACTTCTGTACTAGCACTTTTATTCTACATATGTACACATTTCTACTTATGTACTAGCACTATTATTCTATATATCTTGTACACATTTCTGCTTCTGTACTGGTGCTCTTAGTCCACATATCCTGTACATATCTCAACTTGTGTAAGTGGTAAATCTACTGTAAAATTGAGAACAAGAATTAACACCACAAGAAACAAGTACCTGGCCAAGTGCGGCGCCAAAGCTTCCTGTCCCATCAATGACCCCTGTGACTGTGGCCAGGGCCTTGTCATCACCCTGCAGCTGTTTCTGGCATCCTGTTAAACCAACATGACAACAATGTCACAAATAAACTAAATACTGACATTAGTTCTAGGCCAAAGTTTATGTACAAAAAACATCTGAAACCCAGAAATAAAGCTTAGGAATACAGTGGTTGGAATTTAGATCAATACTATAGACTAAAGTAAAAAACATAAAACTTATTTGAATATGCACGTAGCCAGCTTAACTGATTCACTCCCATACACCACTTTATCGGCTGAATGGAACTTCCTGTGACTGCCGTGCACCACTGTATCATCAGAATGTTGACAGTTCATTATTTGTTTCATTCTGCGTTATCTTCCGCCATTTTAATGCCCGGTAAATGAAAATTTACACACAGAATAGATATGCCTTCCAAATTTATTAGACAAGACACGTGGGTTAAGATTTGTGAAAGTGGTTTAAGCAGATTAAGCTTTGTGAAAGTGGTTTGTTTTTATTATTTTAGTAACGGCAATGCCCTATGGTTCTCGACTCGATTTACACCAGATAATCGTGTTAAACAATTTTAGATTTTAGTTATTTTGATTTAATGGAATTTGTGAAAGATTGTAAAACTGATAGCACATGCAGTAATGTGGTTATTCAGTTAAACTATTTAGCATTACGGAAAACAAACAGTGAAAGTTCGTCATCAAATGTTGGTACATGTCAAATTATGCTTGCTCTAATGGGCCACACTTGAGCCCTTAAGTTTGCTTTGCCTATCACAAATAAGCTGAGAAGTATTTAAATAATTAAATTGAAAAGAATAATACTATAAATAAATAGAAAATAGTGTATATATTGTTATGAGTGCAAATCTGCCTTGTGTTTTCCAGACTTTTTCCATTTTGTGTGAAAATAATGCTTCAAAATATGGTGTTTTACTTGTGTTTTGATGGTGTTAAAGAGCAGTTCTTGTGATATTGGTGAAGAAAAGTGGTGTCTTTATCATTATTCAGTAAATTTGACTATTATTATTATCAAAGATTGAGGAGTAGTGCCTTGGTAAGTGGAAAGTTTAGATAATTGTCATGCCTGTCTTCAAATTTTCTTTTACAAAATCTAACATTATTTTTATTATATTTCTAACCTATAGTAATAGTAGCAATACTAACGTGTTCCTTGTGCAATCCCCTTTAATTTGATATATAATATATCTGCTACCATTTTAACAATTTTACAATTATTATTGTGACACACTCCTTCTTCCTATTTTCTGCCATCAATGTCTGTTTGGTCCAAACCCACTTATTTTGTTTGGCAGAGGATCAGTTAATGCATACATGCATGCAGTGAAAGTATGCAGTACAGACAGGCATCAGATGAAAGAATGTCAGATACAAATGCCTGTTGGGTGCGGAATAACTGTCTGTGCAGTTGTCCATGAGTACAGTACTATGTATATCAATAGCAGATCTAATGGACCTGTTGATAATTACAGGTTGACACAGTGAATATATAACACAAGAATGTGAATCGTTCACATTGATAAAGTCAGAAAGATGATAATTCATCTTCCATTCTTATGTCTTTCATCACCAGTGGAGCATAGGCCATATCTCAATGTTACAAGGTTGTTTCAATATGTGCCCTATCTCACTGTTACAAGGGTTGTTTCAATGTGTGCCCTATCTCACTGTTACAAGGGTTGTTTCAATGTGTGCCCTATCTCACCATTACAAGGGTTGTTTCAATGTGTGCCCTATCTGACTGTTACAAGGTTGTTTCAATATGTACCCTATCTCACTGTTACAAGGGTTATTTCAATGTGTGCCCTATCTCACTGTTACAAGAATGTTTCAATGTGTGCCCTATCTCACCGTTACAAGGGTTGTTTCAATGTGTGCCCTATCTCACTGTTACAAGGGTTGTTTCAATGTGTGCCCTATCTGACTGTTACAAGGTTGTTTCAATGTGCCCTATCTGACTGTTACAAGGTTGTTTCAATGTGTGACCTATCTCACTGTTACAAGGTTGTTTCAATGTGTGCCCTATCTCACTGTTACAAGGTTGTTTCAATGTGTGTCCTATCTCACTGTTACAAGGGTTGTTTCAATATGTGCCCTATCTCACCGTTACAAGGTTGTTTCAATGTGTGCCCTATCTGACTGTTACAAGGTTGTTTCAATGTGTGACCTATCTCACTGTTACAAGGTTGTTTCAATGTGGGACCTATCTCACTGTTACAAGGTTGTTTCAATGTGCGCCCTATCTCACTGTTACAAGGGTTGTTTCAATGTGTGACCTATCTCACTGTTACAAGGTTGTTTCAATGTGTGCCCTATCTCACTGTTACAAGGTTGTTTCAATGTGTGTCCTATCTCACTGTTACAAGGTTGTTTCAATGTGTCCTATCTCACTGTTACAAGGTTGTTTCAATGTGTGCCCTATCTCACTGTTACAAGGTTGTTTCAATGTGTGCCTTATCTGACTGTTACAATGTTGTTTCTTCTTCTTCTGCGTTCATCCAGAGTTTTTTTTGCCTTATCTCACTGTTACAAGGTTGTTTCAATGTGTGTCCTATCTCACTGTTACAAGGTTGTTTCAATGTGTGTCCTATCTCACTGTTACAAGGTTGTTTCAATGTGTGTCCTATCTCACTGTTACAAGGTTGTTTCAATGAGTGCCCTATCTCACTGTTACAAGGTTGTTTCAATGTGTGTCCTATCTCACCGTTACAAGGTTGTTTCAATGTGTGTCCTATCTCACTGTTACAAGGTTGTTTCAATGTGTGCCCTATCTCACTGTTACAAGGTTGTTTCAATGTGTGCCTTATCTGACTGTTACAATGTTGTTTCTTCTTCTTCTGCGTTCATCCGGAGTTTTTTTTTCAGACGTGATTGCATTGTGCCTGTTTACAGCAGAGCTGCGTTCTTGCACCATTAGGCTGACACATCTGACTTCTGCGGGCATTTGTTGACCGGGTTAACCTTCCCGGGGCAAGGTTGTTTCAATGTGTGTCCTATCTCACTGTTACAAGGTTGTTTCAATGTGTGCCCTATCTCACTGTTACAAGGTTGTTTCAATGTGTGTCCTATCTCACTGTTACAAGGGTTGTTTCAATATGTGCCCTATCTCACCGTTACAAGGTTGTTTCAATGTGTGCCCTATCTCACTGTTACAAGGTTGTTTCAATGTGTGCCCTATCTCACTGTTACAAGGTTGTTTTAATGTGTGTCCTATCTCACTGTTACAAGGTTGTTTCAATGTGTGTCCTATCTCACTGTTACAAGGGTTGTTTCAATATGTCCTATCTCACCGTTACAAGGGTTGTTTCAATGTGTGTCCTATCTCACCGTTACAAGGGTTGTTTCAATGTGTGTCCTATCTCACCGTTACAAGGGTTGTTTCAATGTGTGTCCTATCTCACCGTTACAAGGGTTGTTTCAATGTGTGTCCTATCTCACCGTTACAAGGGTTGTTTCAATGTGTGTCCTATCTCACCGTTACAAATGTTGTTTCAATGTGTGTCCTATCTCACCGTTACAAAGGTTGTTTCAATGTGTGTCCTATCTCACCGTTACAAAGGTTGTTTCAATGTGTGTCCTATCTCACCGTTACAAAGGTTGTTTCAATGTGTGTCCTATCTCACCGTTACAAGGGTTGTTTCAATGTGTGTCCTATCTCACCGTTACAAGGGTTGTTTCAATGTGTGTCCTATCTCACCGTTACAAGGGTTGTTTCAATGTGTGTCCTATCTCACCGTTACAAGGGTTGTTTCAATGTGTGTCCTATCTCACCGTTACAAGGGTTGTTTCAATGTGTGTCCTATCTCACTGTTACAAGAGTTGTTTCAATGTGTGTCCTATCTCACCGTTACAAAGGTTGTTTCAATGTGTGTCCTATCTCACCATTACAAAGGTTGTTTCAATGTGTGTCCTATCTCACCGTTACAAGGGTTGTTTCAATGTGTGTCCTATCTCACCGTTACAAAGGTTGTTTCAATGTGTGTCCTATCTCACCGTTACAAAGGTTGTTTCAATGTGTGTCCTATCTCACCATTACAAGGGTTGTTTCAATGTGTGTCCTATCTCACCATTACAAGGGTTTTTTCAATGTGTATCCTATCTCACCGTTACAAAGGTTGTTTCAATGTGTGTCCTATCTCACCGTTACAAGGGTTGTTTCAATGTGTGTCCTATCTCACCGTTACAAAGGTTGTTTCAATGTGTGTCCTATCTCACCGTTACAAAGGTTGTTTCAATGTGTCCTATCTCACCGTTACAAAGGTTGTTTCAATGTGTGTCCTATCTCACCGTTACAAGGGTTGTTTCAATGTGTGTCCTATCTCACCGTTACAAAGGTTGTTTCAATGTGTGTCCTATCTCACCGTTAGAAGGGTTGTTTCAATGTGTGTCCTATCTCACCGTTACAAGGGTTGTTTCAATGTGTGTCCTATCTCACCGTTACAAGGGTTGTTTCAATGTGTGTCCTATCTCACCGTTACAAAGGTTGTTTCAATGTGTGTCCTATCTCACCGTTACAAGGGTTCTTTCAATGTGTGTCCTATCTCACCATTACAAAGGTTGTTTCAATGTGTGTCCTATCTCACCGTTACAAGGGTTGTTTCAATGTGTGTCCTATCTCACCGTTACAAGGGTTGTTTCAATGTGTGTCCTATCTCACCGTTACAAGGGTTGTTTCAATGTGAGTCCTATCTCAACGTTACAAGGGTTGTTTCAATGTTGTGTCCTATCTCACTGTTACAAGGGTTGTTTCAATGTGTGTCCTATCTCACCGTTACAAGGGTTGTTTCAATGTGTGTCCTATCTCACCGTTACAAGGGTTGTTTCAATGTGTGTCCTATCTCACCGTTACAAGGGTTGTTTCAATGTGTGTCCTATCTCACCATTACAAGGGTTGTTTCAATGTGTGTCCTATCTCACCGTTACAAGGGTTGTTTCAATGTGTGTCCTATCTCACCATTACAAGGGTTGTTTCAATGTGTGTCCTATCTCACCGTTACAAGGGTTGTTTCAATGTGTGTCCTATCTCACCGTTACAAGGGTTGTTTCAATGTGTGTCCTATCTCACCGTTACAAAGGTTGTTTCAATTTGTGTCCTATCTCACTGTTACAAGGGTTGTTTCAATGTGTGTCCTATCTCACTGTTACAAAGGTTGTTTCAATGTGTGTCCTATCTCACTGTTACAAAGGTTGTTTCAATGTGTGTCCTATCTCACTGTTACAAGGGTTGTTTCAATGTGTGCCCTATCTCACTGTTACAAAGGTTGTTTCAATGTGTGTCCTATCTCACTGTTACAAGGGTTGTTTCAATGTGTGTCCTATCTCACTGTTACAAGGGTTGTTTCAATGTGTGTCCTATCTCACTGTTACAAGGGTTGTTTCAATGTGTGTCCTATCTCACCGTTACAAGGGTTGTTTCAATGTGTGTCCTATCTCACTGTTACAAGGGTTGTTTCAATGTGTGTCCTATCTCACCGTTACAAGGGTTGTTTCAATGTGTGTCCTATCTCACTGTTACAAAGGTTGTTTCAATGTGTGCCCTATCTCACTGTTACAAGGGTTGTTTCAATGTGTGTCCTATCTCACCGTTACAAGGGTTGTTTCTATGTGTGCCCTATCTCACTGTTACAAGGTTGTTTCAATGTGTGCCCTATCTCACTGTTACAAGGTTGTTTCAATGTGTGTCCTATCTCACTGTTACAAGGTTGTTTCAATGTGTGTCCTATCTCACTGTTACAAAGGTTGTTTCAATGTGTGTCCTATCTCACTGTTACAAGGGTTGTTTCAATGTGTGTCCTATCTCACTGTTACAAAGGTTGTTTCAATTTGTGTCCTATCTCACTGTTACAAGGGTTGTTTCAATGTGTGTCCTATCTCACTGTTACAAGGTTGTTTCAATGTGTGTCCTATCTCACTGTTACAAGGGTTGTTTCAATGTGTGTCCTATCTCACTGTTACAAGGGTTGTTTCAATGTGTGTCCTATCTATCTGTTACAAGGTTGTTTCAATGTGTGTCCTATCTCACCATTACAAGGGTTGTTTCAATGTGTGTCCTATCTCACCGTTACAAGGGTTGTTTCAATGTGTGTCCTATCTCACCGTTACAAGGTTGTTTCAATGTGTGTCCTATCTCACCGTTACAAGGGTTGTTTCAATGTGTGTCCTATCTCACCGTTACAAGGGTTGTTTCAATGTGTGTCCTATCTCACCGTTACAAGGGTTGTTTCAATGTGTGTCCTATCTCACCGTTACAAGGGTTGTTTCAATGTGTGTCCTATCTCACCGTTACAAGGGTTGTTTCAATGTGTGTCCTATCTCACCGTTACAAGGGTTGTTTCAATGTGTGTCCTATCACACCGTTACAAGGGTTGTTTCAATGTGTGTCCTATCTCACCGTTACAAGGTTGTTTCAATGTGTCCTATCTCACCGTTACAAGGGTTGTTTCAATGTGTGTCCTATCTCACCGTTACAAAGGTTTTTTCAATGTGTGTCCTATCTCACCGTTACAAGGGTTGTTTCAATGTGTGTCCTATCTCACCGTTACAAGGGTTGTTTCAATGTGTGTCCTATCTCACCGTTACAAGGGTTGTTTCAATGTGTGTCCTATCTCACCGTTACAAGGTTGTTTCAATGTGTGTCCTATCTCACCGTTACAAGGGTTGTTTCAATGTGTGTCCTATCTCACTGTTACAAGGTTGTTTCAATGTGTGTCCTATCTCACCGTTACAAGGGTTGTTTCAATGTGTGTCCTATCTCACCGTTACAAGGGTTGTTTCAATGTGTGTCCTATCTCACTGTTACAAGGGTTGTTTCAATGTGTGTCCCATCTCACCGTTACAAGGGTTGTTTCAATGTGTGTCCTATCTCACCGTTACAAGGTTGTTTCAATGTGTGTCCTATCTCACCGTTACAAGGGTTGTTTCAATGTGTGTCCTATCTCACTGTTACAAGGTTGTTTCAATGTGTGTCCTATCTCACCATTACAAGGGTTGTTTCAATGTGTGTCCTATCTCACCGTTACAAGGGTTGTTTCAATGTGTGTCCTATCTCACCGTTACAAGGGTTGTTTCAATGTGTGTCCTATCTCACCGTTACAAGGGTTGTTTCAATGTGTGTCCTATCTCACCGTTACAAGGGTTGTTTCAATGTGTGTCCTATCTCACCGTTACAAGGGTTGTTTCAATGTGTGTCCTATCTCACCGTTACAAGGGTTGTTTCAATGTGTGTCCTATCTCACCGTTACAAGGGTTGTTTCAATGTGTGTCCTATCTCACCGTTACAAGGGTTGTTTCAATGTGTGTCCTATCTCACCGTTACAAGGGTTGTTTCAATGTGTGTCCAATCTCACTGTTACAAGGGTTGCTTCAATGTGTGTCCTATCTCACTGTTACAAGGGTTGTTTCAATGTGTGTCCTATCTCACTGTTACTAGGGTTGTTTCAATGTGTCCTATCTCACTGTTACAAGGGTTGTTTCAATGTGTGTCCTATCTCACTGTTACAAGGGTTGTTTCAATGTGTGTCCTATCTCATTGTTACAAGGTTGTTTCAATATGTGCCCTATCTCATTGTTACAAGGGCTGTTTCAATGTGTGTCCTATCTCACTGTTACAAGGTTGTTTCAATGTGTGTCCTATCTCATTGTTACAAGGTTGTTTCAATATGTGCCCTATCTCATTGTTACAAGGGTTGTTTCAATGTGCCCTATCTCACTGTTACAAGGGTTGTTTCAATGTGTGCCCTATCTCATTGTTACAAGGGTTGTTTCAATATGTGCCCTATCTCACTGTTACAAGGTTGTTTCAATGTGTGACCTATCTCACTGTTACAAGGTTGTTTCAATGTGTGACCTATCTCATTGTTACAAGGTTGTTTCAATGTGTGTCCTATCTCACTGTTACAAGGTTGTTTCAATGTGTGTCCTATCTCACTGTTACAAGGTTGTTTCAATGTGTGTCCTATCTCACTGTTACAAGGTTGTTTCAATGTGTGACCTATCTCACTGTTACAAGGTTGTTTCAATGTGTGTCCTATCTCACTGTTACAAGGTTGTTTCAATGTGTGTCCTATCTCACTGTTACAAGGTTGTTTCAATGTGTGTCCTATCTCACTGTTACAAGTTTGTTTCAATGTGTGTCCTATCTCATTGTTACAAGGTTGTTTCAATGTGTGTCCTATCTCACTGTTACAAGGTTGTTTCAATGTGTGTCCTATCTCACCATTACAAGGTTGTTTCAATGTGTGTCCTATCTCACCGTTACAAGGTTGTTTCAATGTGTGTCCTATCTCATTGTTACAAGGTTGTTTCAATGTGTGTCCTATCTCACCGTTACAAGGTTGTTTCAATGTGTGTTCTATCTCATTGTTACAAGGTTGTTTCAATGTGTGTCCTATCTCATTGTTACAAGGTTGTTTCAATGTGTGTCCTATCTCATTGTTACAAGGTTGTTTCAATGTGTGTCTTATCTCATTGTTACAAGGTTGTTTCAATATGTGTCCTATCTCATTGTTACAAGGTTGTTTCAATGTGTGTCCTATCTCACCGTTACAAGGTTGTTTCAATGTGTGTCCTATCTCATTGTTACAAGGTTGTTTCAATGTGTGTCCTATCTCACCGTTACAAGGGTTGTTTCAATATGTGTCCTATCTCACCGTTACAAGGTTGTTTCAATGTGTGTCCTATCTCACCATTACAAGGTTGTTTCAATGTGTGTCCTATCTCATTGTTACAAGGTTGTTTCAATATGTGTTCTATCTCATTGTTACAAGGTTGTTTCAATGTGTGTCCTATCTCACCGTTACAAGGTTGTTTCAATGTGTGTCCTATCTCATTGTTACAAGGTTGTTTCATTGTGTGTCCTATCTCACCGTTACAAGGGTTGTTTCAATATGTGTCCTATCTCATTGTTACAAGGTTGTTTCAATGTGTGTCCTATCTCACCGTTACAAGGTTGTTTCAATGTGTGTCCTATCTCACCGTTACAAAGGTTGTTTCAATGTGTGTCCTATCTCACTGTTACAAAGGTTGTTTCAATGTGTGTCCTATCTCACCGTTACAAGGGTTGTTTCAATGTGTGTCCTATCTCACCGTTACAATGTTGTTTCAATGTGTGTCCTATCTCATTGTTACAAGGTTGTTTCAATATGTGTCCTATCTCATTGTTACAAGGTTGTTTCAATGTGTGTCCTATCTCACCGTTACAAGGTTGTTTCAATGTGTGTCCTATCTCATTGTTACAAGGTTGTTTCAATGTGTGTCCTATCTCACCGTTACAAGGGTTGTTTCAATATGTGTCCTATCTCACTGTTACAAGGTTGTTTCAATGTGTGTCCTATCTCACCGTTACAAGGTTGTTTCAATATGTGTCCTATCTCACCGTTACAAAGGCTGTTTCAATGTGTGTCCTATCTCACCGTTACAAAGGTTGTTTCAATGTGTGTCCTATCTCACCGTTACAAGGGTTGTTTCAATGTGTGTCCTATCTCACCGTTACAAGGGTTGTTTCAATGTGTGTCCTATCTCACCGTTACAAGGGTTTTTTCAATGTGTGTCCTATCTCACTGTTACAAGGGTTGTTTCAATGTGTGTCCTATCCAGTGCTAGTGGTTTCATCTACTCCTTCAGGTCCACACGAGCGGTTCTATCATGCCAGTTTGGTCCTTCTATTTGATGCAGGTACCAGTTAAGGAATATTCGTATGTCGCCAGTCGTTCTGCATGTTTCCAATTCTTACAGTGGAACTGATTAAAAATTTTCCGTTAATCCAATCAAAAATCTATTTTTTAAAAACCATACATGCATACACACAAAGACAAACACTATATTCTCATAACACATATTCAAATATGAATATTACAGTAACAGAATTACTTGATACATATGGAGTTATAAAAAGAAATTTATTTAGTGCACATTCCATTTCAATAATAATTTTATTTAACATGCTTAAAGAAAACATGCTTACAGCTTTACAATTTCTAGAAAACTTTCATATTTTGCCAAAGATGCACTGAAATCAAATAATATACAACCAGAAGAAATGTAGATCATGCAATGGCTGGTACTGGACACACATGCAGTAAAGACATACCCAAATCTGCAGAGACTGCTGCACTAATCAAGTTCGCAGCACCGCCGATAAAAAAGCCCACCAGAAACATCAGACCCGTGTTGGCCACAAAATTATTTGGTGAATCTGTGGAAATATGTTGACTTCATTCCTGACTGAAAATCCCTCAGAATAATGTATCACAGATAAATATATCCAAAATAAAACCTAACATGCATGACAATTGTAAAACCAAACCACATATGTTTAAATATATAACTCTAGAAACAGAAAACATACAATTTGAGACATTAAAACAGAAATAAAAATATCTGTAAACAAACAGATGACAACGTATCCAAAAAAATGAATGCAGTCAAACTCAAAAGATCAAGAGGTTACTGAAAACAAGGATAAAATATAATATGTAAAGGCCACATGGCAGAACGGATAAGAGCTCTCATTCTGAAACATCCTGTGTGCTGATGCCAAGGTAGCAGGTTCAACCCCTACACCGATCAGTTGGACTAAATATAGACTTCTTGTCCTTGACCTTGGGGGCGTAAATGATAAGTACCTCTGAAGATACTGGTAACAGGGAAAGCTAATCCACATGCAAAATTCAGTCGAGTGCTACAGGAAGTAGATTGTATGGACAATGCTTGAAAAGCGAGTAAATGCCAACCAAAAAAAAATTAAAATATAATATGCAAAACAAAGAGAGGCATCAAAGACTTCCAAAACAGATATAGATTATGAGACAACTCAACAAAACAATAAATAGCTATTCATATGTAAATATATTTCATATACCGTATTTTACGGACTATGAGACGCACCTTAATTTTTAAGCAATTTAAAAAAAAAATAACATTTTAACCATTTTTATATTAATTTCGAGTATAAGACGCACCTGAATTTTGGAGGCAATGTTTTGAAGAAAAAAGTGCATCTTATACTCCGTAAAATATGGTAATAAGTGTTCAGGTATGAAAGTAGAAGACAACTATATCTGTTCTGTGGTTTAATAAAAGTTCAGGAAACACGGTTCAATTACAGGTACAAGAAAACCATTTGTTCAGTTTACACATTTACTACTATGGATTTCTGTACGTCCTTTTCAGTTTTCATCCAACTAGATAGAAAATGCAGACAAGAAAATCCGGCTGCTGTGGAGGCGGAGGTACAGGCTTTGATTTTCGAGAATTGTTTGGAGGGTGATGCTGTAATTTACACAGGTGAGTTGGTCGTCAGAGGAGTGATAAGTTCATGGGCCTTTATGGCTCAGGCCGGAGGGAAAATTATGAAGGAAGAGTCTGGTGCTTTCGCTTTGACCACAAGCAGCCTGACTATGGAAGTCATGGCAATAAGTAAAGCAATAACATGGCTCGAGACACAGACATTCAATCGGGCATGTATCCTTAGTGTCTCAATGAGTATGCTCAGGAGGATAGAGATGGGGTGGGTCAGAAGAGAGTGGCTGCTGTCTCTGGAGCGGTCTTGGCTGGCAAAGATTATTTTCATCTTCGTGGCAGGGCATGCAGGTGTACAAGGGAATGAGCAGGCTGACAGGCTTGCAGGTAGGGCTACTGTGAAAGGCGGATGAGCCATGGACCAGGCTCTATGAGAAGTAAGTCGTTTATGAGAACCAAGCAATGACTGGGAATCTACAACCATGGTCAGGCTGCGAGAACAGCAAGTTAAAAGAGGTGTGGCCAAACAAGAACACTACGAAGGAAGTCAAAGAAGAGTAATAAGCCAACACAGAACTGGTGTCGTTAGCCGCTACAGGCTGCGGGATTTGCTGAGGAGGGGATCCGAGCAATTATGGACTGAATGGTTCAGTGTGCAATGAGGATGGTCTGTTGACTGACTGACTGACTGACAGACAAACTAACTAAACTAACTAACTACCACGAGACAACACTGCAAATGTAGGCAAGTTATTTCAAGTGAACAAAATAATAAGAAGTTATTGTAGCAAACAACAGGACCTTATATGACAACATAGCGTAAATGTGAACACTAACAGCCACTTACTGCTGTACAGTAGTAGCGATGGTATCGACAGTATCATCATGGGCACAATCAAGACTGTACGTTTACCAACACGATCCTGCAATTCACAATGTTTTACTCAGTATAAATTCAACATAAATCACTTAAAACATCATATAAATAAATATATGTCACTGCATCTCTGCTTCTTCATGTTAGCAAGCAATTGTCCACTGTTAAAGTACTCTAATTAAGTTTGACAGTCAAAGGCCTTAAATAAGCCATGTTTTGGTTTTGTAACATCGAAGGAAAGAACAAATGCATCCATACTTCAAGAGCTGAATATTGAAGAAGGTTGGCTATTAAAGACGATAAAACAAAGAAAATTGAAATATTATGGTCACTTGAAACATCACAAAAGTTTGGAGAGAATAATATTGGAGGGGTATATGCCTGGGAAGAGAGGAAGAGGAAGGCCAAAGAGAAGATGGGTGCAGGATGTGGCGGATGATCTCCAGATGGGTGTATCAGATACGGGACATCTTGCTTATGATCGAGAGGTTTTCCGGAAGGTTGTTATGGGTGCGAGGTTCTGTAAAGGACATGCTACTGAATGAGTGAATGAATGAACATCGAAGGTCCTGTTATTTTAAAGCCATCTTTACAGTTCCCATATGGATGGAGGTAACTGGTTGTCTGACACACATTTAACGTCTTATCATAGTGTCTACTTTCTGAGCACTGTCACCTCCCAATAGTTGCACTCTCTTCAGTATGAGGCTTACATTAAATAACCAGCTGGCTGCAGCTATTTGACACGTAAACTTTAAACTTTGATTTTCACATCAGTTTACCACATGGGAACTGTGCCCATCATCCTACAGTTTCACGCACCAATTGTCCATACGTCTGTCCCTCCTGGCAGTCATGGCACCTGTGACAGGTGCTTAGTTCAACACATTGCAGCCGATGGTTAACCCAAGGCATTGTTTGCTTCATGTTTGCTTCTAGCACCTGTCCTACATCACTGGGTGGATGACAACCCTAGCAGCCAGGACCATCGCCCTGAGTGATCGCTTCTTTTGTTTCATCCACAATGCATCTCATTCTCACATCACCATACATGTACTATACACTTGCTACATAGACATATGACCAAAGTGGATTGTTGTCATGTCTCAACTGGCTCTCATTTCTGTGTTCATGTTCATTAATCACTCAATGCTGTACAGTTAGTGAAATTAAATCACATGTCAAAAATCATAGAAACAATTTGTTTACAGCCTGGCAATGACCTACAACAGCCTGAGGCAGACAGAGACCAAAGTAAAACAAGCTAACTCAGCCCTGGCCAAACCAAGCATGACATGAACTGTGTCCTGAACTACCTTCCAATCTAGGAGAGCACATTTGACAGGACTTGCAGATAAACAAACAGGACGGGCTTTACCTAATGACAACTCCTACAACAATGTGAATGCTCACAATAGCAATACAGCCAGCACACTCAACATCTGGTACAACCAGTACACTCAACATCTGGTACAACCAGCACACTCAACGTCTGGTACAACCAGCACACTCAACATCTGGTACAACCAGCACACTCAATGTCTGGTACAACCAGCACACTCAACATCTGGTACAACCAGCACACTCAACATCTGGTACAACCAGCACACTCAACATCTGGTACAACCAGCACACTCAACATCTGGTACAACCAGCACACTCAACATCTGGTACAACCAGCACACTCAACATCTGGTACAACCAGCACACTCAACATCTGGTACAACCAGCACACTCAACATCTGGTACAACCAGCACACTCAACGTCTGGTACAACCAGCACACTCAACATCTGGTACAACCAGCACACTCAACGTCTGGTACAACCAGCACACTCAACATCTGGTACAACCAGCACACTCATCTGGTACAACCAGCACACTCAACATCTGGTACAACCAGCACACTCAACATCTGGTACAACCAGCACACTCAACATCTGGTACAACCAGCACACTCAACATCTGGTACAACCAGCACACTCAACATCTGGTACAACCAGCACACTCAACATCTGGTACAACCAGCACACTCAACATCTGGTACAACCAGCACACTCAACATCTGGTACAACCAGCACACTCAACATCTGGTACAACCAGCACACTCAACATCTGGTACAACCAGCACACTCAACATCTGGTACAACCAGCACACTCAACATCTGGTACAACCAGCACACTCAGCGTCTGGGCAGAGTTGTGAAGTCTCCAGGGCCTGGTCATTTCTGGGCTCTGTATGCGAGCATTTACAACAAAGTCCTGATCGCCTGACAACCCACTGCTGACTTAGATAGCTCTATCTTTAATCATGTATTCATAATATGTAACAGCCAGTTGGATCTCATTTCCATGCTCATTAACATCTCTATCAATGAATGTTGTTTTGAATTGCCAAGTTAGTGAAAAGAAAATCACAAGTAAAAACAAAAATCAAAGAAATAATCTGATTACTATTTGGCCACATAAAACCTGAGGTAGACAGATCAATTCAACATCAAAGGTCAACATTGGTCAAAACAAGTCAACTCCACACTGATCAAAACAAGTGTAACATGAATTGTACCTGGTTCCACATTTCAGACACATTTTCTTTGTTTAAACACTATGATTCATTCATGTTGTGCATTATTATTTCATTGAAACTAAAATTAGTCACACCAGGTTTAATAAAAATCAATGGTCTTAATATAAAAGGAAATGCCAAATATTCTACTTTGGAATGGCAACAAATAAAATGAGATGGTAATATAGAAATAGCTCTTGTAAGGCATGATACACGTGACTTGAGGACGGTTGATAAATAGACAAATGTTCTATTTGTATACTTACAGAAATGAATCCTACCAGAGTTCCACCTGAAAGGAAACCAATCAAATCAAATGTACAGACACCATTAAACAATAGTCTGCATCATTTGTGCTTAGTGAATGAGCTCTCTACAGTTAAGGGTTAGATAGAATTGGTGCTAGTTCTATTTTATAGTTCAAAGTGTTATCAATATGGATTGTATAAGATGGAAAAATATTACACTGAAATTGTGCATTTCACTAAACATTACTGAAATAACAAGGAAACAAATAGACCAACTAACCTAAAACAACGCATGCACGCACTTGCTTGCATGCTGACATGGACACATACACTTTACTCCAAGATGTTGAGAATATATTTGTTTATGAGATCATGAATTTACAGTTTAGAAAGCTTATATTACAGAGGTATTTAAAACAATGATCACAATTGTTATAAAATTATGAGACCTGCTTAGTTAAGTGTATCATGAGAATTCTAATTTAGCAATACCGCATTCAAGCTCCTTTACTTTTTAATGACACCCATTTAAGGAAACAATGAATACAGCTGTGACTTGTCAGTTTCTGCAGCTAAAACTTCACACAAAATGTTTTCAATTGGTGTAAATAATTAATTAAACAATTATTTCTTGATTCTCATCGATTAAAACCCACACCAATTGTATATTGTTACTTGTAGGGTAATAAAAGAATAATAATGTTATTTTTCTTGAAATTACAACTTATGACCTCATTCTTCTTATAGTCAGTCCATGCTGTGTGGCATTGGTGATCATGTCTGTCCACAGCCCTCTGTCACATGTACTGCCAATCTTCTTATAGTCCATGCAGTGTGGTGTTGGTGATCATGTCTGTCCACAGCCTTCTGTCTCGTGTACCGCCAATCTTCTTATAGTCCATGTCATGTGGAGTTCGTGATCATGTCTGTCCACAGCATTCTGTCTCGTGTACTGCCAATCTTCTTATAGTCCATGTCATGTGGAGTTCGTGATCATGTCTGTCCACAGCATTCTGTCTCATGTACTGCCAATCATTTCTAATTCAGATGTTCCTCCATGCCATGATGTCAAACTGTCTAGAACCTTCTCTCTTGGTCTCCCCATGTCTCCCCTCCCCTCCACCCTTCCTGTTGTGACGACATACCCCAACTTTTCCCTTCTCATGACATGTGCAAAGAATGTGGACTGTCTCCATCTGATATCAGTAACCAGTTCTCTTTGTGAGTTAGCTTCCTTCGAAATATCTTTATTGCTCTTTCTACCCACCCACAGTGTTCTCATCATTCGTCTGTAAAACCACATCTCCGCAGCTTCCTCACATTTCCTAACTTGTCTGCTAACTGTCCATGATTCATTTCCAGACTGGTTCAGTCTGGTTCTTCAGAACTCTTGTCCAAGCTTAACGAACCTGATTAGGGATGGAATATTGGCTAAACTGTGACTATGACTGTTGCTAGCGTGAATTCTGTCACTCATGGATAAATACATAGATATATGAGAACAGTATATCAGTTTCTCTACATCAATTGTCCTGTGACATATTATACAGTAGTGCATATCCTGACTGGACCCAGGATCACTGGCATGTGAGGCGGGTGTGTAACCAACTGGCCACGCAGCTCATGCTCATATGCATTACTGACGAGCTCAAACGAGAGTGAAACTTGAGTCTAGTGCTTCCAATCTGACGTGGACAAGGCCCTAGATTCGTACTGGAATACGATCAGCTTTACCAGTAGTGGGTTGTGCTCAATCTTCAAATCTCAAATCCCGAAATGACCAAGTATAGTATACAGTTTAAACAGGCAAAAACAGTAAGAAGAAACATGGTGGCTCCTACCTACAATCCCAGCCATATCATAAACTGTGGACAGCTTGTCAGCGTCGTTTTCCACCCAGCCCAGAGCGTTGTACAAGTACAGGGGGAGCCAGAAGAAGAAAGAGTAGTTGACCAGTTTCAGGAACGCATAGGCTAAAGAATACTGTGGGAGAAAACACAAGAACAATGACAATGTAATACCCACATTAGTTGCATGTCCTTTAAACAACATTGCAATGAGCCCCAATACTTTTGATGGGTGTTAGTGATTTAATAGGACATTTTCCATTTAGTAGTTTGCCATTGCTTTCTGAACACGAGAATACAATATTGCCCATACAATCCACTGATAGTCGTCGAACGCGTGTCAGTCGTCAGTCACTCCAAGCTAGGATACAGATTCAGATAAGTACCCTTAATATTATTGTCATGTAGTGTGCTTCATGTAGTTTTGTGTCGGTTTGTTTGTTTGTTTGTTCTGTGCTGAAGAAGGCTTGGGCCGCAACGTCCAGTTTGTTTCTTGAAATCGTGTTTCAGTAAAGCTCACAATCTACTTCTTGTTTTTTGGTGATTCATTCATTTTCTGAACACGATAGTACTTTCCTGAAATTCCCACCAGATATGTGGTATCAAACATTTTTTATTTTATTGGATCACACTGACAGCAGAAAACCTTCAGGATAGCAATAAATAATACATGACATTGCAGCTGGCCCTAACATCAACTTTATTCAACATTGTTGTACAATAAATGCAGACAGACGGCCCTAACATCAACTTTATTCAACATTATTGTACAATAAATGCAGAGAGACGGCCCTAACATCAACTTTATTCAACATTATTGTACAATAAATGCAGAGAGACGGCCCTAACATCAACTTTATTCAACATTATTGTACAATAAATGCAGAGAGACAGCCCTAACATCAACTTTATTCAACATTGTTGTACAATAAATGCAGAGAAACAGCCCTAACATCAACTTTATTCAACATTATTGTACAATAAATGCAGAGAGACGGCCCTAACATCGACTTTAATCAACACAATTGCTCGATACCAGAAACCAGTTAAAATCTGTTGGGTATTTCAACCCCCACAACATGACAAAGACATGGCTACTCTTAGTGTAAATGGCAGTTGTCTCCATCTGTCTACATCAATGTTTACACCTGTCTACATTACTTTTTACTGTCTCCGTCAATGTTTACACCTTTCTACATTACATTTTACTGTCTCCATCAATGTTTATGCCTGTCTAATACCTCTTGCTATGTAAGTCTTGACATACTGATTGCTTTAAAAAAAAATTCCTTCTTCTGTTATATTTCCCATACCTTGTTCATTTGTCAGAGTTGAGATTTATACAAACGCCTACAATGATACATGAGCTTGTGTGATAAAGCTAACAAACCCTCTTACTTTCGCTCTTTTCCTGTCCGCCCAGCCCCTCGTTGTGTGGTCTGTGTGTGTTTTATTTTTAATTTTACTCTCTTCATCACAAATTGCCGACACATCTTCAGACTTACTGGAATAACACCAGGCAGGAGGCAAGCTTTCCAGAAGGACATGGAGGTTGGCCTTGTTGCTAGTATCTCAAACTGGACAGTCGCTACTCCACCATTTTCTGTTGTGACAACAATATTCTGGATGCTCTTGTTGTCACTTGAAGCCAGCGTGTCTGTGCTGGAGGTGCTGTTGAGCAAAGGTTCTGTGAAGCAAATGGTAGACATGTCTGAATGTACATATTCTATTATGAGATTTCAAGTGTCTGTTCAAGGTCAGTACATGATGATGATGTTCAAGGTCAGTATATGATGATGCTTGAATGAATACCAGCGACAAAAACACATAATGGCACCAATATTATGTTGTACAGGCACCCAGGGTGCTCCAGTATTGTTGTCCTGAAAATGGAACCGCCACTAGTGACAGCTAGTCATGTGATAGCATGGCGGTTTTGGTAGTTGTGGTTGGGAAGATTCTTGCTGAAAGAAAATGTCTGAATAATTCTTAAATTGTTTAAAAACCAGAACAGTGTTGGTAATGAACAGGATTAGCAATGACCAACTGACCAGTTTGGCCAGCGATGCCAGTTAATCATAGAGGTTATGGGCTTAATACTATATCCTGACCTGCCGTTAAGGCATGTCAATATTTGGCTTGCTTCTATCATAACATGCAGACTTATGATTGCTTTCTCCTGCGTATGGAGCTCTTAAAATTTTACCTTTAAATTTAACAAACATTTTCTGGTATGATATTATCTGTCCATTATTTTGAAAGATCCGTCCCATTCCTGTGACACCATGGACAGTTGTGTTTTGGAGTTGACTCAATGAACTGTACTTAAAAAAATGCTGCTTCAGAAGACATGCATTGACTGAGAAACATGCAGCAGTTATAGTTGCTTTTTTGAATTTCTGGTATGTATATAAAAAAAGTATGATTATTTTCTGGCATATTTTAGGTTGAGTTAACAGATACATTTCTTCTTTCTACTGAGCTGCAAGGACATAATTAAACATTGTTAACATTTAAACTATACACTGCGATCATCTAGTTCACATTTCTGTACAAATGATCTTATTGTGCAATATTTAAATAATATTCATATTAAAATGTTGTTTGTCCATCAAGAATGATGATGACCATTCATTTCATCCAGTGGGGTTGAAGGTGTGGAGCCGTGGGTTCTAAGATGGCTGATAAGGCCTATTTTGGCTCTAAATGTTCTTTGACAATGTGGGCAAAGAATGCTTGACGTCTCTGGAGGAGGATTTCCTGCAGTGGTTTTTCTGTCCTGCCTTTTCTTCACAGCTCTTGCAGTCCTGGTTGCCTCACATATGACTGCACCTTTGCGCAATGATGCACGCCACGAATTTCGGTCTCTGGCTGCAGCCTCCCAGGTGTCATGATGAATTCCAAAAGCATTCAGTGAAATTTTCAGAGTGTCTTTAAAGCGTTTCCTCTGGCCACCTTGGGAGCGTTTACCACAACGCAGTTCACTGTAGAAAATTCGTTTAGGGAGCCTGTGATCTGGCATGCGGGTCAAGTGACCAGCCCAGCGAATCTGATTCTTCATCAGTAGAGTGTGGATACTGGGCATGGATGCTCTTTCTAGGACTTCAGTGTCTGGAATCTTGTCTTGCCATTTAATCTTCAGTAGCTTCCTTAGGCAGACTGTGTGGAAGTGGTTTAATTTCCTAGCGTGTCGCTGATAAACAGTCCAGGTTTCACAAGCATATAGCAGTGTGGATAATACAACTGCTTTGTAGACTTTTAGCTTTGTTTGCAGGCTTATTCCAGTTCTGTCCCATACATTCTTGTACAGTCTGCCAAAGGCTGCACTGGCCTTGGAGATTCTTGCATTCACTTCGTCATCGATTGTGGCAGCTTGTGACACAGTGCTGCCAAGATAGGTGAATTTGTCCACAACACTTAGTCTATGATCATTCACTTTGATATTCGGCACAGTGTGATTATTCCCTGGAGCTGGCTGGTACATAACTACAGTCTTCTCCAAGTTGATATTGAGCCCAAAGTTGGCACAGGCATGTGAGAAAGCTGAAACATTATGTTGCATGTCCGCCTCTGAGTTGGCGTATAGAGCGCAATCATCAGCAAACAGGAGCTCTCTGACGGTGCCGCTGTCAATTTTGGTTTTAGCTTTCAGCCTTCTGAGATTGAATAACTTTCCATCCATACGGTAGTTGATGTCTATTCCAATGTCGTCGTTCTCGAAGGCATTCATCAACATGGCTGAAAACATGAGGCTGAACAGTGTTGGTGCCAGGACACATCCTTGCTTCACTCCATTGGTTACAGGAAAGGGTTCAGACAGTTCACCATTTTCCTGTACTCTTGCCTGCATGCCGTCATGAAATAGCCGCACTATTTGGACAAACTTTCGTGGACAGCCATATTTTGCCATAATCTTCCACAGTCCTTCTCTGCTGACTGTATCAAAAGCCTTGGTAAGGTCAATGAAAGTGGAGAACATTTCGCAGTTCTGTTCCTGACATTTCTCTTGCAGCTGCCTTGCAGCGAAAATCATGTCAACAGTTCCACGTTCTTTTCTGAAGCCACATTGACTCTCAGGAAGAAGACCTTGATCGAGATGGGCTGTGAGGCGATTGAGAAGAATTCTGGCGAGTATCTTCCCTGCAATTGAGAGCAAGGAGATGCCTCGGTGGTTGTCACAGGATTGGCGGTTTCCTTTACGTTTGTAAAGGTGGACTATTGACGCGTCCTTAAAATCTTGTGGCATGGTCTCGTTCATCCATATGTTTGTGAAGACTTGGTGAAGCTGCTCTGTTAGGACCGGCCCACCTGCCTTGTATATCTCTGCTGGGATGGAGTCAGGACCAGGTGCCTTGCCGCTGGAGAGTTGCTGGATGGCTTTGTTTATTTCCACTATGGTTGGCAGGTCACCAAGTGTCTCATTGGTGGGAACTTGAGGAAGGCAGTTGATGGTTTCATCATCGAAGAAGGAAGTTGCATTTAAGATTTTGCTGAAATGCTCTGCCCAGCGTTGGAGGATTTCTTTCTTATCGGTGACCAATGTTCCCCCGTCTGCACTGAGAAGGGGAACTATGCCTGGTGATGAAGGACCATAGACCGCTTTCAGTGAGTCGTAGAAGTTTTTCATATCATGTCTGTCAGCAAAGCCCTGAATTTCATCAGCTTTGCTGCTCAGCCAGGAGTCCCGCATGTGCCGAAGTTTCTGCTGCACTACTCTCTGAATGTTCTTGAAAGCATCTTTTTTTGATGTTGACTTTGGGTCATTCAAATGTGCCTTGAGGAGAAGATGTTTCTCGGCCAGCAATTGGTTGATGTCTTCGGAATTTTCATCAAACCAGTCTTTATGCTTTCGGGGGGCTGGACCCAGGATTTCCATAGCAGTGTTGTAAATTGTGTCCTTTAGGGCTCTCCATTCTGTTTCTGTATCCTGTTTAGCATCAGCATTGGGCTTGAGGCGGTCTTCCAGCATATTTTCAAACGACTGCTGCATTTTCTTGCTGTTTAGGCGGGTGACATTTAGCTTTGTTTGCATTTTCGCCCCTTGAGGACGCCGTGGTGGCCTGATGTGGATGTTCATTTTCGAGACAATGAGACGATGGTCTGTCCAACATTCGGCACCACACATGGATTTTGTGACTCGAACGTCTTGTCTGTCACTCCTCCTGACAATGACATAGTCAATGAGGTGCCAGTGTTTCGAGCGAGGGTGCATCCACGATGTCCTATTTCTCATGGGGAGACGGAAAATTGTGTTCGTAATCACGAGATCATGTTCGGCACATGTCTGAAGGAGGCGGAGTCCATTGCTGTTACAATTTCCAACTCCATGCTTTCCAATGATGCCACTCCAAGAGGTGGTGTCTATGCCTACTCTGGCATTGAAATCCCCAAGGAGTATAAGTTTGTCTCCTTTGGGAACAGATGTTAATACACTGTGCAGGTCCTCATAGAACTTGTTCTTGACATCATCTTCGTTGGTCATAGTTGGTGCGTAGACACTCACAATGGTTGCGTGCTTCCTTCCATTCAGCAGGGGCAACTTCATGGTCATGAGCCTGTCGTTTATAGCCTTTGGAAATCCAGCTAATTTGCCGACCAGGGCCGACTTAATGGCAAATCCCACACCGGATTGGCGTCTTTCCTCGCTTTTCCTTCCACTCCAGAAGAATGTGTAGCCGGCACCAATTTCACAGATTTGGCCTTCTTCTGCAAGTCGTGTCTCGCTCAAGGCTGCAATGTCGATGTTGTACCTGCCCAGCTCTTTCCCAATCAGTGCTGTTCGTCTCTCTGGACCCGACGCGCCGTCTCTGTCAAGTAGGGTGCGTACATTCCAAGTTCCAATTGTTAAGGGAATATGGTTTACTCTTTTAGCTTTGCTTGTTTTATCTTTCTTTGTATGTCGACCGCAGTTAAGGGTACCCACCAACCGCGGCTAGCTGGTTAGGTAGTGATGAAGCAGACAATGTTTAGGGCACCTTTTCTAGCCCCTTCCTCATGCTATGGAGGTGAGCAGTGTGTTCCTATAGAGGGCTGCTCAGTCGCTCAGGGGGCTGCCGAATCCCACTGCTGCTCCGGTCAGTAGAAGACGACCATATGGCCTGAGCCGCCTGTGTGCAGGTCTGCGACTACGGCTGCCAGCGTACCCACGCCTGCCGCTTTGCCGCTCGCCCATCGCCACAGGGCTTGAAGGTGATATGTGACGTTGGATGAAGAATGACTTGCGCGATGACTTGGATTAAAGTGAGGAAGAGTTGCGCAATTCGTCGACCTCACTCTCTCGCCTGAGTCCATCTGAGTCCAGTGGCAAGACAAGTCGAGACGATTGGAGACGAATACAGGTGCAGTGGATGACCAGGGCGCTCTACGTGCCTTGCCGTGCTCATTACGTTCCACAACGCTTTGCAGGTAAACGCCGTCTTGCCCGTTGAATCAGGAATGATTTCTTCCGCGCAGTCTGCCGAATCCTGTCTTCACATGCTGGGTAGGCATACCCTAGTTTACCTCTTGGTTTGACACCAAATCGGATACCCATGCCTGGTTTAGCCAGCCTCTCACAGCTGTTGCCCGGGGGGTGGCCGCTGTCGCATGCTGACAGCTACTAGGAGCCACAGGCACGAGCTGGGTGTCAGACTTGGACCAGTGGGGGATGGGTCCTGAAAGGACATGAGAGCCATCCTTACCAAAGGTGCTACCAATGCCTGACACCCCGTACCCCCCCCCCCCGTATATATATAAATAATATTCATATTAAAATATAACACTTGTATCAAACTTTTATTTTAACAGCAATATGAATATTTAAAAGATGGAAATGGCCATCATGTTAATATTTAAATAGTAGCAGTAAAATCCAAACCCCAAATTAATATGTAAAAGCAATACTTATATTTACAAGTAATCAAAGATCTGACATGAGTCATACTGTATGAATGCAATTTATCAATATTCAAACAATACCTAGGTAGATGTGCCGTGTGTGAGGTAGATGTGCTGTGTGAGTAGATGTGCCATATGTGATTTAGATGTATTATATGTAATGTAGATGTGCTGTGTGTGATGTAGATGTGCTGTGTGTGATGTAGATGTGCTGTGTGTGATGTAGATGTGCCATGTGTGATACAGTATATTGTATGTGATGTAATGAACCCTTGCATGTGCCGTCAGGTACACTGAAAACCTGCTGCTAGACCGATATTCCCATCGACCAATCGTCACTTGCTCGGTGATGTGGGAAGTATCACACCAGCTGCTTTGACTTCCCCAGACATTGCCAGGTAGCCATATTTAGTCTGGGCAGACCTGGAGTTCAAGTCACTCTTAAACATCCGCTTTGATGCTGATTCAGACCCAAACCAACGGACCAGCACATGGTGTTGGACCGGCAGGTAGCATTTAGCAACTCCACTGGACCAGCAGGTGGCATTTAGCAATTCTACTATCATGGCTCTTATGTGATAAAAATGTACTGTGAAAACAAACAAACAAACAAACAAACAAATAAGGTAGCCATATGGCAGCTGATGTTGGGTTGTGAAGTGTTAGGCCTTCACATATTCTAGGCCGTGGCATAATGACGTAGGGTGACCAGTTCCCTTCCTCCCTGCCCTTTCTGGCCAGACAATTGCCAGCAATGACAAATATTGTCTGCTCTCAATGTTGATCAGGCTGAGCCAAGCCCAGAGCCAAAATCATCCAGGGGATCGAACCACACCACTGATTTGGTTGTTACAGTGCATGTGACAGGGGGTTCAAATCCAGGCAATTATGAGAAAAATCTGTAAATGCAAAAAGATACAATCTTTACCAGAAATAAGCAAAAAATTAGACCCGAACCAAGCTAGAAGTGACATTTCTATCATTAGACTCAACCCAAGCAAAAAGTGACGTTCCTATCATTTGCTCTCTGAAATAGGCTGTTGTCTTTTTTTTCTTTTTTTTTAAACTTGAGGCCATTGAAAACTTAGAAATATGAAATGTTCACGTTTCAGGCAAGTACAGGTGAAGCAATGATTTTGGCATTTTATATGGTGAATAATAATAATAATAATATTTTTTTTTAATGTAAAAAAAAATAAATAATGTGATCTTAATGGTAGCCGTAACCATGTCATGTTGACACCGCTAATATTAAAGTTGATATTTATTTATTAAAGTCTAAAGCATTTCAAAACAGGAAGTCAGAGATTAACTTTCAAACAAAATACAGAGAGATCACAATAAATGGAGAGACAATGGTAGATTATGCCAGAGATCACAATATATGGAAAGACAATGGCAGATTATACCAGAGATCACAATATTTGGAGAGACAATGGCAGATTATGCCAAAGATGACAATATATTGAGAGACAATGGCAGATTATGTCAGACCATACAGCCAAGAGAAAAATTAAGAGGAAGAAATAGATAGTGTAGATTGAATGTTGAATATTAGAAGAAGATGACTAAGGATCGACAGAAAAAGAAAAAGCTAGACTCATCAGTTGAAGAACAAGAAGGTACATATTAATTGCACAAGACCATGTTAGAATAAGCATCTAATTTCTACTGTGAACAAACAATACGCTTGATAAGTAAGAAATATAAGTGTTAATGTACAACATAATATGTAAAATTATGTATTGGTTTGTATAAGCCCAAATACATTTTTAAATAACATATTCTCTTGTCTCTACAATTAGTCAAGAAAAATGGACATATGGGAGTCCTCCACATCTCACGACTCTTTGTCCATCAAGGTTTCAAAGGCTATTGTACAATATGCAAATGAGCCTGTCCGTTGTGTTTCTCGTACATTTGTCCTCTACTGAATTTGCTTGTTTGTTTTATCTCAGAGGCAGGTTGGTGCAGACAAAAACATAACAGCAAACATTGCATCAAACCAACCCTTATTGCAACAAGGACACAAGAAACGTGCCACTGGTTTCTGCAGAAACCCTGAAGAAGATTCCAGAATATTTTCACAATGATGACTAATACAAGAAGACCTCACGAAGCAATCCGTGTAAATGATGAAATAAAGCACAAGTTTATTTGATTCATTGAAAACTCTATGAAAGTAACCCAAATAATAAATGTTGACTATCTGAAAGTAACCCAAATAATAAATGTTGACTATCTGCTGTAAACATACAGTTATAATCTCTTATTTACTGTAAACAAAAACCCAGTTCCTGGACTGATGAAAGTAGCTGGCAAGGTCTTCTCGTGTACATAACATCGATTTTAGTTTCCTGGGAGTCTCCGAGGTGAAGTGGTCAAGCTGTCTGCTGCATGCTCCGAAGGTTGTGGTTTCAATTCCGGATTGCGTCTTTCGGTTCACGTGTGCACTTTTCTCAGAGATTCCTGGAGGTCATCGCTGGAGCTACGTAGTTTGTGCTTTGTGCAACGCTTTTGGTAAGCCGTTCTGCTTAAAGAGACCGAGCCATATGGGATAAAACCCGGAGTAATGAAGTCGATCCTTTCGACTTTTAAGACCTTTTCTTTTTAAGATTTCATTTCTGTTTATTGAGATTTTTTCCCTATATGTTTCTGCATATATTCTCCCACGACAGCACAAAAGCTTTCTCTGCAGACAGGAATCTCTTGAAGTATTGTACATTTGTAGGTCTCATGTTGGTCTATACCTGTGCAACAGTACACAGTATTTGTTGGTCTCGTGTTGGTCTATACCTGTGCAACAGTACACAGTATTTGGTCTCATGTTGGTCTGTCCGTTATTTTGCTCATTTTGTATATGACAAATAATGCTGTTGTATGTGCATTGAGCTTATAGCAGCAAAGAATGTGTCACATTGTTACAGACTGCCATAAATATTGACATGCTGATATTATGTGAAGTAAGTGGATAGCTTGTGTTCTTGAAACCAGGTAGATCATTTCAAAATAAGTCCAGAATTTTCAGCCATAACTGCTGCAGTAATATCAACATAAATAAGTGGCATGAAATGTTGTTATAGACACAAAAAGAGGGAAAAACTATGAATCACAGAGAGGCAGAAAATTGCCAGATTTAAACAGATGTAGCTCTATAAAGACAAATGCATCCTGGCAATTTAAAATAAATTAATATATGTGACTAAACATATAAGACAAGCCATTCAGCATAATAAAAGGGGGGTTCAATTCAAATCCATTCGTGCTGCACCGCGCATAATTGCGTTTGTTGAACATGATCATGTCATAGTCATGTGATAAGTACTGACCAATGAATAAAAGAGCAAGTGCTTATCGTCCCATGATGCATAGGTTCCGTTTCTGACCGTTGAGAAAATGGCCGGGTTGATCCAAAACCCGTCCAAAGAAGCTCAAAGAGTGGTGATTCAGTTTCTTTCATTTAAAGGATGTCGACCAGTGGTCATTCATCGAAGAATGCAGGCAGCGTATGGTAACAAATGTGTGTCAAAGACAACAGTGACAGACTGGGCACGAATGTTTCGGAAAGGACGTCAGTTCACGACAGATCTTTGAAGGCCGGGTCAAGCGCATATTGTTGCAACAGAAAAAAACATCGCCAAAATTGATGCAGCAGTACAATTGAACCGTTGTTGAAGCATACGTTCACTAGTGAAAGAATATGATGTGTCAATTGGGACAATTCAAAAGGTCGTTCATAAGAAACTGCAATATCAGAAGATGTGTTCACAGTGGGTACCACGGATGTTGAACGACCACCAAAATGAGGAACGCATGGGATGGTGTTTGAACCACTTGCTGCGTTACAGAGTGGAGGGTGATGCATTTCTCTTCCGCATAGTGGCAGGCGATGAATCATGGTGTCACCACTTTGAGCAGAGCAGCGAAAGAGAGATCATGCAATGGAAGCATGCTGGATCAATCAATCAATCAATCAATCATGTGCCATGCCGGAAAGCGTGGGCAGTCATGACTCGCCATTTCACTCGATCACCAGAGTCGTGGATCAGCTCAGTGTTCCTGTCTCGTCCATGCCACGTGGCCAAGCCATGCAGGTATTTTCCTCTCGGTCTTCCTCTTGGTCTGTTCCTCTCGATCTTGCCAGTTGTCAATAAGTTCTCCAATCCATTTCTTCTCATAACATGTCAAAAAAATGTTGACTGTCTTCATCTAATTTCTCTAATCAGTCTACGATTTTCATTTGTCTCCTGTAGTACGAGATGAACAGGAGCAGGCATCAAGATAGAAGAAGATTTCAAGATTATTTATTCTGGAGGTGAAGATCGTCATAGGGGAGTGGCAATTATTCTGGACCGGAAAACATCAAAATCTATTCAAGGATATTGGGCCGTGTCGGACAGAGTTCTACTAGTTAAATTAAGTGGCAGACCTTTTAGCATAAATATTATTCAAGTATATGCCCCAACAGGAGAATCCAGTGAAGATAGTGTAGAAGAATTTTATAATGACATAGAGTCTGCCTTAAAGAAATGTAAAAATTCAGAAATAAACATCATAATAGGGGACTTCAATGCAAAAGTAGAAAATCAAGGAGCTAGATACACAGTAGGAAACTATGGTTTAGGAGAGAGAAATGAAAGAGGATACAGACTCGTAGAGTGGGCAAAAGAACAGGAAATGATTGTAGGAAACACCTGGTTCAAACAACACCCTAGAAGATTATGGACATGGAGGAGTCCTGATAGCAGGATTAGAAACCAGATGATTTAGAAACGCATTAACAATAGCAAAAACAGTTCCCAGTGCTGATTGTTATAGTGACCACAGATTACTCACAGGAACATTGAGGATAAAGTTGAAGAAAGTCAAGTATATAACAGGAAACACTAAATATGATTTGTGTACATTGAGTAATGACAAGGAAATACAAAACAAATTCAACATAGAAGTACAGAACAGATTTGAAATTTTGTCTGATCTAGAGATCCTATTCCAGGATGTGGATGATCAATGGGAAACGTTGAAGAATTCAATCAATGTGGCTGCAGAAGCAACTATTCCAAAATTAAAGAAAGTGGGTCGTAAGAAATGGATGACTGAAGAAATTTTACACCTCACGGAAACAAGAAGACTCAGCAAAAATAACTCTGTCAAATATGAAGAAATTCACAGACAAGTCAGAACATTATGTAAGGAGGCAAAAGAAGCATGGCTTGAGGAAAAGTGCTTAGAAATTGAAAGCCAACACAACAGTCAAAATACCAAATTAGTGCACAAAAGAATTCAGGAACTTACTAATAAAAGAACAAGTACATCAACCGGGTGTCTAAAAACTGAAGATGGCAAAATCATAATAGAAAAAGACCAGATTCTACAGGTATGGACAGATTATGTGAAACACCTTTATGATGATAACAGAGACAAACAGTATGATATTAGATTTAATAATGAAGGACCGCCAATTTTGGAGATGGAGGTTCGAAATGTTCTTAAGCATATGAAAGCTGGCAAGGCCCCCGGTGCAGATAACATCACAACAGAAATGATTAAAGCTTTAGAAGAATTTGGACTAGATCAAGTCACCAGACTGCTGAACACATTATATGATACTGGAGATATACCTCCTGAATTATGTAACTCTATATTTATTGCAATCCCAAAGAAATCAGGAACCTTGGAATGTGATCAACATAGAACAATTAGTATAATGAGTCACATCACAAAGATTTTGATAAGAATTATCATGCAAAGAATGAGGAAGAAGATACAACCTGAAATAGGGGAAGAACAATGCGGGTTTGTAGAAGGAAAGGGTACAGTAAATGCTGTGTATATGCTGCGAACAGTTATTGAACGTGCTATAGAAGTAAACAAGGATATACATCTTTGCTTTATTGACTATACAAAGGCTTTTGATAGCGTTAGACATGTCAGCGTGGTGGATATGCTTGCAGATCTACAAATTGATGGGAAAGACATTAGACTTATAAAAAACATATATTGGAAACAACAAGCTGCAATAAGGATTGATAATGAAGTGGGACAGTATCAGCCAATTAAGAGAGGTGTTAGGCAGGGATGTGTGATGTCTCCAGATCTTTTTTCCCTGTACAGTGAAAATATTTTCAGAAATGTAGAGGATATAAATGGAATCAGCATTGGAGGACGAAACATCAATAACATTAGATATGCAGATGATACAGTATTAATTGCAGACAATGAGCAGGACCTGCAACAATTAGTAGATGCGGTTGTTGTACACAGTGAGCAACTGGGGTTAGAATTAAATTGTAAAAATACTCAGGTTATGGTCGTCAGTAGGAAGGAAGAAGTGCCACAATGTAATATACAAGTAAATGGAAATATTCTTCAACAAGTGAATCGGTACACTTATCTTGGAACAGTTATAACATCTGATGGAAGATGCCTTGAAGAGATTAGAACAAGAATCGCCATGGCGAAAGTAGCCTTTAGCAAGATGAAAAACATTCTGACCAATAAGAAGATGTCAATTGAAACGAGAAAAAATAGTGTTGAGGGGATACATAGAGCCTGTTCTTTTGTATGGATGTGAAACTTGGACAATGAGCAGTCAAGCTGAAAAGCATCTGATGGCTGCAGAAATGTGGTTTCTGAGGAAAATGCAAAGAATACCATGGACAGATAGAAAAACCAATGACCAAGTACTACAGGAGACAAATGAACACCGTAAACTGATTAGAGAAATTAGACGTAGACAGTCACAATTTTTTTGGACATGTTATGAGAAGAAATGGATTGGAGAACTTAGTGACAACTGGCAAGATCAAGGGGAACAGACCAAGAGGAAGACCGAGAGGAAAATACCTGGATGGCTTCGCCACATGGCATGGACGAGACAGGAACAATGAGCTGATCCACGACACTGGTGATCGAGTGAAATGGCGAGTCATGACCGCCCACGCTTTCCGGCATGGCACATGATTGATTGATTGAGTACTTGGTTTTTCTATCTGGCCATGGTACTCTTTGCATTTTCCTCAGAAACCACATTTCTGTAGCCATCAAATGTTTTTCAGCTTGACTGCACATTGTCCAAGTTTCACATCCATACAAAAGAACAGGCTCTATGTACCCCCTCAACACTCTTTTTCTCGTTTCAACTGACATCTTTTTATTGGTCAGAATGTTTTTCATCTAGCTAAAGGCTACTTTCACCATGGCGATTCTTGTTCTAATCTCTTCAAGGCATCTCCCATCAGATGTTATGACTGTTCCGAGATAATTGTATCTATTCACTTGTTGAAGAATTTACTTGTATATTACATTGTGGTACTTCGTTCTTCCTAGTGACGACCATAACCTGTGTCTTCTTACAATTTAATTCAAACCCCAGCTGCTCACTGTGTACAACAACTGTGTCTACTAATTGTTGCAGATCCTGTGCATTGTCTGCAATCAATACTGTATCATCTGCATATCTAATGTTATTGATGTTTCTTCCTCCAATGCTGATTCCATTTATATCTTTTACATTTCTAAAAATATTTTCACTGTATAGGGAAAAAAGATCTGGAGACATTACACATCCCTGTCTAACACCTCTCTTAATAGGTTGATATTGTCCCACTTCATTATCAATCCTTATGGCAGCTTGTTGTTTCCAATATATGTTTTTTTATAAGTCTAATGTCTTTCCCATCAATGTGTAGATCTGCAAGCATATCCACCATGTTTACATGTCTAACTCTATCAAAAGCCTTTGTGTAGTAATGCTGGATCACCAAAAGCCAAAAAATTCAAGTTACAGGTTTCCACTGGTAAGGTTATGCTCAGCGTATTTATTTACCATGAAGGGCTATTGTTGACCGACTTTAAAGAACCTGGTGTTAAAATCAACTCTACCCACTACTTGGAAACACTAGACAATCTGCAAAAAGCCATCAAGAATAAACAACCCCGCATGCTTTCTCGCTGTGTGATTTTGTTGCAAAATAATGCTCGTCTGCATGTCGCAAAGATTGTGCAGGAAGCATTAGCAAGGATGAAGTGGGAAATTCTGCAACATGCAGCCTATAGTCCTGATTTGTCACCATGTGATTTTCATTTGTTCGGACCTCTAAAAAAAAAGCTCTCAAGGGGCAACAATTTCACACAGATGCAGACGTAATGAATGCGGTAAACACTTGGTTCAGTGAGCAACCACAATCCTTTTTTTAGGACGGCATTCACCGCTTACCTAAGCAATGGGATGCTTGCCTGAATGCCTACGGCAAATTCTTCTGACCAAACCATGGTGCATAATTCATTCAAAATGAATGCTTTGTTTAATTCTACCACACCTGTTAATGTTTCTTTCATGCTTTTGTAATAAAGCCATTGGAACGGGTTTCAAATGAACGCCCCTAATAACTAAGATAATGCTGATGAAAATAATAAAGATATATTTTTTTTGTAAATATAATTATCCTGAGACATTTTAAAAAGACAAAACAATATAATAGTTAACTGAGCTAAAAATTGTTCACTTAAAAAAAAAAAACCTGTCAAATGACAAGTTATAACTCAGAAAAGTAATAAATCATTAAATGGAGGTTAAACAATAAATAATACTTGTACAATAAAAATTGAGATGAAGAAAGAATAAATATTAAAGTAATGATTCACTTAAATTAGAACAATTAATTATTGTCTTAAGTTAGTTAGTTAGTTAGTTAGTCGACAGATCATCCTCATTGCACATCGAACCATTCAGTCCATAAGTGCTCGGATCCCCTCCTCAGCAAATCCCGCAGCGTGTAGCGGCTAACGACGCCAGTTCTGTGTTGGTTTATCAATCTTCTTTGGCTTCCTGCGTAGTGTTCTTGTTTGGCCACCCCTCTTTTAATTTGCTGCTCTCGCAGTCTGGCCATTGTTGTAGATTCACAGTCATCACTTGGTTCTCGCAAAAGTCTCACTTCTCGTAGAGCATTCAGAATGTCAGCATGGTCCATGGCGCGTCCGCCCTCCACAGTAGCCTCCCCTGCGAGCTTGTCAGCCCGCTCATTTCCTTGTACTCCTGCATGCCCTGGCACGAAGATGAAACTAATCTTTGCCAGCCGAGACCGCTCCAGAGGCAGCAACCATTCTCTTCGGATCGACCCCTCCTCTATCCTCTTGATCATGTTCATTGAGTCGCTAGGGAAACAAGCCCTAGTGAATGTCTGTGTCTCGAGCCATGTTATTGCTTTACTTACTGCCATGACTTCCATGGTCAGGCTACTTGTGGTTTCAGTGAAAGCACCAGAGTCCTCCTTCACAATTCTCCCTCCGGCCCGAGCTGTAAAGGCCCATGAGCTTCTCACATGTCGGACGACCGACCCATCTGTGTAGATGACCGCGTCACCGTCTAGCGAATTCTCGAAAATCAACGCTTGTACTTCAGCCTCAACAGCAGCCAGATTTTCTTGTCTGCATTTTCTATCTAGTTGGATGCAAACTGAAAAGGATGTGCAGATGTCTGTTGGCACTTGCACCCACTCCTCGCCAGGTTCTAAGTCCTCAAGTGAACACACCTGTTGAAGAATGTCTTCGGCTTGACCCATCCACGACCGTCCTCTTTTTAACCTGCTGCCCTTCACCTTCCTAATTTCACTATGCAGTGGATGTTGTGTGTTTGCGTTAATTCTGAGGTAGGCGCGTGCCCTGCAAACTTGTATTCTCTCTTCAATGGTTGGAAAATCAAGAAGGTAGCGCATCGCCCTGCATGCTGTATCTCTTGTACATCCAAGAATAATGCGCATAGCTTCATTCTGTATCCTTTCCATCCTTTCTATCTGCTTATGGCTGAGAGTCAGGATTGCCATTGCATACTCCAAAACAGACATGACCAACCCCTCGTACAGAAGACATAGATAAACAAATTATTTATATGACAGAACTAAAACAATTAACTGAAAGTATGGATTTTAATAGAAGATTTGGTGAATCATTAAATTATTGACAGCATAGACAATAGATAGCCAGCTGAAGTAAGTGAGACAAAATAAATGAGGTACATAACAAGATTATTAAATTACCAGCACAAGTAATTAATTGACAATAATATTAAATCACAGGCTGACAGTATTTCTGAGATGCAAATATTTTTTATTAACATTTACTTCACAGATTACATTCAGTTTTCCCAGCTTATCTTTTTTTATCTCTATGCATGCAAATTTATGCAGCAAAATAATCCAGTTTGATAATGACAATCTTTGACATGAAAATAAACTCTTTCACCTGCCAATCTCAGATATTTTGTGTTTATTAAAATATAAATATTATTGGTTGTGAAATGGTTGAGGCAGATGTTCAGGAATGACTGACTTTAGCTTACTGCACATTTAAAATGACTGTTTGAGTTGAGTTTGGTTCTTAGCTCAGCTCAACTCAACTCAAACAGTCACTTCAATTAAAATGTCATGAATGCTTGAAAATATCAGCTCTAAATAATCATTTATCATTTTTTAATTATTTAATATCATCCTAACAATAGATCTGCCATGCTTTTAAAGTTAAATATCAACATTAATTCTTTAAAAACAAAAAACAGTAGTCTGAGAAATAGACCAGATACAGTGATGTAGTTTAGATAAGTATATACTTTGACATACAACAATGTTGCATGTCCTTTGTGAGCAATCTCAACCCCAGGTTTGTTTACTAGGCAATTTTACATCCAGTATTTGCCATTGTTTTCTGAGTTGAGTTGAGTTGAGTTGAGTTAAGTTAAGAATCAACATCACTGCACTCAGGACATTCCTATATGTGCTCAGTCCCCTCATTCAACAGCCAGAGAAGAGGCATACTACTAATCGTTCCCACCGCTAACTGATTAAAAGTTCTCCTGGTCTTCCTTCTCAGTTTTCAGATTCTTCCAGAAGCCCTGCCAATCCCCCGCAATCTCATTCTTTCCACATACGGGTTCTCAGTCTGTTCCTCCGCCTTCTCCACCTGGTCCCACAAGTGCACGATCAGCTCCGCCTTCTCCACCTGGTCCCATTGTTTTCTGAATGTGAAGTCAACACTGAAGTCCCCCTGACTGGTGTAGGAATGAACCCGCTACCTCACCATCAGCACAGAAAGTGGAAGTGTCAGCTCTTTAATCCTTTCTGCCATGATGACCTCTATAGTTTGCCATGTGTGATAAATATGTTAGAATAACAAGAGAGTGAAAACTATGCTTAACACTGTAATTAATCTGTTATTTGTTTTAATAACTAAGATGTAACAAATTATGCTAGGAAATGATTTACTAAATGAGAGAAAATGCTATCTGAGATGTCATAAAAGAGTATACTGAGAAGTAATAAAAATGACATAAATAATGAGACAAATATAACTGATGTAGGAAATAACTATTATAAATAACAGAAATGTAATACCAAGATGAGAATTACTGACGCACTGAAGATAAACCAATCATTGGACTTGAATAGGAACAAACAAACGTGACTTAAGATAGAATTGATGATTAGAGTATGTTGCAAATTGTTATACCATTAAAGACACATAAACAGATTCAGCTGGTTATCATAAGCTTTAAAAAATGCCTGAAATTCTGAGAAGCATGAAATTGTGAGCAATAAGAAATTCTGAGCTGCATGAAATTTTGAGCAACATGAAATTCTGAGCCACATTAAATTTTGGACAGCAGTAAAGAGCAACATTTTCCAGCTGAAAGAATAGCATGGAGAAGGGGCTGACAAAGGAAGCAGTAAAAATGCTGTCATGAATACCTGTCCGAGTAGCTGAACGTTCAAGTTCAATACTCTCTATAGCAAAGGGTTCACACAACCTCGCTGCCAATTAAGATTGACTTGTTTCTTCTTGGAGCTGCAGTAAAATATTAGACAGAGCTCCAGCTTGCTAAGACGTTAAGAGTTTAGAACCCAGTTGAGCAGTGTCTGCTCAGTCTCAAATTATTTAATGAAATAACACAGCCCCATCTGTTAGTTTACTACTTAATAATGTATGCGTTTCCCCATGTGTTCTGCTGTGACATAGTCAGCGTATGACCAATTCCAAAGGACACCCATGTCAGGAAGCTCGTACCACACAATTTTTAATCCTATCCTATTATACATGTAATAAGTTTGGCTCTATTTTGTTTCTCCCAATCTTAACCTGAATGAATAATGGTAAAGAATAATCATTATCATTATCAAGTGCCTTGCCAGCTGGTGTAGGCATTCATATCTCTCCACAGATCTCGGTCTTTGGTGTTCTATATCAATTCTGCTGCTGATATACCTCCATGCCACCGTCTCAATCCATCCAGCATCATTTCTCATGGTCTGCCTCTCTTCCCGTTGATCTTTCCAGTTGTGACGATGTTCTCCAATGCCTCTCTTCTCATCACATGACCAAAGAAAGCTGTTTGTCACCTTCCTACTGTTGTAATTAATGTTCTAGTTTCATTAGCCTCTTTCAGCCAATCATTGTTAGTTACTTTGGCAGTCCAAGGAATTTGCAACATTCGTCTCAGGAAACACATTTCTGTTGCTTCCAAGTTCTTCCTAATTTGGTCATTTACATTCCAAGATTCACTACCATACAGCAACACAGGTTCTATATAACACTTCAGCACTCTCTTTCGTACATTCAATGATAGTGATCTATTGCATAAGATACTCTTCATTTTCTGGAATGCAGCATTTGCTTGCCCAGTTCTACTTGTAATCTCTGTTATACATCTTCTATCTGATGTTATAAATGCCCCTCGGTATTTAAAATTATCCACTTGGTTAAGAATTGTTCCTTTTATTTCCATTTCACATTTTGTTCTTTACAATCAAGTCCAGCATTTATTTGCCTGTTTGTGATTTACAGGGCAATGTTAGTTCAGTAGTTTGCCATTCCTTTCTGATTGGCTGACACTCTGTACACTAAAATCAATCCCTTGAAACTCCTGCTGCTGATAGCCAATGCTGGACTCAGTACGACAGGGAATGAAAAAACTGCACGTCTCACTACCTCTAAGCCACATCACTTCTGTATCTTTCCCTTGTTCTTTTCACTTTCACCAATCTTGCCAGTTGTCACCAAGTTCTCTAGTTTATTTCTTCTCATAATGTGCCCAGAAATTTTGACTTTACGCCTAATTTCTCTAATCAGTTTACGATTTTCATTTGCTTCTTGTAGGTTTTGCTCATTGTTTCTCCTGTCTGCCTATGGTATTCTCTATATTTCTATCAGAAACCACAATTCCACTATCATTAGGTGTTTTTCAGTTTGTCTGCTCATTGTCAACCAGTTAAAAAAGGCATGCAATAATTATTATGTACATTTTCTGATATCTGTTAAATGTACAGGTAATGATTCTGTATACACATAATTGTTTGGATTTTATCACACACACTGACATTGTGTTGTCACATGCATTAATACTCTCTACACAGACAACACACGATATGCAAATAAATTCAGCATATAAAAATGTGGTTTCTGTCATTTGCAACAGGCAGCACAGTTCCACAGCAAGGATAGGATCTTCAGACTTCCTTTCAGAAAGGTTTAAATACATGTTTCCATCTGGCACAAAACTAAACAGCAATAGTTATAGTTATAGTTATAAGTTGGGGTATCTTCGTTGCACTCCGGACATGTCCATAGGTGCTCAGATCCTCCCCCCCCCCCCCCCCCCCCAGCATATGCATCAGCGTCCGGTGGCTAATAGTGCCAGTTCTGTGTTGGTTGACGAGGCGCTTTGTTTTCCCGATGTACCTCTCGCGTCTGGCTGTGCCGATTCTTACTCCCAGGTCTTTCATCCTGGAAAGCGATGTGGAATCACTGGCGTCAAAATCCTCTGTTCTCGCCATATCTTTAAGGGCGTTAATAACATCGGCACGATCCATGGGCTGGCCATCTACAGGGGGTGCAGAGCCAGCCAATTTATCAGCTCGTTCATTTCCCTCGACTCCAGCATGTCCCGGGACGAAGATGAAGGTGACTTTGCGGACAACAGACTTCCGCAGCGACTCAGTCCACTGTCTACGTACAGATCCAGCTTCGACCTTCTGAATCATGCTCATTGAATCACTTAGTACACACACGTTGGTATAATGCTGTGATTCCAGCCATTTGAAAGCCTGTGTAACTGCCATCACCTCCATATAAGCAATATAAGGTGACAGCATATTAATGGGATATGGGAAACTTTCAGATTCAAAACAATGGTTTTTATCTTCTCTATACTGTGAGCTCATATTTCATGTCAAATGATACTCTTTTATTAAGGACATTTCATGTCCTATGACACTATCATTAAGGACATTTCGTATCATATGACACTCTACATGTATCATTAAGGACACTTCCTGTCACATGACACCCCAGCATGCACCATTTCCCTCTGTAATGTTGGGACAAATTACCCTCTCCCTCCTTCCCAACTGCCAAGATATTTTAAAGTGCGCATTGCACACACTGTTCTCAGAGTTATTTGCCTTTATCAGAGAAGGTTATATGTCTGATAAACTATGCCAGGAATTCTGGGAAGCATATCATTCTTTTCTTATTTTATAAAAATATAGTTCAGACCATGAAATGAATAACGATCTTAATGATTTTTGATTTCCTAAAACGTGATACTTAGAACAACTTTAAAAGAGTCATTATAATTGGCTCTGGATTTGCATCAGCTACCATTTTGTGTATACATATATATTTTCTATCTCATGTGATCTATCGTGCTAAATAAATTGTAATCTTGAAAAGAATAATCACAGCAAAGTATATGAGCTGACGGACTGCAGCAGCCACCAAAGCCCTTGGGTACATCCGTATGACCAAGTTTATGCTTCAGAATAGTATCATATGTGACTGTCTGTGTGCTTACTGCTGTGATCAGGCCAGGGCCTGTTGTAATCAGAGAGAGCTGATGCACTGAATTTGAGGCCAATAATTTATAAGGAGATTGGGGATGGACAAGATAGAAGAAACAGGCAAATGTAATCATGTACAGCATGCTGAAACAGAGATTGATGAATGAACACATGTCAAACCCATGGTTAAGGCCGGAAGGATGGGATGTGGGGGACGACATAGTTATGGTCACAATAAATGAGCTATGGGGGAAATCAGCATTTCCACACATTGAACGAACGAACGAACGAACGGACAGACTTTATTTTCAAAGGGTAACAAATTGGGCACGCAGGCCTGTCTTACATTCGGCCCTTCCAATCACTCATCTTTTGTTCATCATTAGTACATAGGAAAAACATTACGTCTGCTCAGGGGAAGAATGAAAACATCTTGAAATGTCCAAAGTGCTGCCAGTTTCAAATTTCTCAACTAGAAAATTATGAATAGCCATTGTTTGCATTGTTTTCACGGAGAGTACAAGTTGACTTGTATTGATTCTTGCTCTTCACTTATGGTCCAAGTCTACAGCTGATTTGCATTTATATCCATCATCGTCATCTCCTAAATTCCTTACTTTCTTCATTATCTCCAACCAAAATTGCTCAATAGAACATGTTTCCTACAGAGAAAGTATGCAATGGGCTATGTCAAATAAAAATATCCAATCAAACAGAACAGGATTGTAAAAGTAAATAACTGTCATTCAATCTGCTTGTATGCACAGACTCACCTCTCTGCTCATTGATGTCTGTGTCTGTGCTTTTTTCTGGGCCCTCAGATTCGTCATATTTAGGAATTTCTAGTCCTGTCACAGATAAGTAGAGTCAGTCAAGAATAATAAACTTCTTTGTATTTATCATTAGTTCACAGTCAACTATTCATGTAACTATATGAAACTCTGTATTTATCATTAGTTCACAGTCAACTATTTATATAACTATGTGAAACTCTGTATTTATCATTAGTTCACAGTCAACTATTTATATAACTATGTGAAACTGTATTTATCATTAGTTCACAGTCAACTATTTATATAACTATGTGAAACTGTATTTATCATTAGTTCACAAACAATCAACTATCCATGTAACTATGTGAAACTGTATTTATCATTAGTTCACAAACAGTCAACTATTTATATAACTATGTGAAACTCTGTATTTATCATTAGTTCACAAACAATCAACTATTCATGTAATTATGTGAAACTGTATTTATCATTAGTTCACAAACAGTCAACTATTTATGTAATTATGTGAGACTCTGTATTTATCATTAGTTCACAAACAATCAACTATTCATGTAATTATGTGAAACTGTATTTATCATTAGATCACAGTCAACTATTTATGTAATTATGTGAAACTCTGTATTTATCATTAGTTCACAAACAATCAACTATTCATGTAACTATGTGGAACTCCGTATTTATCATTAGTTCACAGTCAACTATTTATATAACTATGTGAAACTGTATTTATCATTAGTTCACAAACAGTCAACTATTTATGTAATTATGTGAAACTCTGTATTTATCATTAGTTCACAAACAATCAACTATTCATGTAATTATGTGAAACTGTATTTATCATTAGATCACAGTCAACTATTTATGTAATTATGTGAAACTCTGTATTTATCATTAGTTCACAAACAATCAACTATTCATGTAACTATGTGGAACTCCGTATTTATCATTAGTTCACAGTCAACTATTTATATAACTATGTGAAACTGTATTTATCATTAGTTCACAAACAGTCAACTATTTATGTAATTATGTGAAACTCTGTATTTATCATTAGTTCACAAACAATCAACTATTCATGTAATTATGTGAAACTGTATTTATCATTAGATCACAGTCAACTATGTAATTATGTGAAACTCTGTATTTATCATTAGTTCACAAACAATCAACTATTCATGTAACTATGTGGAACTCTGTATTTATCCTTAGTTCACAGTCAACTATTTATATAACTATGTGAATCTGTATTTATCATTAGTTCACAAACAGTCAACTATTCATGTAACTATGTGGAACTCCGTATTTATCATTAGTTCACAGTCAACTATTTATATAACTATGTGAAACTGTATTTATCATTAGTTCACAAACAGTCAACTATTTATGTAATTATGTGAAACTCTGTATTTATCATTAGTTCACAAACAATCAACTATTCATGTAATTATGTGAAACTGTATTTATCATTAGATCACAGTCAACTATTTATGTAATTATGTGAAACTCTGTATTTATCATTAGTTCACAAACAATCATCTATTCATGTAACTATGTGGAACTCCATATTTATCATTAGTTCACAGTCAACTATTTATATAACTATGTGAAACTGTATTTATCATTAGTTCACAAACAGTCAACTATTTATGTAATTATGTGAAACTCTGTATTTATCATTAGTTCACAAACAATCAACTATTCATGTAATTATGTGAAACTGTATTTATCATTAGATCACAGTCAACTATGTAATTATGTGAAACTCTGTATTTATCATTAGTTCACAAACAATCAACTATTCATGTAACTATGTGGAACTCTGTATTTATCCTTAGTTCACAGTCAACTATTTATATAACTATGTGAATCTGTATTTATCATTAGTTCACAAACAGTCAACTATTCATGTAACTATGTGAAACTCTGTACTTATCTTTAGTTCACAGTCAACTATTTATATAACTATGTGAAACTCCGTATTTACCTTTAGTTCACAGTCAACTATTTATATAACTATGTGAAACTCCGTATTTATCATTAGTTCACAAACAGTTGTCTATTTATGTAACAATATGAAAATGTGAATGATATGAACTGATCCCATACATAAAGTCAGCATCAGATTTTCTATTTAATTTTGCAGCAGTCTAATATCAAATTGTGGTTAATGTCGTTGTGATTTCTCAGTATCTTGATGCTTTTGTCATGTCTGACAATTATATAACACTGATTTGTGGTGAAAACAGAATTGTTAGGACAGCATTAGATAAAATCAACACCAGACACCAGACATAAACAGTCTTGGCTTGGTCATCCAACTTCAATGTGATGAAGCCAGACTCTTAGTTCATAAGCCATGATGTTGGGCACCAGTTGAAAACAGTGTCAGGCATATACAGTGTGCCCAGGTGATTCCATCAACAGTGTCAGGCATATACAGGTGATTCCATCAACAGTGTCAGACATATACAGGTGATTCCATCAACAGTGTCAGACATATACAGGTGATTTCATCAACAGTGTCAGACATATACAGCATGCCCAGGTGATTCCATCAACAGTGTCAGACATATACAGGTGATTCCATCAACAGTGTCAGACATATACAGGTGATTCCATCAACAGTGTCAGACATATACAGGTGATTCCATCAACAGTGTCAGACATATACAGGTGATTCCATCAACAGTGTCAGACATATACAGCGTGCCCAGGTGATTCCATCAACAGTGTCAGACATATACAGGTGATTCCATCAACAGTGTCAGACATATACAGGTGATTCCATCAACAGTGTCAGACATATACAGGTGATTCCATCAACAGTGTCAGACATATACAGGTGATTCCATCAACAGTGTCAGACATATACAGCGTGCCCAGGTGATTCCATCAACAGTGTCAGACATATACAGGTGATTCCATCAACAGTGTCAGACATATACAGGTGATTCCATCAACAGTGTCAGACATATACAGGTGATTCCATCAACAGTGTCAGACATATACAGGTGATTCCATCAACAGTGTCAAACATATACAGCATGCCCAGGCTATTCCCTCAGCTAGGGAGTCTCCATGGCGAAGTAGTCAAGCCGTCTGCTTCACGCTTCAAAGGTTGTGGGTTCGATTTCAGGCCAAGTCTTTCGGTTCACGAGTGCATTTTTCTCTGAGACTCTTGGGGCGTCGCTTGACTTACGGAGTTCGTGCTTTGTGTGACACTTTTGGCAGGCCGCCCTGCGGAAAGAGACCAAGCCATGCAGGATAAAACCCGGTGCAATGAAGTCAATCCTCTCGACTTGTAAGACTGTTTATTCTGCCACCTAATACTAGGGCTGCAATCAATAACTTGAGTGCCCAGAACAACCTCATTTCTGATTGTATACCTGACAAAGGAAACTGTGAGGTGTACACATTGCAACATTGTATACCTGACAAAGGATGCTGTGAGGTGTACACATTGTAACATTTTATACCTGACAAAGGACGCTGTGAGGTGTACACATTGTAACATTTTATACCTGACAAAGGATGCTGTGAGGTGTACACATTGTAACATTTTATACCTGACAAAGGATGCTGTGAGGTGTACACATTGTAACATTTTATACCTGACAAAGGATGCTGTGAGGTGTACACATTGTAACATTTTATACCTGACAAAGGACGCTGTGAGGTGTACACATTGTAACATTTTATACCTGACAAAGGATGCTGTGGGGTGTACACATTGTAACATTTTATACCTGACAAAGGATGCTGTGGGGTGTACACATTGTAACATTTTATACCTGACAAAGAACGCTGTGAGGTGTACACATTGTAACATTTTATACCTGACAAAGGATGCTGTGAGGTGTACACATTGTAACATTTTATACCTGACAAAGGATGCTGTGAGGTGTACACATTGTAACATTTTATACCTGACAAAGGACGCTGTGAGGTGTACACATTGTAACATTTTATACCTGACAAAGGATGCTGTGAGGTGTACACATTGTAACATTTTATACCTGACAAAGGACGCTGTGAGGTGTACACATTGTAACATTTTATACCTGACAAAGGATGCTGTGAGGTGTACACATTGTAACATTTTATACCTGACAAAGGATGCTGTGAGGTGTACACATTGTAACATTTTATACCTGACAAAGGATGCTGTGAGGTGTACACATTGTAACATTTTATACCTGACAAAGGACGCTGTGAGGTGTACACATTGTAACATTTTATACCTGACAAAGGATGCTGTGGGGTGTACACATTGTAACATTTTATACCTGACAAAGGACGCTGTGAGGTGTACACATTGTAACATTTTATACCTGACAAAGGATGCTGTGAGGTGTACACATTTTAACATTTTATACCTGACAAAGGATGTTGTGAGGTGTACATGTTTTAACATTTATACCTGACAAAGGACGCTGTGAGGTGTACACGTTTTAACATTTTATACTTGACAAAGGACGCTGTGAGGTGTACACATTTTAACATTTTATACCTGACAAAGGATGCTGAGTGGTGTACACATTTTAACATTTTATACCTGACAAAGGACGCTGTGAGGTGTACACGTTTTAACATTTTATACTTGACAAAGGACGCTGTGAGGTGTACACGTTTTAACATTTTATACCTGACAAAGGATGCTGTGAGGTGTACACATTGTAACATTTTATACCTGACAAAGGACGCTGTGAGGTGTACACATTTTAACATTTTATACCTGACAAAGGATGCTGTGAGGTGTACACATTTTAACATTTTATACCTGACAAAGGATGCTGTGAGGTGTACACATTTTAACATTTTATACCTGACAAAGGATGCTGTGAGGTGTACACATTGTAACATTTTATACCTGACAAAGGACGCTGTGAGGTGTACACATTGTAACATTTTATACCTGACAAAGGATGCTGTGAGGTGTACACATTGTAACATTTTATACCTGACAAAGGATGCTGTGAGGTGTACACATTGTAACATTTTATACCTGACAAAGGATGCTGTGAGGTGTACACGTTTTAACATTTTATACCTGACAAAGGATGCTGTGAGGTGTACACATTGTAACATTTTATACCTGACAAAGGATGCTGTGAGGTGTACACATTTTAACATTTTATACCTGACAAAGGATGTTGTGAGGTGTACATGTTTTAACATTTATACCTGACAAAGGACGCTGTGAGGTGTACACGTTTTAACATTTTATACTTGACAAAGGACGCTGTGAGGTGTACACATTTTAACATTTTATACCTGACAAAGGATGCTGAGTGGTGTACACATTTTAACATTTTATACCTGACAAAGGACGCTGTGAGGTGTACACGTTTTAACATTTTATACTTGACAAAGGACGCTGTGAGGTGTACACGTTTTAACATTTTATACCTGACAAAGGATGCTGTGAGGTGTACACATTGTAACATTTTATACCTGACAAAGGACGCTGTGAGGTGTACACATTTTAACATTTTATACCTGACAAAGGATGCTGTGAGGTGTACACATTTTAACATTTTATACCTGACAAAGGATGCTGTGAGGTGTACACATTTTAACATTTTATACCTGACAAAGGATGCTGTGAGGTGTACACATTTTAACATTTTATACCTGACAAAGGACGCTGTGAGATGTACACATTTTAACATTTTATACCTGACAAAGGATGTTGTGAGGTGTACACGTTTTAACATTTTATACCTGACAAAGGACGCTGTGAGGTGTACACGTTTTAACATTTTATACCTGACAAAGGACACTGTGAGGTGTACACATTGTAACATTTTATACCTGACAAAGGACACTGTGAGGTGTACACATTGTAACATTTTATACCTGACAAAGGACGCTGTGAGGTGTACACATTGTAACATTTTATACCTGACAAAGGACGCTGTGAGGTGTACACATTGTAACATTTTATACCTGACAAAGGACGCTGTGAGGTGTACATGTTTTAACATTTTATATTTGACAAAGGACGCTGTGAGTTACACACATTTTGACATTTGCTCTTGGAGCATCCTGTACAAAACTGCTAGTGGTTATCTTGTTATACTTTTAGTCTGGGCCTAATATCAGGCCTCTTGCATGAATAATTGGCACTGATAAACCTGCTACATTCACGTTCACTTATTCACTCTCACAGATCTTATCTATAATCCATAATATTTAATCTAGACTGACAATCTGTCCACTTCTACATTTTAACCTTAATTAAAATCTGATTGGCACCTTTCCGTCTTGACAGACGATAGTTTGGTACATTGTGCTTCAAAAAGGCTTAATAACTATGACCCGTGGCGGTGGCGAGTGTGGCTGGTAAGGCCAATTCTTGCTGCAAATGTTTGCCCACAGTAGATGCATGTGAAAACATGGTATTTCCACCATTGTGCACCATCTTACGTCTCTCAATTAAAATCTAGAATAGATGTAAACATTGAAACATACATTTTCTTGTTGTGACATTGAAAATGGTCTAGTAATGTGTAACTATTGGCGTTGTTTGTGAGACAGCCATCACAATTCTGTCAACAAGAATGTATTCTAAGGTCATCGCCTGATCAATTGTTTGTTGTGGGTATCTACATTATTGTTAGATATAAGGAAATGAATGGTAAATTGTTACATTATTGTTAGATATAAGGAAATGAATGGTAAATTGTTACATTATTGTTAGATATAAGGAAATGAATGGTAAATTGTTACATTATTGTTAGATATAAGGAAATGAATGGTAAATTGCTACATTATTGTTAGATATAAGGAAATGAATGGTAAATTGCTACATTATTGTTAGATATAAGGAAATGAATGGTAAATTGTTACATTATTGTTAGATATAAGGAAATGAATGGTAAATTGCTACATTATTGTTAGATATAAGGAAATGAATGGTAAATTGCTACATTATTGTTAGATATAAGGAAATGAATGGTAAATTGCTACATTATTGTTAGATATAAGGAAATGAATGGTAAATTGTTACATTATTGTTAGATATAAGGAAATGAATGGTAAATTGCTACATTATTGTTAGATATAAGGAAATGAATGGTAAATTGTTACATTATTGTTAGATATAAGGAAATGAATGGTAAATTGCTACATTATTGTTAGATATAAGGAAATGAAAGGTAAATTGCTACATTATTGTTAGATATAAGGAAATGAATGGTAAATTGCTACATTATTATTAGATATAAGGAAATGAATGGTAAATTGCTACATTATTGTTAGATATAAGGAAATGAATGGTAAATTGCTTTAAATGCATTTTAAATGTTTCTTCAATTGTAAATAGTGATTCAGTGATGGGCGTAAGTGTTTCCCTTTGCTATGTTTGAATATTCTACAAACTAAAAAGTATCAATAAACAGTACATTTCAGTAAGAGACACTTTACAGTGTTTATTCCCCGCAAATTTATGTTCTGTTAATGTTGTTATTAATCAGTGTTTTTCCCACAAAATAGAGATTTAACTTTGACAGGTTGATAGTAATTTAGTAACGATTCTTCAGAGAGTTTATCTTACACATGTGTAAAACTTTATGACACCTTTCTCACTGTATGCAGGTGATGAAATAAATGAGAATATGGCTTGTGCAGGAAAGTCTTCATGGATGCAGACGTGGCATTTAGGAATGCCATCCTCAAAGTCTGTAGTACACACAGACAGGTCTTTTCCTCTGCTATTTCTTGTCTCTTATTTATGTCCTCCTCAAGGTTATCATTTAAAATATCACGTGCAGGCACTTTTCCATCCTCCGTGTTGTCCTCTCAAAGGACACCCCCCCCCCCCCCCCCCCCCACCTACTGGCATAAAAGCATGATCATAATCTCACAGGCGTAAGAGTCAAAAGCAGACTCCGTCAACTTTCTGAGTCCAAACATTCAGCACTAACAGGAAGCAGGTAGTACCACTACTGTCATACATATCTGACTGTGACCTGACAAGTTTTTGGACCAGTACACAATAGAAAACAACAACATCAGTCACAGAGCTTTGGTTCAGCACTTACCAACATCCTCTGGTGATGTAACAAGTCCAAAGAAGATCATCACAGCTCCAGAGAGCAGCACACAAGATGTCATTAGAAAGGCGTACTGGGGGAATCAACAATGATTAAATGCCTGTGTGATAGGTTGTAGCAAAGCTGGTCTTGTGGGACTAGACAGCACAACAACATTAGACTGACAAGTTTCTTCAGACAGAAAGACAGGCAGGTAGGCAGGCAGGCAGGCAGGCAGACAGCAGTAGATTACTGGCTGAGTGTTCAGACATTTTGTATGAAAGACAAAAAAGCTACAGGCAGGCTAGGTTATCTTTCTCTCACAAGTCATTGTTACATTTCTCTGGTATTTAACCAAAATTTGTCCAGTCTTCTCTGCACACTTGGTCCCAAATAGTTCTTATTTTGACCCAGTGTGTCCCAATTGTTACTTTAACCCAGTTTGTCCCACTTGTTACTTTAATGCAGTTTGTCCCAGTTGTTACTTTAATCCAGTTTGTCCCAGTTGTTACTTTAACCCAGTGTGTCCCAGTTGTTACTTTAACCCAGTTTGTCCCAGTCATTAAGCTGACCCGGTGTGTCCCAGTTGTTACTCTGACCCAGTTTGTCCCAGTTGTTACTCTGACCGTTTGTCCCAGTTGTTACTTTGACCTGGTGTGTCCCAGTTGTTACTCTGACCCAGTTTGTCCCAGTTGTTACTCTGACCCAGTTTGTCCCAGTTGTTACTCTGACCCAGTTTGTCCCAGTTGTTACTCTGACCCAGTTTGACCCAGTTGTTACTCTGACCCAGTTTGTCCCAGTTGTTACTCTGACCCAGTTTGTCCCAGTTGTTACTCTGACCCAGTTTGTCCCAGTTGTTACTTTGACCTGGTGTGTCCCAGTTGTTACTCTGACCCAGTTTGTCCCAGTTGTTACTCTGACCCAGTTTGTCCCAGTTGTTACTTTAACCTGGTGTGTCCCAGTTGTTACTCTGACCCAGTTTGTCCCAGTTGTTACTCTGACCCAGTTTGTCCCAGTTGTTACTCTGACCCAGTTTGTCCCAGTCATTAAGCTGACCCAGTTTGTCCCAGTTGTTACTCTGACCCAGTTGTTACTCTGACCCAGTTTGTCCCAGTTGTTACTCTGACCCAGTTTGTCCCAGTTGTTACTCTGACCCAGTTTGTCCCAGTTGTTACTCTGACCCAGTTTGTCCCAGTTGTTACTTTGACCTGGTGTGTCCCAGTTGTTACTCTGACCCAGTTTGTCCCAGTTGTTACTCTGACCCAGTTTGTCCCAGTTGTTACTCTGACCCAGTTTGTCCCAGTCATTAAGCTGACCTGGTGTGTCCCAGTTGTTACTCTGACTGAGTTTGTCCCAGTCATTAAGCTGACCCGGTGTGTTCCAGTTGTTACTCTGACCCAGTTTGTCCCAGTTGTTACTCTGACCCAGTTTGTCCCAGTCATTAAGCTGACCCAGTTTGTCCCAGTTGTTACTCTGACCCAGTTTGTCCCAGTTGTTACTCTGACCCAGCTGTTACTTTAATCCAGTTTGTCCCAGTTGTTACTGACCCACTGTGTCCCAATTGTTACTATAACCCAGTTTGTCCCAGTTGTTACTTTAACCCAGTTTGTCCCAGTTGTTACTCTGACCCAATGTGTCCCAGTTGTTACTTTGACTCAGTTTGTCACAGTTGTTACGCCAACTGATTATGTCCTGCATAAAAAATTCTCATGACGAGAATGTATGGATGTAAAACATGGACAATGAGCAGGCAAGCTGAAAAACATTTAATGGCAGTGGAGATGTGGTTTCTGAGGAAAATGCAAAGAATACCACGGACAGACAAAACACCCAATAAGCAAGTCCTACAAGAAGCAGATGAAATCTGTAAACTGATTAGAGAAACAAACATGTCAAAATGTTTTGACACGTTATGAGAAGAAATAGCTGGCAAGAATTAGGGCAAAAGAACAAGGGGAAGGCAGAGAAGTAAATACCTGTGTGGCCTGGCCATGTAGCATGGTTGAGACAAGAACACAGAGCTGGTCCATGACACTGGTGATCATGTGAGATGGCGAAACCGCCCAAGCTTATCAGTATGGCACATGATGATGATGAAAGTGATGATCATTGGTTTCATAGTATCTCAATGTAAAGGTGATATAATTGGTTCCAGAGTATCTCAATGTGAAGTTATGGTAATTGGTTTCAGAGTATCTCATTGTAAACTTATGATAATTGGTTTTTGAGTATCTCAACATAAGGTTAATATAATTTGTGCCATACTACGAGGCCGGCTTCCTGGCCTAGAGGTTAGCGACTTTTCTCCGTAATCTCGTAAGTAACGTGACGATGGTAAGAATCAGCAGTGGTTCGAATCGCGTCTGTAACTTACGGGGTATGTGAGCAGTTCAGAAAGCAATGGCAAACTACTGAGCGTAATCTTGCCAAGAAATCAACAATCAGCTGAAAGATGCTGATGTTGACAGCGATGTCCTGTAAAGGATATGCAAACATATTACGAGGGTAAATTAATAAGTAAGTCACCAATGGTTGCAGAAAAATAAGTAAATATGATAACTTTAAACCAGTTTATTTGTATACATACATTGACCCTTTATTTCTCAACATAACTTCCACCAACATTGATGCACTTATCCCATAGTTTTATCAGTTCTCCCAAACCGACTGCATAATTCTGCATGCCCTGTTTTAATTTACCTGCCATCCCACAGAACTGTGTAACTTACTTATTGACTCGCCCTCGTAGCTTTTTCTACCCAACTATGCACCACTTTACTGGAAATCGCTTGGCGGGAGACATTTCGTGAATGACGCCGAAGTTGAATGTGAAGTGAAAATGTGGTTTAGAAAACAGAGCATGCAGTGCTATGCAGCGGGTTTGGGAGACCTGATAAAACTATAAGATACATGCATCAATGTTGGTGGAAATGATATGATAAATGGTTTCACTCTATCTCAGTGTCAAGAGCACAGGAAGTGGTACCTGGTATCCATAGGACAAGACTGAAGCGGCCATAAACGTGCCAATGATGTTGCCCACCGAGGCGCAGGAACTCCAGATACCAAGTAACATGCCACGGCTGAAAGTACACAGCAAACGATGACATCACTGACACTAGTATGTAAAAGTCACTTAAAAGTCGACAGGGTCAACTTCATTGCACTGGGTGGTTATCTCATATGTCTCAGTCTCTTTCCACAGTGCGGGCTGCCAAAAGCATCACACAAAGCACAAACTACGTAACTCCAGTGATGACCCCCAGGAGTCTCTGAAAAAATGTACTCATGAATTGAAGGACGCAGCCCGGAATTGAACTCACAACCTTCGGAGCCCGAGTCAGAATGGCTTGACCAAGACACTAGTAAATGAACCTTGGTGGTATAGTAAATTGTGCACATGCTTACCAGCAGGGATGTCCTGGTTCAATCACCAGCTGTAGAAAGCTCTGTGTTTCCTGTACAGTTCTGGGGTCAACAGAATTTCATAAAATGGATAATACAAATTTGTCCGGGCAAATCAAAGTAGTCAGTCTAATGCTGCCCATATTGACCGGGATACTAGCCTGGGTGTGTTGTTTGGCCACTGAAAATATGGACCAAACACTATCGCAAATATCACATCTATGTTGCTCATTTATAGCTCTGAGGCCCATTTATATCTCTGATGTCCAGTTATATCTCTGATGCCCATTTATATCTCTCATACCCATTTATATATCTAATACCCATTTATCCATATCTCTTACTCGTTTATATCTCTCATACCCATTTGTATCTCTAATGCCCATTTATATCTCTGATACCCATTTATATATGTGATGTCAATTTTACCAGGCCAGGTTGGTTGCAAGCTGTACATGGCCAGGTAAAGAAGAATTCTACAAATGACTTGGACCTCTTTGTTGGTAAGTCAATGATCAACCTATCAAGCTTCTGTGGCTTCTACTCATATTAAATCAATAACATATATACAAGCTTTTTGATTCTTCATTCTGATTTTCTTGTTATGCCTTTTTTTTGGGGTGAGTTTGGGAATAACTTTCTGGACAGAACCTGTGTACAAGCTGGCATTCCTTGTTTCTACTAATTCATCAGGTGTTTTTACAATTCTTTTAAATCTGTCCATTGTGCTCTCAGTATTCTTCTACAGAAGCACAACTTTGGGGTAAGACTGCGAGAACAGCAAATTTGAAGATGGCTGGCCAAACAAGAACACTACGCAGGAAGCCAAAGAAGATTGATAAACCAACACATAACTGATGTCGTTAGGCTGCGGGATTTGCTGAGGAAGGAATCCGAGCACTTATGGACTGAATGGTTTGATGTGCAATGAGGATGAAATCTCAACTAACTAACTCACTACACTACACTACACTAACGAACGAACGAACTAAACTAAACCAACTAACTAAACTAAAGCAACTAACTAAACTAAAGCAACTAAACTAAACCAACTAAACTAAACTAAACCAACTAATTAAACTAAACCAACTAACTAAACTAAACCAACTAACTAAACTAAACTAAACCAACTAACTAAACTAAACCAACTAAACTAAACTAAACCCACCTGTCACTTGTTTTCCCGAGAGGAAGTTGGAATCAACAAGCACATCTTCAACCTTATTATCTGTTGGGATTATTGACTGACTTTGGTCTACACTCCTCTCTTCGGTCTTCCCTTCCATATATCTATTTCTTTCACTCTCTCTGTTATTCCCTCAACACATACTCCGACAACAGTTCCTTTCAACGATAAAAAAAAGATTTATTAATAAAAAAAAACTATGTCTGGTGTATGTATGGACTTTGTAAGCGTAGTTGGTAGTGTATTCTATTGTTGGTGCCAGAATGAACTCTGAATGTCTATCAGCGGTGTTGCTTCTCGCCCTTTCATTCTTCAAGATCACCGGACAACACATCAAACAGGACAGAGCTCACCCTGGATGATCCGGATGCTTGAGTCTGATGATAAATCCGTTATTGAATGAAACAAAACTGTTCACCATTGATTCACTGTACCGTAATAAAAGTCCCGTAAGTTTATGACTTGCGCCCGAGTCTGTTTCATGACGGTAAGTATCCACCTCGAAAAACACCACATCGTCACAGTTCTTCCTATTGTCTTTTATTATTAGCAATGTTTTTACTTGTCTATTCTTTCTTCCCTATGCATACAAGACGTATGTAGTTGTAAGTATCCCTGCTTGCCACAGGTTAACATCTTTTCCTTTTAAGTGTTTTAGTGGTATATTCGTTTGAGCATACAGTGTTCTGTATTTGACTTTACTTTATCAAGTCTTCATCTTAAAACATGTCTATGTTCTTTTTGGTTCTAAGTAAGTACTTTATTTACTCCAGTGTAGTACTCTTCATCTCTTCTCTGACTTCACTAGGAGATTGGAACCTGTGGAGAAGTATAACAGATCCAGTGATAAGCGTCCGCCCCTTACTACTACCTATGCAAGTGTCCTTCTCCAGCCATAATGACAAGGCTTCCGAAGTAAACACCCGCATAAGACATATGAATTCACCAAAGTCTAAACTATCCACTAATAGAAAGCAATGGTAAATGCTATTCACACACATCTATATTCCTATGCTAAAACTATACTCTAATATATTAATACCTTATAATTATCCTTGTCTGAATTGGGGGTACTAATGCACAATAGATACACAAACGTTCATCCGAACGCCGTACCACCCTTTTCATACTCCCTTGTCTCATGGAAATCAAGAATCACACTAAACTTCCACAAAGAAGTTTCCACTCTTTATAGGTCATTTTTGCCGCATAGTCCTTGACCTTGCTTGACACCTCCAGTCAATACTTCATTATCACCGTTAGTGGAAAATTACTGATCTGAAACTTTTCCGTTATTTTATAAAACCCTCATTGTTTTGTTCCTTCCCTCTGAGTCCTCTAGCCCGCAATATCTGTGGAAATTTTCCTCAGTAACCCATCTCTCCCCACCTTATCAGCCCCAACTCTCTCTCCACACACACCTGACACTATCTGGGTTTTTCAATCCTGTCTTTATCACCTGACCACGATCCTGTCCAACAGTGCTGTCTGCCTTTGTCGCAAACCTATTTGTCCACGCGACAGGTTACCTGTACTGTCGGTGGGCACTTCCGTGTCTTGACCTATAAACACATGCGCCTGGTCACTCAACCCGACATTTCGTGATGTATTTGACCAGTGAATTAACCTCGTCATCCTACACTCTCGTTGACCTGTGCCGCTGTTATTTCTACGTTAACACTTCAACCCGTTAACATTAGGGTCATTGACTCCGGTCACACCGTTGTTGGTTATCCTTACTGTTTTCTTTGTTAACCCTTCTCCTACCTGGTTAGTCGGTGTATAAAGTCGTCTATCTGGGAATCATTAACTCTCAGTATTCCACGACATAGGCCCCCTCTTAAGAGATTAGACCACGTCGAATCTTTCTCACTGTAGGTTTGATTCCCATGATCCACAACCTTAGTCTTCTTCCTCCGGAGCTGGATGTCTGGATAAGAAATCTGCTCCTACATTCTCCTTACCAAGGATGTATTCCACTGTGAAGTCCCGTTGCAGCAACAACGTCCATCACATCCACCGTGCGTTGGGCTTCTGCGAAGTAGCTATTAACATCACGTGTTGATGATATGATTGGATCCTCACATGGCTCACCTCATTATCCAGTAGGCGCTCTAATTGACACCCTACTATACTACTCACGACTGAAACTAGTGTTGGCTCCTCGCTCCTGTACGTCCGGTCGACCTACTTTCGACTTGCGTCAGCGACGGCTCACAATACAGACGGATTGTTCCATCCTGATTGTAACACTGCTTCCATGTCCTCTTGGTTTCCCCCGGCTTTGCCTCTGGGGATGTTCCACCTCGTCCTCGATGGACCGAGTCGTCTTTCCCAAATCTCCTGGACTTTTGCTTCCAGGACCATCTTGGGCGATATTGTATCTGGTCAGCCAATCTTCGGTTGGAGTCCTGGGTAATTCTCCCTTTTCCCGACGTTACCCACCCCTTCTGAACTTGGTTACCTGTGAAACTTTCACTCTGGTCCTTTCCCTGACTTGTGATTTCCCTCCTCCTGTCGTTGGGTAAATCTGACCTATCACGTACTGTCCCATAGGCCCTCCTATGTTGTACTGGCGATCTCTGGTCTTCGTCTGGACTGGTAACCTTTGTCCCAATGGCTGCCATCACCATAAAGTGCGAATCTTTGCTCCCGGATCTCTCTTCATATTTCCTAATGAGATGTCTAGGGAGATTTTTCTTCTCTTCCCCGATCCGTATTTTGTAGAGGTTCTTGGACACCACCTTTTCCACAGGATAAGGTCCTTTCCATCCTACTTGGAGTATATTGGTCCCTGCTGGAACCCACACTTCCACTTTGTCTTCCACTTTAAGAGCTAGTTTCCTCTTAATTCGCTTGTTGGGTGGTGCTTTCTGGCACTCCGAACAAGACTTCAACCACCGGCGTACATCGCCGGTCATTCCTGGCCAGCAATAATGGCCGGAAATTTGCTGCAATGTCTCTCTGACACCCATATGTCGATTCTCGCCTATGATGTGTCCACTCTGAAGAATGTGAGGACGGTGGGTCTCTGGAACCACCCACTGCTCGTGCAGGTTATCTCCCCTCCCAGCTCTCCGATAGAGTAGTTGATTCTTCAGAAAGTACTGTCCCCGTTCTGGTGGCTCAGCACTTCTTTGCAGCTTCCTGTAGCAAGGATGCAACGTAGTATCCTTCCTCTGGGCAGTATGCAATTCTCCTATCCCTGAGTTGTCGCATAGTGTCTCTGCCTCTTTTTCCTTCTCTTGAGATCCACTGACTACTGTTCCCTTGTGGGTTGGCTGTTTGGGCATTCCCAAAAAGACATATTTCGTACCAATGATCATGGGAAATAAGGAGTCAGATAATACAGCAGCTGGAATAATGCCCGTGACGTACCTGGATTTAATCTCCACCTTGGCGATTGGCAGCGTCATGGTAACAGCACTCCTCATTGCCGGCTGTATCTCTATGGTCTCCCCTGTAAGTTGGTCTGGGCTTACCAAGCTGGCGTCCACCACCGCTTCCCCATCCAAACCGGTATCGTAGAGACAAACAACCTGCTGGCCATTGACTTCAATCAGTTCCACCACAGGTGGTCTCTCTTGGTCCTGAGTGTCTTTCACCTCCTTGACCGTTTCCTTGCCTTCCTCTTTTAATTCCTCGAGGTTGGTTATGCAATTGGCGTCTTCTGCCTTGCATCTGCAGTCCACAGTATTCTGTGTTTTCGACCGGCAGTGTGTGCACCATGTTCCCTTCCTAGGTTTCCGGGTGTCCTTTTTGTTCCTTTCTCCTTCGCCGACCTCAGCCTTGTCTGTGATCACCGATGTAGGAATCACTTTGCATGCTGCGAAGTAAGAACTTTTAGGTTTCGATCTGCAGTCCTTCGTGTTATGAGATGGTACCTTGCAGAATGAACACCACCTCTCAGACCACTGTCGTTTCGCTGGAGAATTCGAGGTGCTCTGGTTTCCTACCTTCACCTTCTCTGAACTCTCCTCGGTGTGCTTTATATAAGGTTCCACTTTTTCTCCTTCCCAGTTTTTAGGTTTCTTTTTCTCTTGTTTCTCCTGACCTTTGGTTTGAATACTGAGTTCCGCAGCCTCCCCATGTACCTCTACGAATCGTTCCGCCAGCTTATTCACAACATCAATCCGTTCCGCCCCTTGTTCTCCCAAGAAGGTTCTGAGAGGTTTCGACATTTGCTTTCGCATCTGGTCGACCACCATCATCTCTTCGAGACTCTCATAATCCCTCTTGAATTCTGCCAAGTCCATCCATTTCTGGAGATAGGATTTCAGCCTTAGACTGTAGGCGGCGAATAGCTCTCCCGGCTCTCGTCTAGACGATCTAAACTTCTTCCTATACGTTTGTGCTGTGACTTCATAATGTTTCATCAAAGCGGCTTTCAATTCCTCGTACTGATTTTCATGTCCTGGTGGTAGGCGTGTGTAGACCTCGTACCCTGAACCATGTAAGGCCTGGGATAATTTAAGAGCCCATCGGGTCCTATCTAGTCCCATAGCGACTGCCATGGCCTCGAACCGATCCAAAAACTGGTATATCTTCTCTTTACTTTCATCAAAGACCGCCAAGGGAAACTTCATGGCATGGTAACCCTGCCCAATCATGTGGGTTGCCCCAGGTGAAGATGAACTTCCTTCTGCTGCATCTATTTCCCCCTTAGTTTGTGTCTTGAGTTCTAACTCTTTCAAGCGGTATTCATGTTCCATTTATTGTCTCCTGGCATTCTGTTCCATTTCCAGTTTCTTGGTCTCCTGGTCCAGTTTCTTGGCCTCTTGTTCCATTTCCAGTCGCTTGGTCTCCTGTTCCAGTTTCTTGGCCTCTTGTTCCATTTTCAGTCGCTTGGTCTCCTGTTCCAGTTTCTTGGCCTCTTGTTCCATTTCCAGTCGCTTGGTCTCCTGTTCCAGTTTCTTGGTCTCCTGTTCCAGTTTCTTGGCCTCTTGTTCCATTTCCAGTCGCTTGGTCTCCACCTCTATTCTTCTCACTTCCAACTCGGCCTTTCGCTCTTCTCTTTCCGCTTGACGAATTTCCCTCTCTCGTTCCTGTATGTAATCAGTTAGTTCCGACCCAGCTAAACCAATTGCCTCTCCGTTTGCCCTCAGTTCAGCGGTAGTTATTTTGGGAGTGGCCATAGTTAAAGCAGGTAGGTCAGCAAGTTGAGTAAAGACACCTCAAGGCCGTAAAGAAGTACTCACTATAACCAAATAATCTATTATAACCTATCTCAATTATCTATGTCTATTAAATATTATTAATCTACAACACCATACAGTACATCACAACCACTCTCTCATCCACAAGAGGAGATATAGGATAAAGACTTATGTAGATGTGTGACCGTGTGACTAGGTATGTAATGTGTCTTACCACCTATCTACATTCACTCTGTCTGGAACTTTCTCACTGTACAGTCACCAGCATTAATGAAATGTTTCTACCATAAATGTAATGGCACCATATATCCAATGGACGTCCTTCCATTAAAAGTCATCAATGTATACTTATATTTATTCCAATCAGTATGTCCCAACATGCAGGTACTCCGCTATGCCTGTGCCAATATGCAGGTACCCCTCTATGCATATGCCTGTTATGCCTTCAGGTCATATGGGTATCATGTATGTATCCCGCTCGCTCCACCAATTATACCCCACTGCTCCACCAATTATGTCACTTGTTTTCCCGAGAGGAAGTTGTAATCAACAAGCACATCTTCAACCTTATTATCTGTTGGGATTATTGACTGACTTTGGTCTACACTCCTCTCTTCGGTCTTCCCTTCCATATATCTATTTCTTTCACTCTCTCTGTTATTCCCTCAACACATACTCCGACAACAGTTCCTTTCAACGATAAACAAAAGATTTATTAATAAAAAAAAACTATGTCTGGTGTATGTATGGACTTTGTAAGCGTAGTTGGTAGTGTATTCTATTGTTGGTGCCAGAATGAACTCTGAATGTCTATCAGCGGTGTTGCTTCTCGCCCTTTCATTCTTCAAGATCACCGGACAACACATCAAACAGGACAGAGCTCACCCTGGATGATCCGGATGCTTGAGTCTGATGATAAATTCGTTATTGAATGAAACAAAACTGTTCACCATTGATTCACTGTACCGTAATAAAAGTCCCGTAAGTTTATGACTTGCGCCCGAGTCTGTTTCATGACGGTAAGTATCCACCTCGAAAAACACCACATCGTCACAGTTCTTCCTATTGTCTTTTATTATTAGCAATGTTTTTACTTGTCTATTCTTTCTTCCCTATGCATACAAGACGTATGTAGTTGTAAGTATCCCTGCTTGCCACAGGTTAACATCTTTTCCTTTTAAGTGTTTTAGTGGTATATTCGTTTGAGCATACAGTGTTCTGTATTTGACTTTACTTTATCAAGTCTTCATCTTAAAACATGTCTATGTTCTTTTTGGTTCTAAGTAAGTACTTTATTTACTCCAGTGTAGTACTCTTCATCTCTTCTCTGACTTCACTAGGAGATTGGAACCTGTGGAGAAGTATAACAGATCCAGTGATAAGCTTCCGCCCCTTACTACTACCTATGCAAGTGTCCTTCTCCAGCCATAATGACAAGGCTTCCGAAGTAAACACCCGCATAAGACATATGAATTCACCAAAGTCTAAACTATCCACTAATAGAAAGCAATGGTAAATGCTATTCACACACATCTATATTCCTATGCTAAAACTATACTCTAATATATTAATACCTTATAATTATCCTTGTCTGAATTGGGGGTACTAATGCACAATAGATACACAAACGTTCATCCGAACGCCGTACCACCCTTTTCATACTCCCTTGTCTCATGGAAATCAAGAATCACACTAAACTTCCACAAAGAAGTTTCCACTCTTTATAGGTCATTTTTGCCGCATAGTCCTTGACCTTGCTTGACACCTCCAGTCAATACTTCATTATCACCGTTAGTGGAAAATTACTGATCTGAAACTTTTCCGTTATTTTATAAAACCCTCATTGTTTTGTTCCTTCCCTCTGAGTCCTCTAGCCCGCAATATCTGTGGAAATTTTCCTCAGTAACCCATCTCTCCCCACCTTATCAGCCCCAACTCTCTCTCCACACACACCTGACACTATCTGGGTTTTTCAATCCTGTCTTTATCACCTGACCACGATCCTGTCCAACAGTGCTGTCTGCCTTTGTCGCAAACCTATTTGTCCACGCGACAGGTTACCTGTACTGTCGGTGGGCACTTCCGTGTCTTGACCTATAAACACATGCGCCTGGTCACTCAACCCGACATTTCGTGATGTATTTGACCAGTGAATTAACCTCGTCATCCTACACTCTCGTTGACCTGTGCCGCTGTTATTTCTACGTTAACACTTCAACCCGTTAACATTAGGGTCATTGACTCCGGTCACACCGTTGTTGGTTATCCTTACTGTTTTCTTTGTTAACCCTTCTCCTACCTGGTTAGTCGGTGTATAAAGTCGTCTATCTGGGAATCATTAACTCTCAGTATTCCACGACATAGGCCCCCTCTTAAGAGATTAGACCGCGTCAAATCTTTCTCACTGTAGGTTTGATTCCCATGATCCACAACCTTAGTCTTCTTCCTCCGGAGCTGGATGTCTGGATAAGAAATCTGCTCCTACATTCTCCTTACCAAGGATGTATTCCACTGTGAAGTCCCGTTGCAGCAACAACGTCCATCACATCCACCGTGCGTTGGGCTTCTGCGAAGTAGCTATTAACATCACGTGTTGATGATATGATTGGATCCTCACATGGCTCACCTCATTATCCAGTAGGCGCTCTAATTGACACCCTACTATACTACTCACGACTGAAACTAGTGTTGGCTCCTCGCTCCTGTACGTCCGGTCGACCTACTTTCGACTTGCGTCAGCGACGGCTCACAATACAGACGGATTGTTCCATCCTGATTGTAACACTGCTTCCATGTCCTCTTGGTTTCCCCCGGCTTTGCCTCTGGGGATGTTCCACCTCGTCCTCGATGGACCGAGTCGTCTTTCCCAAATCTCCTGGACTTTTGCTTCCAGGACCATCTTGGGCGATATTGTATCTGGTCAGCCAATCTTCGGTTGGAGTCCTGGGTAATTCTCCCTTTTCCCGACGTTACCCACCCCTTCTGAACTTGGTTACCTGTGAAACTTTCACTCTGGTCCTTTCCCTGACTTGTGATTTCCCTCCTCCTGTCGTTGGGTAAATCTGACCTATCACGTACTGTCCCATAGGCCCTCCTATGTTGTACTGGCGATCTCTGGTCTTCGTCTGGACTGGTAACCTTTGTCCCAATGGCTGCCATCACCATAAAGTGCGAAGCTTTGCTCCCGGATCTCTCTTCATATTTCCTAATGAGATGTCTAGGGAGATTTTTCTTCTCTTCCCCGATCCGTATTTTGTAGAGGTTCTTGGACACCACCTTTTCCATAGGATAAGGTCCTTTCCGTCCTACTTGGAGTATATTGGTCCCTGCTGGAACCCACATTTCCACTTTAAGAGCTAGTTTCCTCTTAATTCGCTTGTTGGGTGGTGCTTTCTGGCACTCCGAACAAGACTTCAACCACCGGCGTACATCGCCGGTCATTCCTGGCCAGCAATAATGGCCAGAAATTTGCTGCAATGTCTCTCTGACACCCATATGTCGATTCTCGCCTATGATGTGTCCACTCTGAAGAATGTGAGGACGGTGGGTCTCTGGAACCACCCACTGCTCGTGCAGGTTATCTCCCCTCCCAGCTCTCCGATAGAGTAGTTGATTCTTCAGAAAGTACTGTCCCCGTTCTGGTGGCTCAGCACTTCTTTGCAGCTTCCTGTAGCAAGGATGCAACGTAGTATCCTTCCTCTGGGCAGTATGCAATTCTCCTATCCCTGAGTTGTCGCATAGTGTCTCTGCCTCTTTTTCCTTCCCTTGAGATCCACTGACTACTGTTCCCTTGTGGGTTGGCTGTTTGGGCATTCCCAAAAAGACATATTTCGTACCAATGATCATGGGAAATAAGGAGTCAGATAATACAGCAGCCGGAATAATGCCCGTGACGTACCTGGATTTAATCTCCACCTTGGCGATTGGCAGCGTCATGGTAACAGCACTCCTCATTCCCGGCTGTATCTCTATGGTCTCCCCTGTAAGTTGGTCTGGGCTTACCAAGCTGGCGTCCACCACCGCTTCCCCATCCAAACCGGTATCGTAGAGACAAACAACCTGCTGGCCATTGACTTCAATCAGTTCCACCACAGGTGGTCTCTCTTGGTCCTGAGTGTCTTTCATCTCCTTGACCGTTTCCTTGCCTTCCTCTTTTAATTCCTCGAGGTTGGTTATGCAATTGGCGTCTTCTGCCTTGCATCTGCAGTCCACAGTATTCTGTGTTTTCGACCGGCAGTGTGTGCACCATGTTCCCTTCCTAGGTTTCCGGGTGTCCTTTTTGTTCCTTTCTCCTTCGCCGACCTCAGCCTTGTCTGTGATCACCGATGTAGGAATCACTTTGCATGCTGCGAAGTAAGAACTTTTAGGTTTCGATCTGCAGTCCTGCGTGTTATGAGATGGTACCTTGCAGAATGAACACCACCTCTCAGACCACTGTCGTTTCGCTGGAGAATTCGAGGTGCTCTGGTTTCCTACCTTCACCTTCTCTGAACTCTCCTCGGTGTGCTTTATATAAGGTTCCACTTTTTCTCCTTCCCAGTTTTTAGGTTTCTTTTTCTCTTGTTTCTCCTGACCTTTGGTTTGAATACTGAGTTCCGCAGCCTCCCCATGTACCTCTACGAATCGTTCCGCCAGCTTATTCACAACATCAATCCGTTCCGCCCCTTGTTCTCCCAAGAAGGTTCTGAGAGGTTTCGACATTTGCTTTCGCATCTGGTCGACCACCATCATCTCTTCGAGACTCTCATAATCCCTCTTGAATTCTGCCAAGTCCATCCATTTCTGGAGATAGGATTTCAGCCTTAGACTGTAGGCGGCGAATAGCTCTCCCGGCTCTCGTCTAGACGATCTAAACTTCTTCCTATACGTTTGTGCTGTGACTTCATAATGTTTCATCAAAGCGGCTTTCAATTCCTCGTACTGATTTTCATGTCCTGGTGGTAGGCGTGTGTAGACCTCGTACCCTGAACCACGTAAGGCCTGGGATAATTTAAGAGCCCATCGGGTCCTATCTAGTCCCATAGCGACTGCCATGGCCTCGAACCGATCCAAAAACTGGTATATCTTCTCTTTACTTTTATCAAAGACCGCCAAGGGAAACTTCATGGCATGGTAACCCTGCCCAATCATGTGGGTTGCCCCAGGTGAAGATGAACTTCCTTCTGCTGCATCTAATTCCCCCTTAGTTTGTGTCTTGAGTTCTAACTCTTTCAAGCGGTATTCATGTTCCATTTATTGTCTCCTGGCATTCTGTTCCATTTCCAGTTTCTTGGTCTCCTGGTCCAGTTTCTTGGCCTCTTGTTCCATTTCCAGTCGCTTGGTCTCCTGTTCCAGTTTCTTGGCCTCTTGTTCCATTTCCATTCGCTTGGTCTCCTGTTCCAGTTTCTTGGCCTCTTGTTCCATTTCCAGTCGCTTGGTCTCCTGTTCCAGTTTCTTGGCCTCTTGTTCCATTTCCAGTCGCTTGGTCTCCACCTCTATTCTTCTCACTTCCAACTCGGCCTTTCGCTCTTCTCTTTCCGCTTGACGAATTTCCCTCTCTCGTTCCTGTATGTAATCAGTTAGTTCCGACCCAGCTAAACCAATTGCCTCTCCGTTTGCCCTCAGTTCAGCGGTAGTTATTTTGGGAGTGGCCATAGTTAAAGCAGGTAGGTCAGCAAGTTGAGTAAAGACACCTCAAGGCCGTAAAGAAGTACTCACTATAACCAAATAATCTATTATAACCTATCTCAATTATCTATGTCTATTAAATATTATTAATCTACAACACCACACAGTACATCACAACCACTCTCTCATCCACAAGAGGAGATATAGGATAAAGACTTATGTAGACGTGTGACCGTGTGACTAGGTATGTAATGTGTCTTACCACCTATCTACATTCACTCTGTCTGGAACTTTCTCACTGTACAGTCACCAGCATTAATGAAATGTTTCTACCATAAATGTAATGGCACCATATATCCAATGGACGTCCTTCCATTAAAAGTCATCAATGTATACTTATATTTATTCCAATCAGTATGTCCCAACATGCAGGTACTCCGCTATGCCTGTGCCAATATGCAGGTACCCCTCTATGCATATGCCTGTTATGCCTTCAGGTCATATGGGTATCATGTATGTATCCCGCTCGCTCCACCAATTATACCCCACTGCTCCACCAATTATGTCACTTGTTTTCCCGAGAGGAAGTTGGAATCAACAAGCACATCTTCAACCTTATTATCTGTTGGGATTATTGACTGACTTTGGTCTACACTCCTCTCTTCGGTCTTCCCTTCCATATATCTATTTCTTTCACTCTCTCTGTTATTCCCTCAACACATACTCCGACAACAGTTCCTTTCAACGATAAACAAAAGATTTATTAATAAAAAAAAACTATGTCTGGTGTATGTATGGACTTTGTAAGCGTAGTTGGTAGTGTATTCTATTGTTGGTGCCAGAATGAACTCTGAATGTCTATCAGCAGTGTTGCTTCTCGCCCTTTCATTCTTCAAGATCACCGGACAACACATCAAACAGGAAAGAGCTCACCCTGGATGATCCGGATGCTTGAGTCTGATGATAAATCCGTTATTGAATGAAACAAAACTGTTCACCATTGATTCACTGTACCTTAATAAAAGTCCCGTAAGTTTATGACTTGCGCCCGAGTCTGTTTCATGACGGTAAGTATCCACCTCGAAAAACACCACATCGTCACAGTTCTTCCTATTGTCTTTTATTATTAGCAATGTTTTTACTTGTCTATTCTTTCTTCCCTATGCATACAAGACGTATGTAGTTGTAAGTATCCCTGCTTGCCACAGGTTAACATCTTTTCCTTTTAAGTGTTTTAGTGGTATATACGTTTGAGCATACAGTGTTCTGTATTTGACTTTACTTTATCAAGTCTTCATCTTAAAACATGTCTATGTTCTTTTTGGTTCTAAGTAAGTACTTTATTTACTCCAGTGTAGTACTCTTCATCTCTTCTCTGACTTCACTAGGAGATTGGAACCTGTGGAGAAGTATAACAGATCCAGTGATAAGTGTCCGCCCCTTACTACTACCTATGCAAGTGTCCTTCTCCAGCCATAATGACAAGGCTTCCGAAGTAAACACCCGCATAAGACATATGAATTCACCAAAGTCTAAACTATCCACTAATAGAAAGCAATGGTAAATGCTATTCACACACATCTATATTCCTATGCTAAAACTATACTCTAATATATTAATACCTTATAATTATCCTTGTCTGAATTGGGGGTACTAATGCACAATAGATACACAAACGTTCATCCGAACGCCGTACCACCCTTTTCATACTCCCTTGTCTCATGGAAATCAAGAATCACACTAAACTTCCACAAAGAAGTTTCCACTCTTTATAGGTCATTTTTGCCGCATAGTCCTTGACCTTGCTTGACACCTCCAGTCAATACTTCATTATCACCGTTAGTGGAAAATTACTGATCTGAAACTTTTCCGTTATTTTATAAAACCCTCATTGTTTTGTTCCTTCCCTCTGAGTCCTCTAGCCCGCAATATCTGTGGAAATTTTCCTCAGTAACCCATCTCTCCCCACCTTATCAGCCCCAACTCTCTCTCCACACACACCTGACACTATCTGGGTTTTTCAATCCTGTCTTTATCACCTGACCACGATCCTGTCCAACAGTGCTGTCTGCCTTTGTCGCAAACCTATTTGTCCACGCGACAGGTTACCTGTACTGTCGGTGGGCACTTCCGTGTCTTGACCTATAAACACATGCGCCTGGTCACTCAACCCGACATTTCGTGATGTATTTGACCAGTGAATTAACCTCGTCATCCTACACTCTCGTTGACCTGTGCCGCTGTTATTTCTACGTTAACACTTCAACCCGTTAACATTAGGGTCATTGACTCCGGTCACACCGTTGTTGGTTATCCTTACTGTTTTCTTTGTTAACCCTTCTCCTACCTGGTTAGTCGGTGTATAAAGTCATCTATCTGGGAATCATTAACTCTCAGTATTCCACGACACCACCCACCCACTGACCCAACCAACCAACCAACCAACCCAACCCAACCCAACCCAACCCGAACGAAATGAACGACCAAACGAACAAACAAACAAAGAAACAAAGAAACAAAGAAACAAACAAACAAACAAAGAAACTAACTAACTAACAAACTAACTAACTAACAAACAAACAAGCTAACTAACTAACTAACTAACTAACAAACAAACAAACAAACAAACAAACAAACAAACAAACAAACAAACAAACGAACGAACGAACGATCGATCGATTGAACGAACGAACTAACTAACTTTGGGGTCTCCAAGAAGTTTCTCATGGAGCTACTGCTTGCCCATGGTTCACTTCAATACAACAGAAATGACTCAGAATCAGCTCTATGTGACTCTTCAGTTCCCTGATTCTTACGTCTGACAGAGCCATTTTGTATTAAATCTTATTCACCTTGTGGGATGCTGTTTTAGCTGGAACAATTCTACACTATCTAGAATACACTGTCCATGCGTGGTTATCATGATGTTAGATACCTGAACTCTCAGACTCATTATATTTACTACAATATTGTAATCTGGTGGACTACTCTTTGTGACTACAATTACTTCTGATTTTATGTTAGTTAGAATGAGTCCTTTATTTCAAACTCTAGTGACAGCACAAATGAGAGGCCTTCTTCGTGGCGAACACCTACAATGGTGTAAACATTAATATGGTAATTGGTAGTTTTAACGTTTTATATCCAAGTCTGTTTTCTTTCTATTCCATGTCAACTTTATGAACTTAAACACAGAGTATGAATAAATTACAAATACCAAACAGACAGAAACTGGAGAATACACATGAACAGAGAATACACACGAAAAGAGAATACACATGAACAGAGAATACACACAAACAGAGAATACACACAAAAAGAGAATGCACATGAATAGAGAATACACATGAACAGAGAATACATACAAACAGAGAACACACATGAATAGAGAATACACACAAATAGAGAATACACACGAAAAGAGAATAGATATGAACAGATGGTTCAGAATTCAGTGTTCGCAGACCTGCTCTGCCCAAACCAGTTGCCCATGCAAGCCACAACCACGGGCCAGCCGGTTGACTGCAGCAAACCATTGACGATCCAGATGAAGACATAGAAGTACTCGTTGTAAAAAGCAGCCCACTCACAAACACAACCAAAAATGAACACCTGAAAAGGAATCAGAGATTTTAAACTGTTGAGCACTGCTAACTAATGAACAGTATTTGATTGTGTTTAGCTCAATGTGCAGCATGCACCTATACTCAAATAAAACAGTTCTTTTACACATGAGAATGTTGAAAGTGCTACGGGCAGTCAATATGAGTGACCTAAATGTTTTGAAAGCCATCAACACACACAGAAGACTTATCACAAACATTAATAGAGATTTGCCACAAACATCAATAGAGATTTACCACACATCAATAAAGACTCGTCGCAAACATCAATAAAAGCAGTCAACATTCTGTAGTCGTATCATGAATACTGAATCTGAGGATCAATATCCACACAACGGGGAGCATTCCCACACATGGTCCACCCCCTCTTCAAAAGCCACCAGTTAATTATTCCAGTAGCAATTTGCTTAGAAGTCCACCTGACTTTTCCTGTGTTTTGAGTATTATCCAGACCCTCCACTCACTTCCTCCGGAGTCAATCTTTCCAGATGTGGATACTCTGTCTGTTCAGCAGCACTTTCCACCTGTTCCCAGACAGCCTTCACCACACACCTTTATCATAAAGTAGCAGCTCTCCACCCAGAGGGACATCGGCACAGCTAATCTATCGGCTGGTTGGCTGCTCCAGCATGGTCACTTCATGATAAGAGAACAATTAAAACTGGGAAGATTAATGGACACACGAGTTAGAAGAAGGCAGAGAGAGAAGATACTGGACAGTCTGGTATAGAAGGAAGTAAATCAGCAATCAGCACATGGACTGGAAGGAAGGAAGAAAATCCACAAGAAATAATGTTGTTGTTTGTCCATCAAGAATAATGATGACCATTCATTTCATCTAGCAGGGTTGAATATATGGAGTCGTGAGCTCTAAGATGGCCACAAGAAATAAACCCTACAAGGCAACAGTCAAAACAACTGCTGCACTAAATCCAAAGTTATAGAATATAAAACAGCGGAAACAGCTTTAAAACAGACATTAACTAAAAATTTAGCTTTAGATAGAATTATAACCATAAAGGGGAAAACTTGTAAACAACTTTCAACTGTTATATGTGAAGATTTCCCAATATGACACCAGAATAACACAGAGATGCGTGAACTGGAAGGTGTACAGTAGATGTATTGACAGATTTAGAACTGTAAGTAAAACAATTACAGAGAGAACTGGAAGGTGTACAGTAGATGTGTTTATTAACAGATTTAGAACTGTAAGTAAAACAATTACAGAGATGATGAGAATAAATGAAGTAATGGATAACCCTGATATGGGAATGCAAACTTAAGTCTTCCCTCACCCCAGCACTGAGTAACAAGTATGGATTAGCGAAATAGACATTGTCCATCTGAGCAACAAATATGGATTAGCGAAATAGACATTGTTCACCTGAGAAACAAGTATGGATTAGCGAAATAGACATTGTTCATCTGAGCAACAAATATGGATTAGTGAAATAGACATTGTTCATCTGAGAAACAAGTATGGATTAGGGAAACAGACATTGTCTGCCTGAGCAACAAGAATGGATTAGGGAAACATTGTCCATCTGAGGTTACACATGGGTAACAGTGAAACATAAAATCTGTGAAGGAAGATGGATATGAAAAGAAGCAGGGGAACAAAAAATCAAATGTAGTGGAAGAATATATGATAAGAGAATTCACACAACTGGAATTGCAAAATACAGCTGGGCTTCTGAACAAACAAACAAAAATAATTAAGAATTCATGGAATTAAAAAAGAAATGCTGCAATATTTAAAAAAAAAAAAAGGTTAAAAAGACACAATGAGACATAAATAGCAGGAGAATACAAGTCACATAAATATATACTGCAACATATTATACAGCAACATTGACAACTACGAGTAAATCAAACCACACAATAAATATATATGATGTAAATTTGCATGTCTCACCGTAACAGCCGAGCCAGCCATTCCCATGGTCAAGAGAATCCTCATATTTACCCTGTAAATGTAATTACTCATTAACATATATTATTGCTGCATGTTAGCACAAATTTGTACATTAATATTGTATGTTAGCACAAAACTATACTTTACTGTTATATGTTAGAACAAAGATGCAAATTGTCATTGTATGTTAGCACAAAGCTTTAGATTATAATTCTAATGTATTACAAAACTAACTTTCAAATACATGGAACACTGGACATAAAGAAGTCCTCGCGCTGAAGCTAATAATGTGTCCATAAACAAACAGGCAAGTTATCAGGAAAGATAGACAAAGTTAAATGAAAAGATCACAAAAAACACTATTTAATGACATAGTATTTGTATTGCCAATCACACAAAGCAATATAGTTATTACGAAGCTGGCTAAGTTGTAAGCTGGAGACATGAAGCGACAAATACATACAGTAAATTGGTTTCTTTCAATTGACTTAGAAAGACAATGGCCGCGATACAAGTTGGAAGATAACATCAAGAGACAGATGCAAGTGATTGATTGATTGATTGATTGATTTAGGAATCGACATCACAGCATTCGGGGCATTCCCATAAGTGCTCTGTCCCCATCCTCAGCAGCCAGCGAAGAGTTCCAACACTAATAGTACCAGTAGCAAGTAGACAGATGCAAGTAAAGTGCACAACCAGAGAAAGAGGTCAAAAGTGCAGGAGATAGATAGTTTGCAACCTTTATTGTGGAGGTCATTTGGTTAACTGATTGCAACTAAATTAAAGGCCATAACATTACATGGTCACAATTCTTTCTGAAATAAACAGAACACAGTTTCATCAACACGCAGCAGATCCCTTGCAGATAGCCACTCTCATGGCCTGCCAAAGAGATTTCCACAACCCTCGCCAGTTCTCTGCCTCGTGCATTTTAATGATTAAAGGTCAGGGCAAGAGAAGCTTACTCTAGAAATCTTCAAGGAAATGGATCTCATGGAATAAATATAAACTGTCGATGAACGGAACACACAATCTTAAATCTCGTGTCCTAGTTTATGGTTATAGTTACCTGTCTCCAATATAACCATTTAGAAACAGGCCCTGTAAATGAAAAAAAAATGGAGAAAAAAAATCAATAAAATAATGAAACACTATAAGACCACTGCCACTACTACTATTTGTCACTACTCTATCCCTACAGTTCCTGCTACTACTGCTGCTGCTACTACTACTGCTACTACTACTGCTGCTGCTACTACTACTGCTACTACTACTGCTGCTGCTACTACTGCTGCTGCTACTACTGCTACTGCTGCTACTACTGCTGCTGCTACTACTGCTGCTGCTACTACTGCTGCTGCTACTGCTACTGCTACTACTGCTGCTGCTACTGCTGCTACTACTACTGCTACTACTACTACTGCTACTACTGCTACTACTACTACTACTACTACTGCTGCTGCTACTGCTGCTGCTACTACTGCTGCTGCTACTACTACTACTACTACTACTACTGCTGCTGCTACTGCTGCTGCTGCTGCTACTGCTGCTGCTACTACTGCTGCTATTACTGCAACTACTACTGTTGCTGATACTACTGTTACTACTAGTACTACTACTACTGCTGCTGGTGCTATTTCTACTTCTGCTGCTGGTGCTACTTCTACTGCTGCTGCTATTACTGCAACTACTACTGCTGCTATTACTGCAACTACTACTGCTGCTGCTATTACTGCAACTACTACTGCTGCTACTACTGTTACTACTAGTACTACTACTGCTGCTACTACTACTATAACTCAGTACACAACACACAGACACTGACACTCAGATCACACTGTCTGTGTTAAACACTGACTACCATGTCAATGTGTTTACACAGTGGCGGACGCCAGCGGTGGATAGCTGCAGTCTCAGCCAAACCCAAGCAAGTGTCCGTTGTGTGTGTGATATACAGCATGCAAAATATCACTTTCTCTGTTGACCTTAAGTTCAAGAGGTGACACAAAATGGATGACACAGAATCTTCATCTTTCATGCTGGTCAAATGCATAGATTGATCAGAATTGACCTTTATTTTCTTTCCACTCACTGTGGGATGCGTTTAGCTCTACCTGTCTTTCCACACGACCTATGTGAGTGACTGAACACTAGCACTGACATTGGGAAATACAGCTTGATTCACATTCAATAATAGTGTTTTTTTTGCTGATAAATTGGTATTGGAGTATTTTCAAATCTAAAGAACCAGCCAACCGGACAACAAATCAAGTTGTATTTGCTGATTTCAGTGCAGGTGTCAAGCCACCCACATGGACAAAATGGACAGACAACTAGGAAATTGAGTAGCTGAAGATGTCCTGGTATTCGTGGAAATGACAATAATAGACAATGATGAAAAGTATGTGCAGCTGAACAGGCAATAAACTGTGCAGTCTGTGGCTTGTGACTTCTACGCTTAAACTGACAGCAGAAAAACATTGTATTGACCTATAATAGTATATTTTTACAATAGTTGATTATTCTCATGTGTAGGATGTTGCTAATCTCTCAAGATATTAATGTCTTCTTCATACTTTTGAATGTACGTGTGGGCCTTCCTACTCTCATGTTGATATCTGCTTCACTTCTGTCACTTTCTGGTATTAAAGATCAGTGAAAATTGTTACTTGTTCTAGTACCTCACACTTGTTTTACTGGACATTAGCACTTGTGACTCTTGATATAGAGAAAAGTACTTTAACCAGAACTAAATGTAAACTTGCCAAGAAATCACAAACAGCCAAAAAATGCTGGGGTTGACTGCGATATTCTGTAAGGATATGCAGCTAACTTTCTAACTTTTAAGGGCTGACAGTACTTTCAGGGCTGACAGTACTTTCAGGGCTAACAGTACTTTCAGGGCTAACAGTAATTTCGGGGCTAACAGTACTTTCGGGGCTAACAGTCCTTCATGTGACAGTGACAGCTTGGTCACACACAATTTTATGGAACATTTGATAGTGACAGCTTGGTCACACACAATTTTATAGAACATTTGACAGTGACAGCTTGGTCACACACAATTGTACAGAACAAACTGGCCAGTTAAAGAGTTAGATGTGGAAATGTGCAAAATATTTGCTCTCAGAATCCAAAAATAAATGACTAGCCATTTCATGACAGTGTTGTTGAGAAGGGAGCTTACCAGAGCATAGGCCAACATAAAAGCTGTATCAAGGGCGCCTTGAAAGCGCTCAGCACTTTCTGTACTATCAAACAGGTGGTGAGAATTCCAGATCTGCAAATGTTCAAGGAAAACAACATTGAGAACACATATGACCTTGTTCTTTATACGTTAACCAATCTTACCCTGCTCAACATAGTTGGGTTATGACCGGGACATCATCATCATGATGTGCCATGCCAATAAACGTGGGCGGTCATGTTTTGCCATCTCACACGATCATCAGAGTCATGGATCAGCTCAGTGTTCTTGTCTCGACCATATCACGTGACCAAGCCATCCAGATATTTACTTCCCTGCCTTCCCCTTGTTCTTTTCCCTTCAATCTTGCCAGTTGACAACAAGTTCTCCAATCTATTTTTTCTCATAACGTGACCAAAAATGTTGACTGTCTACGTCTCTAATCAGTTTACGATTTTAATTTGTTTCTTGTAGTACTTGTTCATTGGTTTTTCTATCTGTCCATGGTATTTTTTGCATTTTCCTCAAAAACCACATTTCCACAGCCATCAGATGTTTTTCAGCTTGTCTGCTCATTGTCCAGGCTTCACATCCATACAAAAGAACAGGTTCTATGTAGCACCTCAACATTTTTTTTTCTTTGCAGATGACATCTTTTCATTAATCAGTATCTTTTCCATCTTGCAAAATGCTACCTTCATCATGGCGTGTCTTGTTCTAATCTCTTCAAGGCATCTCCCATCAGATGTGATGACTGTTCTGAGATAATTAAACCAATCACTTGTTTAAAAATATCCCCATTTACTTTTATAGTGTATTGTGGTATTTCCTTCTTCCTGGTGACGACCATAATCTGTCTTCTTACAGTTTAATTCTAACCCTAGTTGTTCACTGTGTGCGACAACCGCATCTACTAAATGTTGCAGATCTTGCTCATTGTCTGTGCTTATGGCTTCAGAAAGTGGGTTTGTAAACCTTTCACATAACTCTTCTTCTTTGGCTGCTTTCATCTCTCATTCCAGCATTGATCCTCAGACAACCCATGCCAAGCCATTTGTAAACTCATTCATGATTGGTTGGACAACCCATGCCAAGCCCTTTGTAAACTCTTTCATGACTGGTTGGACAACCCATGCCATGCCCTTTGTAAACTCTTTCATGATTGGTTGGACAACCCATGCCAAGCCCTTTGTAAACTCTTTCATGATTGGTTGGATGTAGCAGCTAAAGTTGTCTGCGGACTCAAGCAGCCAGTCTCAGACCACCCCTCCTTGGTTGTCTGTGAGGACATGCAAGGCAGGCTACAAAGTTATTGTTCTTTGTTTCTTTTATGGACCCCAGAAACATAGGTGTGTTTCACGTAATTATGAAATGCACATCATATCTTGTATCGTAAAAGGTGAAAGTAATTCCATTGCAGAGAGTACCACAGTGATATTAAAGTGATAGATTATTACACATATTAGGCCTTGTTGACATTATGAGGTGAATGTTTAGTGAGGTTTCAAAGTATAGTGTCTGCCTCCAATTCACAAAGTATTGGTTCTTCCTCCTTTTAGTACTTCTGCAAGTGCCCAATATATTGCTTTGTGAGTGAACATTACAGTTATGGCATTGTGCCTTTAGCCGACACATCCTGCTTCTTCCTGGCATTCACTGACAAGGTAGACTTCCTGGATACTTTCACGGGCCAGTCCACTCTCTCGGTGAGTAAATAAACAAACAGATGGTAAACTTGGCCAGCTTGACAAGAAAAAAATAAGTGACAGAATGGATGTTGCAGCTAAAATGCCTTTGTCAGTACAAAAAAATAAACACACAAACAAAAACACTGATGCAACTGCAGTAAAATATAATTACAAAATTGTCATGTAGCATTTCTCCTGGAGATGTCTGAAAATACTGAGTTGCTCAACCCATGTCCAGATATGAGCTCTTGGTGTCCTGAATGCTCGACCATGAGTCCTGATACAAAAAATGAATAATGACCACACAAGACTTACTTTGTCTGGCTTGATCTCTGGAAGACTTTCATTCCGAATAGATGGAGTCCACACTTTGCCTGTAGAAGCTTTGACATTGCTAAATGCTTTTCTGTTGGCGTGGAAAAATGCATAGCTGGAAGTAAATTGTAAGAAGACAGAGATTATGGTCGTCTCTAAGAAGAAAGAAATACCACAATGTAATATATGGGTAAATGAGAATATTCTTAAACAAGTGAATAGGTACAACTATCTCGGAACAGTCATAACATCTTATGGGAGGTGCCTTGAAGAGATTAGAACAAGAATCGTCATGGCGAAGGTAGTCTTTTACAAGATAGAAAAGATACTGACCAATGAAAAGATGTCACCTGCAACGAGAAAAAGAGTGTTGAGGTGCTACATAGAATCTGTACCTTTGTATGGGTGTGAAACATGGACACTGAGCAGCAAGCTGAAAAACATCTAATGGCTGTGGAAATGTGGTTTCTGAGGAAAATGCAAAGAATACCATGGACCGACAGAAAAATAAATGAGCAAGTCCTACAAGAAACAAATGAAAACTGTAAACTGATTAAAGAAATTAGATGTAGAGAGTCAAGATCTTTTGAGCACGTTATAAGAAGAAATAAAACTGGAGAACTCGGTGACAACTGACAAGATTAACATGAAAAGAACAAGGGGAAGGCAGAGAAGTAAATATCTAGATAGCTTGGCTACATGGCATAATCCAGACAGAAACACAGAACTGATCCACGACTCTGGTGATCGTAGGAGATAGCAAAACATGACCGCTCACGCTTATTGGCAAGGCACACGATAATGAATAATAACAAATATGATTATTCAGTAGACTTCTTCTGTGTCCACACTCAGACCTCCATGTGAAATTCTCTAATAAAAGCAGCAGACAGTTTCAGGTTTTTAACATCCCCAAAGTTTTGGTGGAATGGAGTTGATTGATGCATGATTACTTACGTTCTTCATTGTAAGTTGGGTAGGCCTGTAGACGTTAACTGCCCTGTCATAGGACTGTTGCCACACACAAAGATATCTGATTAACTTATATAGGACTTGAAATAATCCAGAGAAAATATCAACCTGCTTCAGGTAAAATAATAGGACAAGCAGACAGGAAGTAAACATAGGGGTCCATTGGCGCAAAAACAAGGGGAGAGAAGCCGGACATGGTAGAATGTCAATAGTCACAGATTAGCAGAGGAAAGGAGAGGGCAACACTGGTTCAATATGGACATGGGTAAGCATACCTTTGTGTTGCTCATGAAGGCTTTGTTGTGGCCACAATCACTATGCTATTTATGATCATATTCTTGTAAAAAGAAACAAATAAATATGTCTTTCTGTCTTTCCTTTATTTACTGTAATTCCAAATTCATGCTCTATTATCTTCTATTTAGTCTGGGTATCATGTTCATGGGCGCTCAACTCCCCTGCTACCACTGACATGCAACGCTACCAATGACATGCAGCAACTCTAGCAGTTTGGTTTCACTGCTCCACCAATGGTAGCCTCTCTTCGCGGTTGTCTTAGTGACCCAGTTAACACCCAGCAAGTTACTGTGGCTTGTGTTTAGCATTATCAACACTTTCAACAAAAAGAATGTTTACAAACAGCATCGGAACAGAAATACAACACTGTCCAACAGCAGCCTCTGCTCAGACTAGCCTAAATATTACTGTCTAGTGTCTGCCTCTCTCTCTCTCACACAAATCTAAACTGGTTTCCATAATATTTCTGAGGCAGGCGCGTGAAATTGGTATTTTTCCATATCACGGAAAATTTTATATTGTATTTTAAATACTTTCAACAGAAAGATCTGATAACTTAGAAATATGACAGGAGCCTACAGAATTTGCAGTTCAGAGTGAGCTTTTCATCACAGATCTATAGAATAGTTACAGTCAGTGTAGGTTTCTAATCACAAATCTAAAGAATCATCTCAAATTTCTCCTTTCAGACACCATTTAGTCTTTAAATTCCATAATAATAATTTCTGAAATAGAATATATTTAGAATACCTTCAACCAACAAAATCAATCAATCACAGGGACATGAAAATTTCACGTACCTGAAAAATGTCAGCAAGAAGACAGCACAGCGGTGTGAATTGAGCCTGGTGATAAGCATTGTGGTCAGCTGTCAGCGTCCTTAGATACCAGTCCCCGGCCTGGAAGAGACAAAAATAAGATCTGTTAAGTTCAACAACCTCTGGCTTGTAGGATGACACTGACTAGGCTAACCTAATCAGTGCAATGTCTGTCTACATCATATTATGTCAGACACGACAACAGGAGTTTCAAGGGATCAGACTTCACAAATACTAAGTTCAGCATGAGACCTAGAGACCAGTTCTATTACTCACTACTAAGCCATCATAGAGGGGACCATGGCTAGAGAACCTGTCCAGTGACACAGATCAATCCTTGCTGTTATTGAGGTGATGACAAAAGAGCCTGCAAGTGGTGCGTACACGTGTGCATGTGTGCATATGCATATACCAACATCAAGATATGACCAGAATACAGTCTAGCAGAATGTACATCATCAAGATATGACCAGAATACAGTCTAGCAGAATGTACAACAACAAGATATAGTCAGGATACAGTCTAGCAGAATGTACAACATCAAGATATGGTCAGGATACAGTCTAGCAGAATGTACAACAACAAGATATGGTTAGGATACAGTCTAGCAGAATGTACAACAACAAGATATGGTTAGGATACAGTCTAGCAGAATGTACAACAACAAGATATGGTTAGGATACAGTCTAGCAGAATGTACAACATCAAGATATGGTCAGGATACAGTCTAGCAGAATGTACAACATCAAGATATGGTCAGGATACAGTCTATCAGAATGTACAACAACAAGATATGGTTAGGATACAGTCTAGCAGAATGTACAACAACAAGATATGGTTAGGATACAGTCTAGCAGAATGTACAACAACAAGATATGGTCAGGATACAGTCTAGCAGAATGTACAACAACAAGATATGGTTAGGATACAGTCTAGCAGAATGTACAACAACAAGATATGGTCAGAATACAGTCTAGCAGAATGTACAACAACAAGATATGGTTAGGATACAGTCTAGCAGAATGTACAACAACAAGATATGGTTAGGATACAGTCTAGCAGAATGTACAACAACAAGATATGGTCAGAATACAGTCTAGCAGAATGTACAACAACAAGATATGGTTAGGATACAGTCTAGCAGAATGTACAACAACAAGATATGGTTAGGATACAGTCTAGCAGAATGTACAACAACAAGATATGGTTAGGATACAGTCTAGCAGAATGTACAACAACAAGATATGGTTAGGATACAGTCTAGCAGAATATACAACAACAAGATATAGTCAGGATACAGTCTAGCAGAATGTACAACAAGATATGTTCTCACACAAATCTAAACTGGCTTGCTTAATATTTCCAAGGCAGGCACTTGAAATTGGTATTTTTCATACCTCAGTAAATTTAATATAGTATTTTAAATATTTTCAACAGAAAGATTTGATAACACAAAAATATGACAGAAGTCTACAGAATTTGCAGTTCAAAGTGAGCTTTTCGTCACAGATCTCAGACCACTATATCTCCAGCTGGGTTTTGATCTCAGACCACTTTATCTCAAGACAAGAGTCCTATTCACTAAGCCTCAATAATACAATGCCTATTTATAATGCAGTCATTAAAAAAAAAACAGTAATATGCTTCATAATTATGCAGCAAAAAGGTTATTTAAAAAAAAATATAATACTGAAACAAACACATATACATACTAAAAACTTCAAACGATGACATACATTAGCACCAGGGAAACAGATGTTTATGTAAACTACAGCGAGCAAACTGCACAACTGTTGGTGTAATTACTAGGCACATTAGCTACCTTCCACCAATGGCCTAATTACTTATGTATCGACTGAGCGATCTGTGTACGGTCCTCCCTGATCTCATTGTGGCAGATTGGATACAGCTCAATACAGATAGCACTTGCGGTGTTCTAAAGTTGTGTGTGTTACACTAAACACAGGTTACAAAGTGACAGATTTGTCTGTCTTAAACCATCGCCAAACCGTGTGCGTGAGGCAGAAACAGTTTGAAACTGGCTAATGTAATAATCAATTGGCTGGGTCAGATAAGACTGTATTCTTAAAGGTATGCCAAACATACACCACAAGAGAATGATATTCGAGAGTATAACCCATATGAGCACTTTTGAATTCGCCTATCACACTGAATGTCAGGATGACAATAAAGTTGAAACGACCAATGACATCAAGGAGCCTCTTCAGATGATAGGAAACCATAGCTGCAATTATTCTATAATTAAATGTAATTATAAATCAAAGCATGAATATCTAACTTTGCTCAAAGCAGTTGGAACACATGGTGGACAAGGGAGGTATTCTGTAGGTTATATGGAGCACTCACGGAGGACAAGGGAGGTATTCTGAAGATTATATGGAGCACTCATGGAGGACAAGGGGGGTATTCTGTAGGTTATATGGAGCACTCACAGAGGACAAGGGAGGTATTCTGTAGGTTATATGGAACACTCACGGAGGACAAGGGAGGTATTCTGTAGGTTATATGGAACACTCATGGAGGACAAGGGAGGTATTCTGTAGGTTATATGGAACACTCATGGAGGACAAGGGAGGTATTCTGTAGGTTATATGGAACACTCATGGAGGACAAGGGAGGTATTCTGAAGATTATATGGAACACTCATGGAGGACAAGGGAGGTATTCTGAAGATTATATGGAACACTCACGGAGAACAAGGGAGGTATTCTGAAGGTTATATAGAGCACTCATGGAGGACAAGGGAGGTATTCTGAAGATTATATGGAACACTCATGGAGGACAAGGGAGGTATTCTGAAGGTTATATGGAGCACTCATGGAAGACAAGGGAGGTATTCTCAAGGCTATATGCAGCACTCACGGTGGGCAAAAGAGTTATTCTGAAAGCTATATGGAGCGCTCATGTGGACAAGGGAGGTATTCTGAAGGTTATATGGAACACTCATGGAGGACAAGAGATGTATTCTGAAGGCTAAATGGAGCGCTCATGGAGGACAAGGGAGGTATTCTGAAGGTTATATGGAGCGCTCATGGAGGACAAGGGAGGTATTCTGAAAGCTATATGGAGCGCTCATGTGGACAAGAGATGTATTCTGAAGGCTATATAGAGTACTCAAGGTGGACAAGGGAGATATTCTAAAGGCTATTCTATGAAAGAATGCCAGTTGAAGACACAACAACATATGAAACAACATATTTTACATGATCTGAACTTGGATGCATGTGTGGTTCCAGCCAGGAGGAAAGTGTTAGGGGAGGGACCCTGCATGTTTACAACTAGTGGGTTCCAGCCAGGAGGAAAGTGTGAGGGGAGGGACCTTGCATGTTTATAACTAGTGGGTTCCAGCCAGGAGGAAAGTGTTAGGGGAGGGACCTTGCATGATTACAACTAGTGGGTTCCAGCCAGGAGGAAAGTGTGAGGGGAGGGACCTTGCATGTTTATAACTAGTGGGTTCCAGACAGGAGGGAAGTGTGAGGGGAGGGACCCTGCATGTTTATAACTAGTGGGTTCCAGCCAGGAGGAAAGTGTGAGGGGAGGGACCTTGCATGTTTACAACTAGTGGGTTCCAGCCAGGAGGAAAGTGTGAGGGGAGGGACCTTGCATGTTTATAACTAGTGGGTTCCAGACAGGAGGGAAGTGTGAGGGGAGGGACCCTGCATGTTTATAACTAGTGGGTTCCAGACAGGAGGGAAGTGTGAGGGGAGGGACCTTGCATGTTTACAGCTAGTGGGTTCCAGACAGGAGGGACGTGTGAGGGGAGGGACCCTGCATGTTTACAGCTAGTGGGTTCCAGACAGGAGGGAAGTGTGAGGGGAAGGACCCTGCATGTTTATAACTAATGGGTTCCAGACAGGAGGGAAGTGTGAGGGGAGGGACCTTGCATGTTTACAGCTAGTGGGTTCCAGACAGGAGGGACGTGTGAGGGGAGGGACCCTGCATGTTTATAACTAGTGGGTTCCAGACAGGAGGGAAGTGTGAGGAGAGGGAGCCTGCATGTTTACAGCTAGTGGGTTCCAGACAGGAGGGACGTGTGAGGGAAGGGACCTTGCATGTTTATAACTAGTGGGTTCCAGACAGGAGGGACGTGTGAGGGAAGGGACCTTGCATGTTTATAACTAGTGTGTTCCAGACAGGAGGGACGTGTGAGGGAAGGGACCTTGCATGTTTATAACTAGTGGGTTCCAGATAGGAGGGACGTGTGAGGGAAGGGACTTTGCATGTTTATAACTAGTGAGTTCCAGACGGGAGGGACATGTGAGGGAAGGGACCTTGCATGTTTATAACTAGTGGGTTCTAGATAGGAGGGACATGTGAGGGAAGGGACCTTGCATGTTTATAACTAGTGGGTTCTAGATAGGAGGGACGTGTGAGGAGAGGGACCTTGCATGTTTATAACTAGTGGGTTCTAGATAGGAGGGACGTGTGAGGGGAGGGACCTTGCATGTTTACAACTAGTGGGTTCCAGATGGGAGGGAAGTGTGAGGGGAGGGACCCTGCATGTTTACAACTAATGGGTTACTGGAACGATCTACATCAACACCTGAGGACATTTGCTGGGGGAGACAGAGTGTCTACAGGTTTGGCCAGATTTCTACGATGTTAAATCTTACAACCAAGAATTAGTGCCAAGCATTAAACCATATGTGGTCAACTGTTCTTTATAAGTATCAAGCAACACAGTTTTATTATTTATTCTACATTTGGTCTAGGCATTCTACAGAAATACGGCTAGATATGTTAACATGCAACTCAGTATGTGCTGTATGAAATTCAGTATGTGCTTTATGCAAGATGTACATGTGTTGCCTGCTTGAAAGTAATTTACTAACGCCTTTTTGATTGGGGTTGTTGTGCACTTGGGACATCTGCTGTGAAATCTGACACCCACGGAGTTAATTCCCCATTCAAACTAAAGCAGACGGAACACGTTAACAAGCCCGTACAGCCCAGATTCCACCCAGCTTCACATTTTATGTTGTGTTATTTTCAGGGAAAGCATTAGCAGCCAGAGGGACACCGACAGTATCATTCCTGCAGCCAGAGGGACATCTGACAGTAACTGCAGCCAGAGGGACATCTGACAGTAACTGCAGCCAGAGGGACATCTGACAGTAACTGCAGCCAGAGGGACATCTGACAGTAACTGCAGGCAGAGGGACATCTGACAGTAACTGCAGCTAGAGGGACATCTGACAGTAACTGCAGCCAGAGGGACATCTGACAGTAACTGCAGCCAGAGGGTGATCTGACAGTAACTGCAGCCAGAAGGACATCCGACAGTAACTGCAGCCAGAGGGACATCCGACAGTATCATTCCTGCAGCCAGAGGTACATCTAACAGTAACTGCAGCCAGAGGGACATCCAACAGTATCAATCCTGCAGCCAGAGGGACATCCGACAGTAACTGCAGCCAGAGGGACATCTGACAGTAACTGCAGCCAGAGGGACACCTGACAGTAACTACAGCCAGAAGGACATCTGACAGTAACTGCAGCCAGAGGGACATCTGACAGAACTGCAGCCAGAGGGACATCCGACAGTATCATTCCTGCAGCCAGAGGGACATCCGACAGTATCATTCCTGCAGCCAGAGGGACATCTGACAGTAACTGCAGCCAGAGGGACATCTGACAGTAACTGCAGCCAGAGGGACACCCGACAGTAACTACAGCCAGAGGGACATCTGACAGTAACTGTAGCCAGAGGGACATCTGACAGTAACTGTAGACAGAGGGACATCCGACAGTATCATTCCTGGAGCCAGAAGGACATCCAACAGTATCATTCCTGCAGCCAGAGGGACATCTGACAGTAACTGCAGCCAGAGGGACATCTGACAGTATCATTCCTGCAGCCAGAGGGACATCTGACAGTATCATTCCTGCAGCCAGAGGGACATCCGACAGTATCATTCCTGCAGCCAGAGGGACATCCGACAGTAACTGCAGCCAGAGGGACATCTGACAGTAACTGCAGCCAGAGGGACATCTGACAGTAACTGCAGCCAGAGGGACATCTGACAGTAACTACAGCCAGAGGGACATCTGACAGTAACTGCAGCCAGAGGGACATCTGACAGTAACTGCAGCAAGAGGGACACCCGACAGTAACTACAGCCAGAGGGACATCTGACAGTAACTGCAGCCAGAGGGACATCTGACAGTAACTGCAGCCAGAGGGACATCCGACAGTATCATTCCTGCAGCCAGAGGGACATCCAACAGTATCATTCCTGCAGCCAGAGGGACATCTGACAGTATCATTCCTGCAGCCAGAGGGACACCGACATTATCATTCCTGCAGCCAGAGGGACATCCGACAGTATCATTCCTGCAGCCAGAGGGATACCGACAGTATCATTCCTGCAGCCAGAGGGACATCCGATAGTATCATTCCTGGTGTCCCTCTCTAGGTCTGACTGGTGCCAGCATGGGTCACTTCCATGCTGATGAGCAGACAACAACATGTCTTCTTCTTCTGACAGTCCATCCATGACATGTGATTTTAGGGGCCAGGTCTGTCCGTATCCTTCTGTCTCGCATGTAGACAATCATTTCCAAAACAGATGTTTCTCAATGCCACAATGTCAAGCTGCCAAACATCTTCCAAGGTCCTCCTTTGACTTTGTCTACATGGCCTAGACTTCTGAGACAAGGGCCTAGACTTCTGAGACAAGGGCCTAGCCTTCTGAGACAAGGGCCTGGCCTTCTGTAACAAGGGCCTATGGTACTGAGACAAGGGCCTAGCCTTCTGAGACACTGGCCTGGCCTTCTGAGACACTGGCCTAGCCTTCTGAGACAAGGGCCTGGCCTTCTGTAACAAGGGCCTATGGTACTGAGACAAGGGCCTATGGTACTTAGACAAGGGCCTAGCCTTCTGTAACAAGGGCCTACGGTACTGAGACAAGGGCCTACGGTACTGAGACAAGGGCCTAGCCTGGTCAGACCAAGATGAACAAACTGAACAGTCCAGCTGGCATGGTAATCGCTAATAAGGTTCGTTGGTTCAGCGGTTAGAACTTGTCTAGCTAGGTCACATTTGTAAATCTCTGGGTGAAACACCTATCTGTAAATCACTGGGTGAAACACTCATGACAATATTTTGCTACAAACTGGATAAAAATATGAGGCTATATGTTTTTTTCAAACAAAAAATACAGTTGACATATGTTTGTAAACAAACAGAGAAAATACCCTTACAATGATACAAAATGGCTCCTTGACTTTGTACAATCAATCTTTACTGCCACCTGGGATCTCTGTTTAAGTTTTGTTGTTGGATTTCTTCTGTTGCTTCAGTTGTATATGTTGTTGATTTCCCCCCATTGTCTCGTCCCAGCTACCAGACCTCCTTAACAATGAGCTAAACAGATTTGATACTTGAGTACTGTCAGGTTCAACGCTGGTTCAGTAAGTGTGATTATTGCACTGTGATTTTATTGCATTGTGATTTTACTACATTGTGATTTTATTGCATTGTGATTTTATTGCATTGTGATTATTGCTTTGTGATTATTGCATTGTGAGTATTGCATTGTGATTATTGCATTGTGAGTATTGCATTGTGATTATTGCACTGTGATTACTGCACTACTGATTGCCTGAGGATGAATGTACTTCATTGTTACCATGAATGTGTAATCTGTTTGTAGTAACATTGTACTTTAGTGCTACCATCATTTTATAATCTGTTTGGTTACATTGTACTTTAGTGCTACCTTGATTATATAATCTTGTTTTTGGTTACATTGTACTGTAGTGCTACCATGATTGTATAATCTGTGTGTGATTACAGTGTACTTTACGCACCACAGGTTTGCATCTCAAGAGCCAGGCAACATTAATTGCTTGGTCAACAACCAAACTTGAAACTAAAACAAAACACTTGTGTTTACACAAGATATGTATATCTGCTCACATTACACTATCATGGACGGACAAAATCAGTCCTGAGCATGTTTATAAAAGAGGTCAAGGTACAAATTAAATTTATCAGTCAGTGAAAGCAACAGCGGATGGCTGAGTGGCTAAGAATGCCGGGTTCTCCTCTGGGGTTTGAATCTTCGGTAAGGTGTGGATTTTTTTCTGTCTGGGGCAAAAAGAAAACCCTAACCTCCAGTTTGCGGTGACTGCACTAGCCAGGTGGCCTTAATTCTTCAGTTGAAGAAACCTGTGTCCTACACTGCAAGATACTATAGACAGAAGATGACAGTTTTGATAGTGAAAGCAATGACATCATTCCCTGACCATGTCATGAGAAAAGAACAATTGGAATACACAGTAATAACTAGTAGGATTAACATTCACAGAAATAGAGAATGGTCAAGAAATGATACTAGACAATCTGGCAACGTGGCTAAGAAATATAGCACATGGACTCATAAACAGAAATGTAGAGTGGGGGTTACGAGGAAACAATCGCACATGTCAGGTGGTAAACATGATCACACATGCCAGATGGTAAACATGACTGCACATGTCAGATGGTAAACATGATCACACATGCCAGATGGTAAACATGACTGCACATGCCAGATGGTAGAAATGATTGCACGTGCCTGTGAAGAGAGGTTGTGGAGAAGGTGTTGGTAGCCATGTAGTATAATCAATATTAACATCTCGAGAGATTAACACCGCATTAAAAATGAGAATTGTCACATGTTACGTATGTTCAACACTACTGTATGGCGCGGAAGCCTGGACATTGAACAAGCAATTAAAAAGTCAAATAGAGGCCCTGGAGATGTGGATATACAGACGAATAGGTCGTATTTCATGGAAACAGAAACAGTCAAACACAGAGGTTCTAGAAAAACTGGGAATGAAAAGAGAGTTGATGAAAGAAATAAAAATAAAGGCAAGTGAAACATTTCAGCCACATTAAAGACACAACACTCTCATAAAAACCATACTGGAGGGCAAGGTTGAAGGCAAAAGAGCAAGAGGTAGACAATGATACAAGTGAGAAGATATCAAGAGATGGACAAACATCAATCTCACAGAAGGTACAGTCAGGGCGAGGGGCAGACTGCACTGGAGATCCATTGCAGCCAACCTTCACTATGGAGATGGCACCTGATTGATTGAGCCCTGTTGAACTGTTAACTGAAGGAATGGAAAGATGAAGTTGTGGAGAAGGTGTTGATAGCCCCGATGAAATGTTCACAGATGGATTGGAAAGATGAAGTTGAGACAAAATGCTAAGCCTGTGTTTGTAATAGGCCCCAGCAGATAAGCATCTGTAGTTACCAAGTATTACACAGCAGAGAGATGGTGGGTGGAGTCTCTGAGGAGGTCAAGGTCACCAACAATCAACATCTTTTGGCCAGGCCATGCGGGTGTAGGAGGAAATGAACAGGCTAATAGACCTGTGGGTGGGGCTACTGTGGAAGAAAGTGGGCAATGGACCAGGCTGATAAAGTGAATGTCCTCATTGAGGCAGATGATTACATGAATCAAGTGATCCCTTTGAAAGTGCAACCTTTACCAGACTGCTGCAACAACAAGTCAAAAGGGGTGAAGCCAGACAGGAATGGTACGCACGGAGCAAAGAAGAATAGTCAACCAACACGCATCTGGCGTCACTGGCTGCCACACGCTGAGGGAGATACTGAGGGAGATACTGAGGAAGGTGATGAGGGAGAGATACTGAGGAGGGGATCCAAGCACTCATGGGCTGAACTGTTTGATGAGCAGTGAGGGATATCTATCAACCACTTACCTAAGTAACCAAATAATTATCTACCTAACTAACTACCTACCTGATTAACAAACACCAATTACCTACCTACCTAACTACCTACATATCTAACTAACTAACTAACTAACTACCTACCTACCTACCTACCTAACTAACTAACTAACTAACTACCTACCTACCTACCTAACCAGTTACCTACCTGACTAACTAATGAAACTAACCAATTACCTAACCAACCAACCAACTAGCTAGCTAGCTACCTTACCTACCTACCTAACTCCACCATAGATTGCAATAAAAAACAGATAAAACAAGAAATATTTTCTCAGGACCTGAAACATCTGGCAGCAGCTGGTTTTCCACTTCCATTTTTTATGTTGAACTCCTGATACGTCACGTGCCGAGATAAGCATTTTTGGGTTTTATCTCTCTTCTATTGTTGTGTTTTTCTTGTTCATCAATAAAGGCTTTAGTGAAAAAAAATTGCCCTGTATCTGTGTGTGTTGTTCTTTCATTCATCTTCCTATTCATATTCTGTGATTTCATTCAGACTATGATCAGCTCATCAGCCGCCGGCCCTCTATCTTGATACCATGGCAGACTGCACCAGGACTTAGGGTATATGAAACATTGCCATCCTGTGTGTACTTCACAAACACAACAACAACAGCAGCATCAGCAGCAACAAGGTGACTCCTACAGGATTAAGGGCACTATTTGGGACTGATATTTCCCAACAATCTGTTCATGGCATGGTGAGTCCAGATGAGAACCGTAGATTTATTACAGAAATGAGATGTGGACAGTTGATTTGTGGCCATGTTCTGAGGGGAAATAAACTGGAAAACACAGTGGCAACTAAACTTAATGGGAATAGGGCAAGGCGAATACATATAGATTAATATATGCAAACATGATGGGAATAGATCAAGGTAAATACATAGAGATTAATATCTGGAAGGTTTGGTCACAACATATTCGGGACAAAAACATTGGAGACTGGTATTCACAAGAGATGGCAAACCATGACCTCCCAAGCTTATCGACACAGCACCTGATGATGATGATAATGTTTATAAAGAACACATGAAGTATGGTATAGATACACTACTGTATGGTAATTGTCTCTGGAATTACTAAAACAATTTACAAAACTCACATCAAAATCAAACAAGAAGCATATTCCATCTAAACCAGAGAGTTTCCAATTTCAAAATTTTCACTTGGTAATCAAGAATGACCCATCTTGGGTGTTCACTTAATCAGTTTAATATATAAACATAAACAAATATACCAAATCTAAACAGGATGTCGGATTAGTTGATTGATTTGAAGAATATCAATACCTCACAGCGGTGTCAACAGCTGAAGGGATTTTCAAATAACAACAATGATATTGGTAATCTCACGGCAGATAAAGGCATGGTTGTCAAGGGAAGGCCTAGACATTGAATAGGTTAATGTATGATGATGTGGGTTGTCAATGGAAGGCCTGGATATTCAATAGGTTAATGTATGATGATGTGGGGTGTCAAGGGAAGGCCTCAACATTTAATAGGTTAATGTATGATGATGTGGGTTGTCAATGGAAGGCCTGGATATTCAATAGGTTAATGTATGATGATGTGGGGTGTCAAGGGAAGGCTGGACATTTAATAGGTTAGTGTATGATGATGTGGGTTGTCAAGGGAAGGCCTGGATAGTCAATAGGTTAATGTATGATGATGTGGGGTGTCAAGGGAAGGCCTCAACATTTAATAGGTTAATGTATGATGATGTGGGGTGTCAAGGGAAGGCTGGACATTTAATAGGTTAGTGTATGATGATGTGGGTTGTCAAGGGAAGGCCTGGATAGTCAATAGATTAATGTATGATGATGTGGGGTGTCAAGGGAAGGCCTCAACATTTAATAGGTTAATGTATGATGATGTGGGTTGTCAAGGGAAGGCCTGGACATTTAATAGGTTAGTGTATGATGATGTGGGTTGTCAAGGGAAGGTCTGGATATTCAATAGGTTAATGTATGATGATGTGGGTTGTCAAGGGAAGGCTGGACATTTAATAGGTTAGTGTATGATGATGTGGGTTGTCAATGGAAGGCCTGGATATTCAATAGGTTAATGTATGATGATGTGGGGTGTCAAGGGAAGGCCTCGACATTTAATAGGTTAATGTATGATGATGTGGGTTGTCAAGGGAAGGCCTGGACATTCAATAGGTTAATGTATGATGATGTGCGGTGTCAAGGGAAGGCCTGGATATTCAATAGGTTAATGTATGATGATATGGGTTGTCAAGGGAAGGCCTGGACATTCAATAGGTTAATGTATGATGATGTGGGTTGTCAAGGGAAGGCCTGGACATTTAATACGTTAATGTATGATGATGTGGGGTGTCAAGGGAAGACAAGGGAAGACATAATAATCATATTGTCAACAATCCAACACCAACTGTAATGCTGTGTTCAGAGACGGTGGAAAGAACGCAGGCAATGAATTACCTGGGGATACGGTTTGATCGAAGCCTTGCTTATAATGTGCACATAGACCAGGTGATAACAAAGGCCAAGCGGGGTTTGGCAGCGATGCGGGTGATGGCGGCGGCAAACTGAGCAGCGCCATCTATGTCTTCTGTACGAGGGGCTGGTCATGTCTGTTTTGGAGTATGCAATGGCAATCCTGACTCTCAGCCATAAGCAGATAGAAAGGATGGAAAGGATACAGAATGAAGCTATGCGCATTATTCTTGGATGTACAAGAGATACAGCATGCAGGGCGATGCGCTACCTTCTTGATTTTCCAACCTTTGAAGAGAGAATACAAGTTTGCAGGGCACGCGCCTACCTCAGAATTAACGCAAACACACAACATCCACTGCATAGTGAAATTAGGAAGGTGAAGGGCAGCAGGTTAAAAAGAGGACGGTCGTGGATGGGTCAAGCCGAAGACATTCTTCAACAGGTGTGTTCACTTGAGGACTTAGAACCTGGCGAGGAGTGGGTGCAAGTGCCAACAGACTTCTGCACATCCTTTTCAGTTTGCATCCAACTAGATAGAAAATGCAGACAAGAAAATCTGGCTGCTGTTGAGGCTGAAGTACAAGCGTTGATTTTTGAGAATTCACTAGACGGTGACGCGGTCATCTACACAGATGGGTCGGTTGTACGACATGTGAGAAGCTCATGGGCCTTTACAGCTCGGGCCGGAGGGAGAATTGTGAAGGAGGACTCTGGTGCTTTCACTGAAACCACAAGTAGCCTGACCATGGAAGTCATGGCAGTAAGTAAAGCAATAACATGGCTCGAGACACAGACATTCACTAGGGCTTGTTTCCTTAGCGACTCAATGAACATGATCAAGAGGATAGAGGAGGGGTCGATCCGAAGAGAATGGTTGCTGCCTCTGAAGCGGTCTCGGCTGGCAATGATTAGTTTCATCTTCGTGCCAGGGCATGCAGGAGTACAAGGAAATGAGCGGGCTGACAAGCTCGCAGGTGAGGCTACTGTGGAGGGCGGACGCGCCATGGACCAGGCTGACATTCTGAATGCTCTACGTGAAGTGAGACTTTTGCGAGAACCAAGTGATGACTGTGAATCTACAACAATGGCCAGACTGCGAGAGCAGCAAATTAAAAGAGGGGTGGCCAAACAAGAACACTACGCAGGAAGCCAAAGAAGATTGATAAACCAACACAGAACTGGCGTCGTTAGCCGCTACACGCTGCAGGATTTGCTGAGGGGGGGATCCGAGCACTTATGGACTGAATAGTTCGATGTGCAACGAGGATGATCTGTCGACTAACTAACTAACTAAGGGAAGACATGGACATTTAATAGGTTAATGTATGATGATGTGGGGTGTCAAGGGAAGGCCTCGACATTTAATAGGTTAATGTATGATGATGTGGGGTGTCAAGGGAAGACATGGACATTTAATAGGTTAATGTATGATGATGTGGGGTGTCAAGGGAAGGTTGGACATTTAATAGGTTAATGTATGATGATGTGGGGTGTCAAGGGAAGACCTGGACATTTAATAGGTTAATGTATGATGATGTGGGGTGTCAAGGGAAGACCTGGACATTTAATAGGTTAATGTATGATGATGTGGGGTGTCAAGGGAAGACCTGGACATTTAATAGGTTAATGTAAGATGATGTGGGTTGTCAAGGGAAGACCTGGACATTTAATAGGTTAATGTATGATGATGTGGGTTGTCAAGGGAAGGTTGGACATTTAATAGGTTAATGTATGATGATGTGGGTTGTCAAGGGAAGACCTGGACATTTAATAGGTTAATGTAAGATGATGTGGGTTGTCAAGGGAAGACCTGGGCATTTAATAGGTTAATGTATGATGATGTGGGTTGTCAAGGGAAGACCTGGACATTTAATAGGTTAATGTAAGATGATGTGGGTTGTCAAGGGAAGACCTGGACATTTAATAGGTTAATGTATGATGATGTGGGTTGTCAAGGGAAGACATGGACATTTAATAGGTTAATGTAAGATGATATGGGTTGTCAAGGGAAGACCTGGACATTTAATAGGTTAGTGTATGATGATGTGGGGTGTCAAGGGAAGACCTGGACATTTAATAGGTTAATGTATGATGATGTGGGGTGTCAAGGGAAGGCCTGGACATGTAATAGTTAATTTAACCACAGACAAATTCAACCACAAACCAGACCACAATCTAGAACCATGCAGCTGACAATGGAAACTTTAAAGGGTTTTAAAAACAAGAGGATCGAGTACATTGCACAGAGTGTTACCGCATACAACTTGCTCTCTTGCCTCAAAGTGGTCTGCCAAAACTGTTGCATAGAGCATGAACTCCACAGCTCCAGCAACAAGCCCCAGGAGTCTCTGAGAAAACTGCACTAGTTAACCGAATGTTGCATAGAACATGAACTCCACAGCTCCAGCAACGACCCCCATGAGTCTGAGAAAACTGCACCAGTTAACCAAATGATGGAGTCTAGAAATGAGCCCACAACCTTCGGAGCACGAGGCAAGCAACTGGACTGTCGCCATGGAGACACACCCCCTCCCCGACACAACAACAGCAGCAGCAGCAACAGGGGACTCTCACAGGATTTAGGGCACTATTTGGGACTGATATAATTCCCAACAATCTGTTCATGACATGGTGAGTCCAGATGAGAACCGCAGATTTATTACAGAAATGAAATGTTGACAGAGTTATGGCCATGCTCTGAGGGTAAATAAACTGGAAAACCTAGTGACGACTGTAAACATGATGGGAATAGAACAGGGTGAATACATAGAGATTAATATCTGTAAACATGATGGGAATAGAACAATATGAATACAGAGATTAATATATGTAAACTTGATGGGAATAGAACAAGGTGGATACATAGAGATTAATATCTGTAAATTTGATGGGAATAGAACAAGGTGGATACATAGAGATTAATATCTGTAAATTTGATGGGAATAGAACAAGGTGAACCCTGGGAAGATTAACTTGATCAACAAATTCATGCAGAAGTCGGATGTGGTGGCCTAACGGTGCAAGAACGCAGCTCTGCTGTAAACAGGCACAACGCAATCATGTCCAAGAAAACTTTCTGGATGAACACAGAAGAAGAAGAACAAGAAGAACATAGAGATTAATATCTGGAAGGCTTAGCTTAGCCACATAACGATGGCAAACCATGGCCTCCCTAGCTTATTAGCACGGCCGATCATGATGATGATGATGATTATGCTTATAAAGAATACATAAAATGTGGTAAAGATACACTACTGTATGGTAAATATCTCTGGAATTACTAAAACAATCTACAAAACAGAATCAAGCAACCAGCATATTCTGTGTAAACCAGAGTTTCCACTTTCAAACAAACATTGCCAATGTAATTAAAAATTAAATATATGTGTAACAGACATGAGGTTAACTAGTAATGTTGTTGTTGGTGGTCTAGCATTAAGTGGAGTTATTCAGAAATATCTGGACATATCTCAGCAGCTAGCACAGTTCACGGTATACTTACTTATGCTACAATAGTTTAGTTGTTATATTATTTATATACTAACAATAACATCCCAAACAAGGACAATGGTGTCAAAGGCTCCTGCTGCTGATCAGCGACACTCAAACTAAGTAACTACTATCATGGTGACAGCATCTACTGCCACCATTCTGACAACCAGAATTACAACTGGAATACTGTTAGTGTTATATTACTAGAGAATCCTGTATATAGTTAATGTATAAATAGTGTACAGTTAGCAACATGGGGCAGACATGCTACACTCAGTACACACTAGCCGGATGTAAACATAATTAGTTAATTAACTCAGTAACCAGTTTTAGTCATAAATAATCTGATGTAACGACATTCAGAAATTAACTACAAGAAACAATCAGGTTGTCTTAGCTTTTGTTTATAATGATTTAAACTTCCTGAATCGATTACAAGTAAACAGTGAACAGTACTCAACACGGAGTTGACATACACAGCGCTACGCCCTGTCGCTGAAGGAGGACAACACAAAAGGCAAACCAGGGTTCACTACTATTTTACTATACTTTAACTTACTTTACTTAATAAACTTGAAGTGTTTTAAATAAAATTAAGAGTCACTGAATCACAACAGTCGTAGTCAAAGGTCGCCTGCTGAGAAATAAGTGACTAGCGGTAAATAAATCACACACCGACGCTTGTCGACAATACTTAGTTAGTTACTACATCTACTATCTACATCATACTACATGCAACAATTGCGTACAATCATTGTGGATGAATGAGTGATTGCGCACCGGCTATATCGGATAGCATTGTTTTTAATTACCGTATAATACTAATAATAGTTAGTATACTAGTTAGTATTACTATTAGTAGTTACTAGTTAATATAGAATCATACGGTATATACACAGTATTCATAATTAATTAGTATAGTGTATAGAATGTAACTACAACTAAAAACAAGGCGTCAAGTGTACTGATACTACTATGTTTTAATGTTAGTAAAGTTAACTAAATCTAAGTTACTAAGTTAAGTACGTAGTTACCTACACTGTGAGACTGTTGTTACAGTAACACTTTCACTGTTTCACTGAAAGAAACTTACTTACACTAACTTACAGTAGTACTCAATACAGTATTACTATTCTAATCTAGCTTTAACTTTACTAACAACAGTCAACAGAGAGGCCGGTACTGTAGTGTACTAGTAGTTATCCTCCAGTCGTCTCTATACAGGAACCTTATTGTGAACGAGAATCAACATTGATTGACAGCACACAAATCACGAGTAACCTACTGTGTTGTGATTATGTCCCAGTGAGTGTCGACCGAGGACTGGCCGAGTCTTACCTGTCTAACGGCAGCGGCGCTAGCAGCCGACACTCGGCGAGGTCCTGGCCACACAACTGCCAGGTGAGAGCCAGGTGTGGCAGGCGGGACAACACAGGCACACTTGTGTAGCAACCACGACAGACAGCCAACCCTGTACTGACATCACTGTAAACATAACTATTTGTTTATTTTTCTTTATTGACAAGCCCAGCTCATTGAAAGTGCAACCTAGTCATTGTTGAAGTATACACGTTTCAGTTTAAACGACTTGATGACAACACTGAAGGGCGTATCAGGCAGGTAACACTGCAACCTTTGACCTTTGATGATAAGCAATGCCCCATTGTTTTATGTAGAAACTCGGTGGCATCGGCAGTGGACAGTGCCCCTCCTGTGACCTAGTCGCTAGCGTCTGTCTGAACTTCCAATGTGACAGTTTTCCCAAATGACGTTAAATAGATACGGAGATAATTATTCATCACCAATCCAATTTAAATAAAAAGAGAAGAACGGCAGAAATGCGTATTTCAATTTATCCCCCAGCCTCTTCAAACACAGAATTTTGAAAAAAGTCAAACTGCCTGGACTTCACAAGAATGTATGAATCATAAACAATCTTAGGTATGCTGCCGATACAGACAGTGTTAACAGCAGAAAGCGAACAAGAGTTACAAGACCTAGTGGAACAAGTAAAGAGGCTTGGTGCACAGTGTGGCTTTGATATTTAAATTGACATCCTAGCAAGCGACAACTGTGATAATTAGCAGTTGAAAGGAAAGGTCATCAATCAACATCACAGTAAACGGGGAGATACTGGAACAAGTAACAAGTTTCTCTTATCTTGGACATGTAGTAACAGATGATAGCAGAAGTGAAATAGAAATCAAAAAGAGAATAGGAATGGCCAAAAAATTGTGTCAACATCATGAAATCAGTATAACATGTAGAGAGATTAACAACGCATTAAAATAGACATTAAATAGCAGACAATTGTACAGTTAGTGAAAAGTGGAGTAAACTTAAGGAAACTATTTATAAAACAGCTTTAGGGGTTTACGGCACTGTGAATCATAAGAGGCAGGACTGGTTTGCGGCAGACAGCCAGATACTGCAGCCCTTGATTGATAAAAAGAAGATAGCTCCCATAAGAAGCAAGGAAAGAACAACGCGTAACACTCTGAATGAGCTGAAGCAAGCTAGGAAGGACGTGCAAAAGGCTGCCAGGCAGTGGGCAAATGATTATTGGATCAAGTTATGTGAGTCAATTCAAATCGCAAGTGATAAGGGAAACATCAGAAGCATGTATGAAGGAATAAAGAAAGCCTGTGGTCCAGTGATCAAAAGAAGTGCGCCATTGAAAACCTTGCTTGGAGAAATCATAACTGATAAGAAACAGCAGATGGACAGATGGGTAGAGCACTATTTGGAGCTTTACTCAAGTGATACCAAGCTAGCGGATGATGCCCTCAACGCCATAGAGGCTCTACCAATTCTTGACCACCTGGACACACTTCCCACCATAACAGAAGTTAAGCGTGCTATAAATGAACTTGCATCTGGCAAGGCTCCAGGTAAGCATGGGATTCCAATAGTGGTTATCAGGAGTGGGCAAGACACACTCACTCTACAGATCCACCAGCTAATAGAGCTATTCTGGCGAGAAGGACAAGTCCCACAGGATTTCAAAGATTCAAGCATCATAACGCTGGACAAGAACAAGGGCGGTCGGAGCGACTGTAACAATTATAGGGGTATCTCACTTCTGTGTATTGTTGGGAAAGTATTTGCCAGAATTGTTCTGCGCAGACTTCAAGTCCTGGGAGATCAAGTCTACCCCGAATCATAGTGCGGCTTCCGACAGAACCGATCTACCATTGATATGATATTCTCAGTGCGACAAATGCAAGAAAAATGCCGGGAACAAAATCAACTACTGTTTATTGCCTTCATCGACCTCACAAAGACATTTGATTTGGTCAGTCGTGAGGGTCTGTTCAAAGCACTAAAGAAGATTGGCTGCCCACCAACTCTTGTGTCCATTGTGGAATCGTTCCACACAGGCATGAAGGGTATAATCAAGTTTGATGGTGCAACTTCAGAAGAGTTTGAAATCAAGAGTGGAGTTAAGCAAGGTTGTGTACTATCCCCCACCCTCTTTGGGATATACTTTTAACTTCTACTGAAATATACCTTTCGTGATCAGGATGTCGGTATATACATTCACTCACGCTCAGATGGTGGCCTCTATAATGCTCAGAGATTGAAGGCCAAGACCAAAATTAGGAGGGTACTAATCAGAGAGTTGCTTTTTGGGAATGATGCTGTAATTACGACCCACTCTGAGGAAGAATTACAACATCTGCTATCTGCATTCTCCAATGCTTGTTCTGAATTTGGTTTCACAATTAACAAAAAGAAGACACAGATTATGTCACAAGGTGCACATGTTGTACCATCAATCTTTATTGACGACGCCGAACTGGAGATAGTAGACCACTTTACATATCTAGGATCAGAGGTAAATAGCAAATTATCCCTAGATCAGGAAATCAACATCAGGATTGGCAAGGCAGCAACAACAATGAATATGTTAGCAAAAAGAGTCTGGAGAACAGGAAGCTTACTGCCAAAACAAAAGTGCTCATCTACCAAGCCTGTGTCCTTAGTACTGTTCTTTGTGGCAGTGAAACCTGGACAACTCACTTTTTTTAAGGAGATCTCAGGGTCGGCCTCTACTACGATACAAAGATGTGTGTAAGTGGGACATGATTGATACAGGCATTGATAATGCACATTGGGAGCAAGTCGCCGCTGAACGTGTTGCTTGGAGGGCAACTATCAGAAATGGAATAAAGACAAAGGAGAAAATGATTGCAGATAAAGCACACACAGAGCGTGAGAGACGTAAGATGGGTCATGATGGTGGAAATGAACATGTTTTCACACGCATCCATTGTGGACAAACATTTGCAGCGCAAATTGGCCTTACCAGCCACACTCGCCACCGCCATGGATCGTAGTTATTAAGCCTTTTTGAAGCACAATGTAACAAACTATCGTCTGTCAAGACGGAAAGGTGCCAATAATGATAGAAATTTTAAAAAAAGGCACGTTAAATATTTCGACCACATTAAAAGACACTTATAAAAACCATACTGCAAGGCAAAGTTGAAGGCAAACGAGCAAGAGGTAGACAACGATACAAGTGGGAAGATAACATGAAGAGATGGACGAACATCAATCTGACAGAATGTACAGTCGGGGCGAGAGACAGACAGTGTTTGAGATCCATTGCAGCCAACCTTCACTGTGGAGACGGTACCTGATTGATTGATTGATTGAATTTGATTTACTAACGAACGAACGAACTTTATTTTCAAAGGGTAACAAATTGGGCACTCAGGCCCGTCTTACATTCGGCCCTTCCAATCACTCATCTTTCGTGCATTCACATAAGGGAAAAAAAAATCATTGTCAAATTAATGTTGTAAACATAAGCAATGCATGTTACCATGTTATGAGACAAATCCCCCACCCACTGCCATGTAGTGACGGAGGCAAGAGTCAATGATTTAGAATTAGATACAAAAAATTGTGTCAAACGGAACAAGGAGAGTTAACCGAGAAGCGGACGAATGCACAAGTTGCTACATGACGTCACGGCGGACTACGTCACCATAGTCAGTCAAGTTTGGAAACATCATGGTGAAGGGCGGGCTCAATCACAACACCGAGAGATCAACACCAATATCCAACTGAAAGACGTTATGGACATGATATTTGATACTCCAACAAGAAGAGGAAACAAGGGCACAGTCTGCATTAAGGAGGACGATTGGCAGAGAGACGTTTAACGCAGAGAAAATGAAGAAAGTGTATTGCATCGTAACGTGCCGGTTGAATGTCAGCTGGAAGTCATGGAGTCAGCCCACACACAGAGCAGCGTAAGTTACATTGTCTAGGGATCAAGAACGTAAGGTAGTTACAGAGCGATGGACCACATGCGATGTACTTGTCATTTATTTAGGAAATAAAATGGAATCGAGATCGGCAGCTAACATAGAATATTTTTAAATAATTATTTATTATATTTTGACCGTCCCTCCCATTAACATGGAACGGTTCACATATTAGCCTGTGCGACCGATTACCATTAATAAAGTTTTTAATTGACGTGGAATACCATCGTTGCTGCAGTCATTTCCGCTGATATGGATTCTGGTTCCCGCTGATCTGCTATGTTGGTTGTTTGGACGGCGAGCGTGATTTAAGACACAAATATCTTAGCACCCACCCACTCACCCATCCCCTTTCCACCCGCGTGTCCCCCACATATAAATTCACCACCCAACCACACACATACCCACAGGAACATACATGCCCCCATCCATCCACCAGCCCACACTTAAAGCCACATACACCATCTCCCCATCTACACACACATCTCCCACCCACAATACATCCCTCCACACACACATCACCCACCCACCCATACATAAACCCAGGCACACATGCATGCATCCACCCATCCATCACCCACCCACACATCCCCCACCTTCACACATCTCCCCACCCACACACACACATCCTCCACCCATCCCATAACCTACCAACACTCACCCACCAACATATCCTCCACCACCCACTCAAACACCCCAACCACTCAGACAAACACACATCCCCCAACCACATATCCTACACCCATACACACATATTCCCGACAACTCAGTCTACACCTACCCACACACAAAATCCGCACCTACCCACACATCCCCTACTTACACACATCCCCCACCCACACATCCCGCACCCACACACACATCCCCCACACATCCCCAACCTACACACACTAACCCTCCCACACATCCTCCACCCACCTACTCGCCAACCACCCCCTCCCCCCTTCGATCTCTGATCCACACTCACACATACCTTAACTACACATCTCACCACCCATACACTCCCACATCCCAACACCCATACACACATCTCCACCCACCAACACATTCCTCATCCAAAAATACACACCTCCCACCCACACATACCCCACCACCCACATATACCCCACCAACACACATCCACCGCTCACACACATCTTCTCACCCACACACATTTCCCCCACCCATACACTCATCTCTCACACACATCCTCCCACTTACGTACTCATTCATCAACCACTCACACCCACACATCACCCACCCATCCATCAACATATGCATCTATCATCTACCCTCCCACCCACACACATCCAAACCACCCAGCCAAACACACATCCCCCATCCTCACATACATCCTTCATCCACCCGCATATCCCACACATTCCCCACCCCTCACACATCTCCCCTCCCACACAACACCCCACCCATAAACACATTCCCCCACACACATCCCCCCACATGCATTCCCCATACACATCCCCGCCCACACATCTCTCACCCACACACGCATTTTCCTACGCACCCACACATCCCCACCTACAAACATCCTCACCACCCACACATACATCCTCCACCCACTCACATTTACCCAATCCAAACTCACACACTCCCACCCACACAGACATATCCCATTCACAGACACACTCCCACACCCAACCCCCACACCCATCCCCACACCATCACACACCCATCCCCCAACCCACACAGATCTCGTACACACCCATTCACTCACCCAAATACCCACACCCCAATCCACCAACACCCACATACTTCCAACCATCCTCCCAAATATCCCCACACACACACACACACACACACACACACACACACACACACACACACATCCCTCATGCACACATCCCTCACACACACACACATCCCTCACACACACATACACACAATCCCCCACCGACCACACATCCCTTCACCCATCCACACATCACCCATCAACCCATACACATCCCCCAAACAGACAACCGCTCCACACATACATTCCCCCCCCCCCCCACACACACACACACACACACATCCCCCAAACAGACAACCCCTCCACACATACATTCCCCCTCCCCACACACACACACGCATACATGATGCCTCACATGATCACTGAAACTAATCAGAACAAACTCCCACACTTTACACACAGTTGAGAAACTGACGACTGTCGTGCGCATTCTCGCAAAAATTGTAAGAAATGGAGAAATAATTGTACATATACATTCTGTAACGTAAAAATTAGTGATGCAATTCAACTCTCTCTCTCTCTCTCTCTTTTCTCTCTCTCTCTCTCTCTCTCTCTCTCTCTCTCTCTCTCTCTCTCGCTCCCACTCACTAACTCTCCCACTCACATTACAGTAATGTTTTATTATACATGACAAAATCAAGTGGCATACAAATGATAATATGAAAGATGAGAATACACAAAAAATATGGAATGGCATGTTACAGGACATGCGTGCGCTCAACTCTCTCTCTCTCTCTCTCTCTCTCTCTCTCTCTCTCTCTCTCTCTCTCTTACACAGGCACACATACACACACACACACACTCTCTCACACTCATTAACTCTCTCTCTCTTTCTCACTCATACTCCCTAACTCTCTCACTCACTCCACAGTGATGTACATGTGTTCATATTGTAAATGGTAACATCAATTGACATTCAAATGATAATATGAACATGAGAATACACACAAAATATGGAATAGCATGTTACATGACATGCGTACGCTCAAATCTCTCTCTCTCTCTCTCTCTCTCTCTCTCTCTCTCTCTCTCTCTCTCAGAAACACAGAAACTCACAAACAATGCGCGCACACATCCACACACAAACACATCCATTCCCCCACTGTCTCTCTCTCTCTCTTTCTCGTTCGCTCACTCACGCGCTCTCTCTCTCTCTCTCTCTCTCTCTCTCTCTCTCTCTCTCTCTCTCTAACTCGCAATCACTCTTTCACCCATTAAGTCACTATCTCCATCTTTCATTCACTGTATATCACACTCTCTTTCACTCTCACTCTCACTCACACACAGACACACACCCTCACGCAATCAAATACAAACTCCCTCGCATACACACGAAAGCATATACACATACACACACGAGCATATACACAATATACGCACGCAAATAAAACATATACCCACACACACATCCACACCCATACACAATACCTTCACACACACACACACACACAAATACACACTCCCTCGCATACACTGCATGCATGCACACATACACACAAACATATGCACATACATACACGAACATACACATATATACACACGCACATACACGCAAATACACAAGCACATACATATAAACACATAAACACATGTACGCACACATAAACACACATATAAACATACTCACACACAAGCACACACACATACACACACTTACACTTAAACACCCATACGCACATTCAGACATGCACACACATACACTCACATACACACATGTAAACACACACATACACACATATGGACACACGTACACCCACCCACCCATCCACCCACACACTTACTCACACATACACGCTGCCTCACATAATCTGGCCCTCTCACTCACACTCACTCATTTACTCTCTAAACCACTCTAACTCACCCTCTTACTCGCACACACGGACAAGTACACAGACACACACACTCACCCACTCTCTCTCTCTCTCTCTCTCTCTCTCTCTCTCTCTCTCTCATTCACTTCTCATGCACTCTCTCACTCACCCACTGTCTCTCTCTTACACACTCACTCGCTCTCAAACTCACTCACACGCGCACATACACACATACTCACAAATTCTCCCCTTCACTCACTAACTCACTCTCCCTTACTCACTCGCTGGCTCTCTAACTCACACTCACTAACTCACTTTCTCACTCTCTCACACAGACAGGCAGACACAACACAACCTCTCTCTCTCTCACACTAACTCATTCTCTCGCTCAATCTCTCACACGTACGTGCACACAGACATTCACTTACTCTTTCATTCACGCAGGTACACGCACATATATACTCTCTCACTTTCTCTGTCGCATACTCACTCTCTCACTCACACTCTTTCTCATTCACTCTCTCACCCACTCTCTCACTGACACAGTGAAAAATGATAGTGAAAAAATGATACCAGTAGGTGACTTATGGAGGCATATAGTCGGTATGAAGTAAGTATTGAAAGAGTTTTCGGTTGAATGTGTAGGAACTCATTGGCGTTTTCAGATCTGGTGGAAGGCTATTCCACAAGTGAGCACCAGAATACGCGAAACAAGTTTTGTATAAGTCCAATCTAGGCTTAGGAACCTGTAATAAATTTAAGCGCTTACTGTTCATTGCATTAGATTAAATTAACGGTAGAAGATACTCTGGGGTATTTTCAGATATAATTTTATTCACTAATTTGGCTTTGTTAAAAAGGAATCGCTTTCCAAGTGGTAGAAGTCTTAGATGACTATATAAGTTATTACTTTCAGCGTTCTTTATGCCAGAAACTAGACGTATAGCGCGGTTTTGAAGCGAACACAGTCGTTTCATATTAGATTTAGGGCAACCATCCCAGACTGTGGAACAATAGTCGAGAGGTGATTGGATATAGGATAGGATGCATAGAATATTTTTCGTGTGCTTTCATCCAAGAAGTGCTGAATTTTAGCAAGTTGGTAAACTTTTTGTGCTATTCTCTTGGTGAGGACGTGAACATGAGAGCTCCAGTTTAAATGTCTGTCAATTAAAAGACCTAATGTTTTGTGTTCATTTACATTAACTATAGGTAACGTGTCCACGTGGAGATCGAGCGGTGCCCCAGGTTCTCCCACCTGTGACAATCTCTCGTGTGACAATCTCTCCTGTGACAATCTCTCTTGTGACAACAACAATCTCTCCTGTGACAACACATATCTCTCCAGTGATAACACGTATCCCTCCCGTGACAACACATGAATGTCAGTCGTGGTGCCAATGTTATCCAAACAATTTTTGACATTTCATTTAAACATTTTAAAAGCTAAATGCCATAATTCGTTGTTACATGATATAATTGATACCCTAATCATCTGCTATTATCAACCAAGGCATAACTACCTTAACTTTAACTTACATAACTTTAACTGGTAGTTATGCCTTATTATCAACTCAGGGGGTTTACAACAAATCTCTCACGGGAGAGATTTGTTGGCGACACTACTGAACTATTCCTGTTGCGTTTATTGTCTCTTTAACTGAGCTTATACTGAGTAATTTAGTATGCGTTCGCAAATTGCTTCATACATTATGGGGTGGAATTACTCGAAGGTATAGTCAAAACTAGCTGATCACACAGGGCGTGAAGTCAAAACTAACTCACCAAACAAGGCGTTTAGTCAAAACTAGTTGACCAAACAGGGCGTTTAGTCAAAACTAGTTGACCAAACAGGGGATTCAGTCAAACAATTCAGAAGGTTGCGTTTGCTGACAGATGGAGCCACACTTGGCACTTGTTGCAGGCAGGGAGATAACAATGTTGAGATAGTCCTATAACATAAACTATACGTGAAGAGATTTCGAGATGCACAAAGCGATATACGCCGGCTCCGTGGCCGAGAGGTTAGCAGCTTTCTCCGCTAACCCCGAATACTCTCGTCACGTGACGCGACGAGAATTAGCAGTGGTTCGAATCGCAAAAGTGACATATGAGAGTATGGAGCCGGTCGCTCAGAAAGTCGTGGCGTGCTGATGAGCGTAATCTAGCCTAGGAATCAACATACAGCTGAAAGATGCTGGTGTTGACCGCAATATCCTGTAACAGGATGGAAACGCGGGGAAAAAAAAACAAAAAAACAAAGCGATATGTTTTTCCCGTCATAAGTGCTTCATAAGTCAGCTATTAGCATCAGCGGTAGCAGTTTAAATCCGACAGCAAGAAAGTAGTGGGTTGTATGGGTTTATAAGCCGTGTCCTCTCACTTAGCCTCACCACTATACACCCCAAGCACGCCTTGTCCTATTTCTGGTTAATCTGGCGACATTAGACAGGTTCAAGTGTGTTTGTGGCTGTCTCCACGCTTGGCTTCCGTTTTCACGTGTAGCCATGGCCAGTTTCAGATGCATTAGGTAGCCTGTCGGTCCGGGACAGAGGGGGGTGCGACGGCCCCGGGCATCCAGCTGGGAGAGGGGCTTCCAGTTAGGGAGAGGGGGCAGCACAGTGCAGTCGGAGGGGAGGAGGAATGAATGAGGTAAAGAACAATTTAGGGGCATCCAATCAAGGGGTTGGCCCCGGGCATCAGAGAACCTCTGCACGCCATTGGTCCAAGAGGGGCAGTATGTAAGTAGTTTGTGAGGGGGAGGGGCGCGAAGTTCCAATCGATACTCAGTATCGCTGCACAGTTAGTTAACATGACTGTTGACAGTGTCGCTACACAGTTAGTTAACATGACTGTTGACAGTGTCGCTACACAGTTAGTTAACATGACTGTTGACAGTGTCGCTACACAGTTAGTTAACATGACTGTTGACAGTGTCACTACACAGTTAGTTAACACATAACAGTTGACAGTGTCGCTACATAGTTAGTTAACATGACTGTTGACAGTGTCGCTACACAGTTAGTTAACATGACAGTTGACAGTGTCACTACACAGTTAGTTAACACATAACAGTTGACAGTGTCGCTACATAGTTAGTTAACACATAACAGTTGACAGTGTCGCTACACAGTTAGTTAACACATAACAGTTGACAGTGTCGCTACACAGTTAGTTAACACATAACAGTTGACAGTGTCGCTACACAGTTAGTTAACATGACAGTTGACAGTGTCACTACACAGTTAGTTAACATGACAGTTGACAGTGTCACTACACAGTTAGTTAACACATAACAGTTGACAGTGTCACTACACAGTTAGTTAACATAACAGTTGACAGTGTTGCTACACAGTTAGTTAACATAACAGTTGACAGTGTCGCTACACAGTTAGTTAACATGACAGTTGACAGTGTCTCTTCACAGTTAGTTAACATGACAGTTGACAGTGTCGCTACACAGTTAGTTAACATGACAGTTGACAGTGTCACTACACATTTAGTTAACATGACTGTTGACAGTGTCGCTACACAGTTAATTAACACATAACAGTTGACAGTGTCGCTACACGGTTAGTTAACACATAACAGTTGACAGTGTCGCTACACGGTTAGTTAACACATGACAGTTGACAGTGTCGCTACACAGTTAGTTGACACATAACAGTTGACAGTGTCGCTACACAGTTAGTTAACATGACAGTTGACAGTGTCGCTACACGGTTAGTTAACATGACAGTTGACAGTGTCGCTACATAGTTAGTTAACATAACAGTTGACAGTGTCGCTACACAGTTAGTTAATATGACAGTTGACAGTGTCGCTACCCAGTTAGTTAACATGACAGTTGACATTGTCACTACACAGTTAGTTAACACATAACAGTTGACAGTGTGGCTACACAGTTAGTTAACATGACAGTTGACAGTGTCGCTACACAGTTAGTTAACATGACTGTTGACAGTGTCGCTACATGGTTAGTTAACATGACTGTTGACAGTGTCGCTACACAGTTAGTTAACATGACAGTTGACAGTATCGCTACACGGTTAGTTAACACATAACAGTTGACAGTGTCGCTACACAGTTATTTAACATGACTGTTGACAGTGTCGCTACAGTTAGTTAACACGTGACAGTTGACAGTGTCGCTACATAGTTAGTTAACACATAACAGTTGACAGTGTCGCTACACAGTTAGTTAACATGACAGTTGACAGTGTCACTACACAGTTAGTTAACATGACAGTTGACAGTGTCACTACACAGTTAGTTAACATGACAGTTGACAGTGTCACTACACAGTTAGTTAACACATAACAGTTGACAGTGTTGCTACACAGTTAGTTAACATGACAGTTGACAGTGTCTCTTCACAGTTAGTTAACATGACAGTTGACAGTGTCGCTACACAGTTAGTTAACATGACAGTTGACAGTGTCACTACACATTTAGTTAACATGACTGTTGACAGTGTCGCTACACAGTTACTTAACACATAACAGTTGACAGTGTCGCTACACGGTTAGTTAACACATAACAGTTGACAGTGTCGCTACACGGTTAGTTAACACATGACAGTTGACAGTGTCGCTACACGGTTAGCTAATATGATAGTTGACAGTGTCACTACAGACCAGTATAGAGTTAGTTAACACCTTGCAGTTGACATTGTCGTCACAGTAAGTTAACATAACAGTTGACAGTGTCGTTACAGTTAGTTAACACGTGACAGTTGACAGTGTCGCTACATAGTTAGTTAACACATGGCAGTTGACAGTATCGCTACACAGTTAGTTAACATGACAGTTGACAGTGTCACTACACAGTTAATTAACACGTGACAGTTGACAGTGTCGCTACATAGTTAGTTAACACATGGCAGTTGACAGTATCGCTACACAGTTAGTTAACATGACAGTTGACAGTGTCGTTACAGTTAGTTAACACGTGACAGTTGACAGTGTCGCTACATAGTTAGTTAACACATAACAGTTGACAGTGTCGCTACACAGTTAGTTAACATGACAGTTGACAGTGTCACTACACAGTTAGTTAACATGACAGTTGACAGTGTCACTACACAGTTAGTTAACATGACAGTTGACAGTGTCACTACACAGTTAGTTAACATGACAGTTGACAGTGTCGCTACACAGTTAGTTAACATGACAGTTGACAGTGTCACTACACATTTAGTTAACATGACTGTTGACAGTGTCGCTACACAGTTACTTAACACATAACAGTTGACAGTGTCGCTACACGGTTAGTTAACACATAACAGTTGACAGTGTCGCTACACGGTTAGTTAACACATGACAGTTGACAGTGTCGCTACACAGTTAGTTGACACATAACAGTTGACAGTGTCGCTACACAGTTAGTTAACATGACAGTTGACAGTGTCGCTACACGGTTAGTTAACATGACAGTTGACAGTGTCGCTACATAGTTAGTTAACATAACAGTTGACAGTGTCGCTACACAGTTAGTTAACATGACAGTTGACAGTGTCGCTACCCAGTTAGTTAACATGACAGTTGACATTGTCACTACACAGTTAGTTAACACATAACAGTTGACAGTGTGGCTACACAGTTAGTTAACATGACAGTTGACAGTGTCGCTACACAGTTAGTTAACATGACAGTTGACAGTATCGCTACACGGTTAGTTAACACATAACAGTTGACAGTGTCGCTACACAGTTATTTAACATGACTGTTGACAGTGTCGCTACACGGTTAGCTAATATGATAGTTGACAGTGTCACTACAGACCAGTATAGAGTTAGTTAACACCTTGCAGTTGACATTGTCGTCACAGTAAGTTAACATAACAGTTGACAGTGTCGTTACAGTTAGTTAACACGTGACAGTTGACAGTGTCGCTACATAGTTTGTTAACACATGGCAGTTGACAGTATCGCTACACAGTTAGTTAACATGACAGTTGACAGTGTCGTTACAGTTAGTTAACACGTGACAGTTGACAGTGTCACTACACAGTTAGTTGACACATAACAGTTGACAGTGTCACTACACAGTTAGTTAACACATAACAGTTGACAGTGTCGCTACACGGTTAGCTAATATGACAGTTGACAGTGTCGTTACAGTTAGTTAACACGTGACAGTTGACAGTGTCACTACACAGTTAGTTAACACATAACAGTTGACAGTGTCGCTACACAGTTAGTTAACATGACAGTTGACAGTGTCGTTACAGTTAGTTAACACGTGACAGTTGACAGTGTCGCTACATAGTTAGTTAACACATGGCAGTTGACAGTGTCGCTACACAGTTAGTTAACATGACAGTTGACAATGTCGCTACACAGTAAGTTAACATGACAGTTGACAGTGTCGTTACAGTTAGTTAATACGTGACAGTTGACAGTGTCGCTACATATTTAGTTAACACATGGCAGTTGACAGTATAGCTACACAGTTAGTTAACACATAACAGTTCACAATGTCGCTACACAGTAAGTTAACATGACAGTTGACAGTGTCGTTACACAGTTAGTTAACACATAACAGTTGACAGTGTCGCTACACAGTTAGTTAACATGACAGTTGACAGTGTCGCTACACAGTTAGTTAACATGACTGTTGACAGTATCGCTACACAGTTAGTTAACATGACAGTTAACATTGTCACTACACAGTTAGTTAACACATAACAGTTGACAGTATCGCTACACAGTTAGTTAACATGACAGTTGACAGTGTCGCTACATAGTTAGTTAACACATGGCAGTTGACAGTGTCGCTACACAGTTAGTTAACATGACAGTTGACAATGTCGCTACACAGTAAGTTAACATGACAGTTGACAGTGTCGTTACAGTTAGTTAACACGTGACAGTTGACAGTGTCGCTACATATTTAGTTAACACATGGCAGTTGACAGTATAGCTACACAGTTAGTTAACACATAACAGTTGACAATGTCGCTACACAGTAAGTTAACATGACAGTTGACAGTGTCGTTACACAGTAAGTTAACGCATTACACTTGACAATGTCGCTACACATTTAGTTAACATGACAGATGTACTAGGCAAGATTACGCTCAGTATTGAACCAGACATTACACCGGGTAAATAACAACAGGAAAGTTGTGTGACAGGGATGTGTAATGTCTCCAGATCTTGACTCCCTTTATAGTGAAAATATGAGGCATTTAGACGATATGAAAGGAGTTGCATTCGGAGGACAAAACACCAATAATATAAAATATGCGGACGATGCAGTATTGATTGCTGAAAATGAGCAAGATCTACAACATTTGGTGGAGGCGGTTATTATTCACAGTGCTATATAGGACCAATATTATTGTATGCGTGTGAAACATTGACAATTAAAAGACAAGCTGAGAAGCATCTGTGACAGCTTGGCCCACCTCTCAGATCGTTTTGTTACTAGATGGAGATAGCCCTCAGTAAACCCCTCTATGTATCCTGTATTAATTTTTATTTTTATCTATATTTTCCAATATTAGATAAAATCGTCTTTGGTTAGTGTATTTATATACATAAAACTATAGAGAGAGTTAAATACTATTTCTTCTTATAGTTAGAAGTAGATGTAGGGTAGAGTTCGTTTACAAGCCAAGAAATCCAGTCAGACTGAATTTTATATTCAGATTTGGCTGTGAATAATAATTTGGCCACAGGAAGGGAACTCTCCTGGATGAGAAGTTAACTTCCGGTAGCACCCTAACCTCTGCCATTTTTTTGCCAGCAACCTGGAGGGAGGAGCTATCAAGTCAATTGGCTAAAATTGAACACCTGTCTGTGTTTAAACATATTTTATTGCTGGCTCTTCTTAAGCCGAACAACAATCTAAAACATAGAAAAGCCAATGATAGTCTCCACTCCCGATAGGCCAGTCAAAATCTAGTTGCAGGGTGAGTTAATAATAATTTTGTTAAACATTTTTCTGTGTGTCAAAATGCCGGCAAAATCTACCGGCCATGCCGATCGATAATAGATACTATTAATTAAAACTAGTGTTAGTTAACTAATATTAGAATTAGGACCATGTTTGTGCCATGTGGCTTGCCGACAAGGGTAAAACGAAAAGCTCGTCACATGTGGCATTAAAAACATGGATAAATTACATTACGTGATTCTCGAAATTAGGTATCTGCCTGCGGAAGGACACCTGAGTTAGTCAGTAGACGATTAGAGTTAAGATAATTTAATTATGTGCTTAAACTTCGGAACTAGACGAAGTTCTCTAGAGAATATACTTATTAGTTGAAGGAATTAGTTCAGAGAGTGAATAAGTTACCATTAATTATTGTTTATTAATCTCTATCTTGCCCATAGTCAGATTACTACCATGTGGTCCAAGATGGCCCACTTAACAAAGTTCAAACCTTGGGGGAATTCTCCAACCCTAATATTGTTCTTGTATATAGTGAAAATAATCTTAAACCTAGCTAAGAAATCTTCTAGATAATTAATTATGTTTTAAGTAATATAAGGAAGACTTGCTAGTAGTACAACTCATAACTCTTTAAGTGAACTTGGGGTGTTTCATTGATTTTAATGGTTCACTCGTGTACATCATGAAGTTATAGTTGTTGTGTGTGATTTCATTTCATTCTATGGAATTCATCATGTGATGTTAATTCATCGTGTGGAGGGTAGTTTGTGTGTTTCCATACTTGGAAAATGATGTGTGGTGTTTCATCGATTTAATGGTTTGTTAATGTATATGTGACGTCGGAGTTGTGGCGTCTGAGTTCCATTCCATTGAAGTCATCCTATATGTACTGTTAAGTCATTATGTGAATTGTGGTTCATGTTTCCATGATTAATCGTGACTTAGAATATATATTTGGAATGTGGTCTTTGAAGTAGAGCATTGTGATTGTACATGTTTGATCTAAATGTCAGCAGAGAGAATAGGATATCATTTGTGTGCTGTTTCCATTAGATCAGTGTGCTGTTGTAGATTTCAGATAAGGAATCAACCTGTAAATTTAAATAATACATGCTATGAAAATTTATGAGACAAGCATGCCATGCAGGACATGGCCAAAAGAATTTACAATTCTGTCTTGAAGGATTATTCACTCCTCCTCACTGTCATTCACAGAGCCTGCACCCTGATCATCTGTAGCCGTAGTCACGACCGGTGATTGAGCTACGAACCACTCACTTGATGCAGCAGAGAGTGGAGTCCATACCACGATCCAGTCAGCACTGCCAGCTTACCATCCAGGAGACTAAGGATTATCAGATGAGTGGCTACCCACCCGTTTGCCACTGCACAGCAATCCTAATTTGTCCGCTATTGGCTAAGAGTCTATGATTATATCCTCTAGCTGAACATTATCTGGTCAAGATTTCAGGGATCTGCGTATCTCTTATGTGTCAGTGAGTTCCCAGTGGGGCTCACGTAGTGTTCTTTAGGATTAAACGTTATGTTATATTTGTACTTTTAACAACTGCGTCTGTCATTATAGAATTAGCATCATCAGATTGTGTGACGAGTGAAAGGACTACATCTATACGTATCATTCTGTCTTATCTCCTGTTGTGTGAGAATACATTAGGCAGTGGGGGCTCATTTTTTTCATCCAGGCACGTTAGCAGGAATCTCTTGACATACTGTCTTCGTTTGTTAGCACAGTTCGTCGTCATAACTTTCCGCCTGGCACTGTTTAGAAGTAGTGATCCATTCTGGGACTTTGATAATCATTCTTCTAGAATTGCGAGCCATTTGATCGCTTCTTCAGCAGTGGTTAGATTCTCTATTTGTAGAAGTCTATTTAGTATCTACTTTGATCCAATTCCATCCTAGTAGAATACGTTACGCGACAGCATCTAATGGCGGCGGACATGTGGTTTTTGAGAAAAATACAAAGAATTCCATGGGCGAACAGGTAATCAGATGAAACAGTCCTTCTAGAGACAAATGAAAAACAGAGAATGAATGGAGAAATAGATGTTAGATGTAGGCAGTCAGGATGTTTTGGACATGTTATGAGAATTATCATCAGTGACAGAAATACACTTACACTGGTACCTTTCCGGGTACTTTTGCTTTCTTTCACCCCAAACAAACTTTGCCAGCTATATTTAGAGTCGCCAGCTATATTTAGCGCCGACGGTGATCTCCTCTGTGTTCGGGTGGAGTGCGTGTCAGTGCGTTTCAATTGCCCCACACCACAGTGTTGTTTCTTTGGGCTGTGGCAACCGTTTCTGTCTCCCTTCGATCCTCATTTGCATCGGTCCTGCAATCACTTTCCGGTTAGGGTTAGGGGGTAGGGTTAGGATTAGGGTTAGGGGTAGGATACACACACTAACCCTATCCCCTAACCCTAACCCTAACCCTAATCCTATCCCTAACCCTAACCGGAAAGTGAAAGAATAGCGCACCACCGCCGCCGCATTGAATTGCGCACCGAGCTACGGCGCAACACACGGAAACCCCCTGAATGTTCGGCGCAACACAGGGAAGCCCTGGATGTGACGTCATACCTTGGGATTCCCTTTTGTTTGGGGTGAAAGAAAGCAAAAGTACCCCTTTCCGTCTTGACAGACGATAGTTTGTAAGATTGTGCATCAAAATATTAAAAAAATATATATATATATATAAAAAAGCATAATAACTATAACCCATGGCGGTAACCAGATGGAGTTATACCTTTCCATAGCATACAGTCTGGGCTGAATTGTAGATAGTATATGTTGCCCAAGCAGCATGATCCCTCTCTCGGCCTACCTAATTTAGTCCAGAGAAAAGGTAACACCAATACATCTGGGACAAGACAAGCTGCAGAAGCTGCCAGATCAGGAAAGCAATGTTCTAACTGTCGGAGCTTCTATCCTAGACCAGTTGCTGACCAAGGTTTAGGGCCAGGTCTGCCCTGACATTTAGTCTTTAGGTTTCATTTCTTCGCACTAGGGTAAGAGTGGCAAAAATACAGCAGAAAACAATAAAACAACTAACTAACCACCTCAATTATTATATTTCTAACGGTTGAACAGGGGCAGCCTAATATGTTCTGCGGGGCTGCTTTTGGTTTAACTTTACAAATGGGACAAAGAGGAGCTTTTTGTGTGGTTTTCGCTAGCACAGAAACGGAGCAATATGGGGTGACCCGTTGCCGCGAAGTTGAAACTGGGTCTAACGACTAATGACAAACAAAGAAACAAGTCATAATGGTTTAGAAGAAAAAGTGGAAAACAAGTCATGAGCTACCAGCACAAAGATGAACACAGGAGTTTAGAGACACCCTCACCATCATTATGTGCCGTGTTAAACGGCCTAGGTGTTCATGTTTCTTCACAGATTTCCATGTCCTCGACCAATCCTACTGCATACATCCCCCACGCCACCGTCATGGAACACAGAGCATCATGTCTCTCTGTCCTCCTCCGTCCCTTCCATCGCCGATCTTTCCAGTCCTCACAATGTCCTCTAATGTCCCTCTTCTCATTACCTTTCCATTACTCACCATGTCCTCTAATATCCGTCTTCTAAGTTAGTTAGTTAGTTAGTTAGTTAGTTAGTTAATAGTTAGTAGTTAGTTAGTTAGTTAGTTAGGTAGTTAGGTAGTTAGTTAGTTAGTTAGTTAGTTAGTTAGTTAGTTAGTTAGTTAATAGTTAGTAGTTAGTTAGTTAGTTAGTTAGGTAGTTAGGTAGTTTGTTAGTTAGTTAGTTAGTTAGTTAGTTATTTGGTTAGTCAGTTACTTAGTTAGTCGCGGTTCCAACTTTACGGCAACGGATCGTTCCCATTATGCTTCTTTCCTGTGTCCGTAAATATCACACAAAATGCTCCCCACTGTCCAATATGAAAAGTGGAACAGACAGAAGTATCGGCAAGCCAACAGCCCACACAGGTACACTGTGTATAATGCCGCCGCCAGAATGCCAACACAAAAGTCCTCCACGAAAAATACAGTTCATCCACGATGGGTTCGGCAGTGACCAGAAAGACTTCACTGACCCGGGTTTTATCCAACATGGCTCGGTCTCTTTCCGCAAGGCGACCTGCCGAAAGCGCCGTACAAAGCACGAACTCCGTAGCTCCAGCGACAACTTTCACGAGTCTCCTGAAAAATGCTCTCGTGAGCCGAAAAGGCAAACCGGTAAATTCAGTGACAGCTGGCCGCCATTGTTCCAAACATGCAATTCACTGTACAAACAACAACGGACAGATGTAAAAGCATTCCACAATAATATCACAGCTCACAGTGTCATGCCACGCACTCACTCAGTAGCAGGGCGATTTAACCATGTACTACCAGTCAAACATGAGGAAAATGCGTATGCCAACCATAGCCACAAGCATAAACACTCCCGAGGCCTTAACGGTTCAATGGCTATTCGCCATTTTGGGGACCGGAAGTCCCTCTTCTCATTACCTTTCCAATCGTCACGATGTCCTCTAATGTCCCTCTTCTAATTACCTTTCCAGTCCTCACCATGCCCTCTAATGTCCCTCTTCTAATTACCTTTCCAGTCGTCACGATGTCCTCTAATGTCCCTCTTCTCATTGCCTTTCCAGTCGTCACGATGTCCTCAAATGTCCCTATTGTAATTACCTGTTCAGTCGTGACGATGTCCTTTAATGTCCCTCTTCTCATTACCTTTCCAGTCGTTACGATGTCCTCTAATGTCCCTCTTCTCTTTACAAGACTGAAGAACACCCAGACACGACAACACAAGGAGCAAGAGAACTGGCGAAGGATACAGAGTCTTCCTTGGGGCTGGGATGAGAGCGAGGTTCTGTAAAGAACTTGGCACCTGACGATGATAGTAAGTTTGTTGGCGATGCCCGTTCACACTGCAGTGGCCTCAGCCTGTCCATGATGTGACATACAGGAAACACCAGCAAGAAGTTCACTAGCTAGAACTGAACACAACAAACGCATGTTGATATGTGGTAAATATTGTATTTCCTTGCGCAAAAGTATATATATATATATATATATATATATATATATATATATATATATATATATATATATATATATATATATATACACAGATATATTGCTGCTCCCGCCGTTTGTTAGATGCTCGCTATAGCTGGTGAAATTACAGAAATATGTCTTGGCCTGTAGCAGTGATGTCTTGTTACATCGGCGATCTGGTAGCTCTGCCATCTCTGTCTTAACCTGAAGAAGATCATGTTACAGGGTGATTGTATGATTGTGCAATCGCCGTCTTCTTCTTGATAGAGGAAGAAGAAGGGGGGGGGGGGGGGGGGGGAGAGAGAGAGAGAGAGAGAGAGAGAGAGAGAGAGAGAGAGAGAGAGAGAGAGAGAGAGAGAGAGAGAGAGAGAGAGAGAGAGCAAAATGTAGAGGTAGAGAGAGAGTAAAGTTCATATTAATGTCAGTTCGTATTAATGTCTAAGAGATATATTACGTTTGCGTGGGGTTTTCAGAGACACTCCCAGTTTTTAATGAAACAATAGATATCCCGACAAATACTTCAGGACGCCCTATCGTCCCGGTTTTTGTTCCCTGTCAAATTAAAGATTCAATGAAATCAAACACATTATCAGTGGGTGTGACTGAGGTTTATGAAACAGATAGTGTGCGGAAGACGACATAAGGTGGCCGTGGAGTGACTGAAGACATGTCAGGAAGCTGAGGGACACGGATGATGGCATGAGGCAGCCGTGGAATGACTGAAGACATTTCAGGAAGCAGAGGGACACGGATGATGGCATGAGGCAGCCGTGGAATGACTGAAGACATGTCACGAAGCAGAGATGATGGCATGAGGCAGCCGTGGAATGACTGAAGACATTTCAGGAAGCTGAGTGACACGGATGATGGCATGAGGCAGTCGTGGAATGACTGAAGACATGTCAGGAAGCTGAGGGACACGGATGATGGCATGAGGCAGCCGTGGAATGACTGAAGACATTTCAGGAAGCTGAGGGACACGGATGATGGCATGAGGCAGCCGTGGAATGACTGAAGACATTTCAGGAAGCTGAGGGACACGGATGATGGCATGAGGCAGCCGTGGAATGACTGAAGACATTTCAGGAAACTGGGGGACACGGATGATGGCATGAGGCAGCCGTGGAATGACTGAAGACATTTCAGGAAGCTGAGGGACACGGATGATGGCATGAGACAGCCGTGGAATGAATGAAGACATGTCAGGAAACTGAGGGTCACGGATGATGGCATGAGGCAGCCGTGGAATGACTGAGGACATTTCAGGAAGCTGAGGGACACGGATGATGGCATGAGGCAGCCGTGGAATGACTGAATACATTTCAGGAAGCTGAGGGACACGGATGATGGCATGAGGCAGCCGTGGAATGACTGAAGACATTTCAGGAAGCTGAGGGACACGGATGATGGCATGAGACAGCCGTGGAATGACTGAAAACATTTCAGGAAGCTGAGGGACACGGATGATGGCATGAGGCAGCCGTGGAATGACTGAAGACATTTCAGGAAGCTGAGAGACACGGATGATGGCATGAGGCAGCCGTGGAATGACTGAAGACATTTCAGGAAGCTGAGGGACACGGATGATGGCATGAGGCAGCCGTGGAATGACTGAAGACATTTCAGGAAGCTGAGGGACACGGATGATGGCATGAGGCAGCCGTGGAATGACTGAAGACATTTCAGGAAACTGGGGGACACGGATGATGGCATGAGGCAGCCGTGGAATGACTGAAGACATTTCAGGAAGCTGAGGGACACGGATGATGGCATGAGACAGCCGTGGAATGAATGAAGACATGTCAGGAAACTGAGGGTCACGGATGATGGCATGAGGCAGCCGTGGAATGACTGAGGACATTTCAGGAAGCTGAGGGACACGGATGATGGCATGAGGCAGCCGTGGAATGACTGAATACATTTCAGGAAGCTGAGGGACACGGATGATGGCATGAGGCAGCCGTGGAATGACTGAAGACATTTCAGGAAGCTGAGGGACACGGATGATGGCATGAGACAGCCGTGGAATGACTGAAAACATTTCAGGAAGCTGAGGGACACGGATGATGGCATGAGGCAGCCGTGGAATGACTGAAGACATTTCAGGAAGCTGAGAGACACGGATGATGGCATGAGACAGCCGTGGTATGACTGAAGACATGTCAGGAAGCAGCTGAGGGACACGGATGATGGCATGAGACAGCCGTGGTATGACTGAAGACATGTCACGAAGCAGAGGTGATGGCATGAGGCAGACATGGAATGACTGAAGACATGTCACGAAGCAGAGGTGATGGCATGAGGCAGCCGTGGAATGACTGAAGACATTTCAGGAAGCTGAGAGACACGGATGATGGCATGAGGCAGCCGTGGAATGACTGAAGACATTTCAGGAAGCTGAGAGACACGGATGATGGCATGAGGCAGCCGTGGAATGACTGAAGACATTTCAGGAAGCTGAGGGACACGGATGATGGCATGAGACAGCCGAGGTATGACTGAAGACATGTCAGGAAGCTGAGGGACACGGATGATGGCATGAGACAGCCGTGGTATGACTGAAGACATGTCATGAAGCAGAGGTGATGGCATGAGGCAGCCATGGAATGACTGAAGACATGTCACGAAGCAGAGGTGATGGCATGAGGCAGCCGTGGAATGACTGAAGACATTTCAGGAAGCTGAGAGACACGGAAGATGGCATGAGGCAGCCCTGGAATGACTGAAGACATGAGACAGCCGTGGAATGACTGAAGACATGAGACAGCCGTGGAATGACTGAAGACATGAGACAGCCGTGGTATGACTGAAGACATGAGACAGCCGTGGTATGACTGATGACATGTCAGGAAGTTGTTGAGGATTTCCACAAATTGACACGAGCTACCAGGTTGACTCAGTCTGTACATAATACCAGATATGCCCTGGAGAGTAAAGGCGGCACAGCATCACCCGACTGTCGCTTGTTTTATACAATTTTGGTTCTTGCACCAAATGCGTAATACACTCTAAAATGTGTAAAAGGCTTTAACTTAACAAGCTGGTAAAGGAGTAAGGACCTGTTAGGGAGACTGGTGAAGGAGTTGAGACCTGTCAAGGAAGCTGGTGAAGGAGTAGAGACCTGTCAAGGAAGCTGGTGAAGGAGTAGAGACCTGTCAAGGAAGCTGGTGAAGGAGTTGAGACCTGTCAAGGAAGCTGGTGAAGGAGATGAGACCTGTCAAAGAAGCTGGTGAAGGAGATGAGACTTACCATAGAAGTTCTTGCAGGTAGGGAAGCCTGGAGGTGGTGGCGGCCAGAGAGGATAGGACTCGTTCAACAACGCCGCCATGCCGTCGGTCATGTGTAGCTCGATGTGGCAGTGGATGATCCACAGCCCTGGGTTGTCGGCCTGCAGGGTTTGACAATAGACAATACAGAAACATATACAGTGGCAGTGGATGATCGACAGCCCTGGGTTGTCGGCCTGCAGGGTTTGACAATAGACAATACAGAAACATATACAGTGGCAGTGGATGATCCACAGCCCTGGGTTGTCGGCCTGCAGGGTTTGACAATAGACAATACAGAAACATATACAGTGGCAGTGGATGATCCACAGCCCTGGGTTGTCGGCCTGCAGGGTTTGACAATAGACAATACAGAAACATATACAGTGGCAGTGGATGATCCACAGCCCTGGGTTGTCGGCCTGCAGGGTTTGACAATAGACAATACAGAAACATATACAGTGGCAGTGGATGATCCACAGCCCTGGGTTGTCGGCCTGCAGGGTTTGACAATAGACAATACAGAAACATATACAGTGGCAGTGGATGATCCACAGCCCTGGGTTGTCGGCCTGCAGGGTTTGACAATAGACAATACAGAAACATATACAGTGGCAGTGGATGATCCACAGCCCTGGGTTGTCGGCCTGCAGGGTTTGACAACAGACAATACAGAAGCATATACAGTAACAGTGATCACATCTTCTGCTCGTTCGCTCCATCATTCCCGCTAGGTCTCCATAACACCGGTTGAGGTAGTCCCTTCCCTTCCCCGTGGTCTGACCTTCCCAGCAAGTTTTATTTGTTTTGTTGTTGTTGCATATCCCGTACAGGACGTTGCAGTCAACATCAGCATTTTTCAGCTGCTGTTGATGTACTAGGCAAGATTACACTCATTAGTTTGCCATTGATTTCTGATCGACCGGCTCCAATACCCCTAAGTTACCAACGCTGTGAGAACCGCTACCGAATCTCGCGCAGGTTACGTTACTCACAAGAACATACGGGATTACGGAGAAAGACGTTAACCCCTAGGCTAGGGAGACCGGCCCCAAAACGTTAGTCAATCGCATTTCCTTTACAGCACATCACAGTCAACCCCAAAATGTTTTGGCAGTTGGTGATGTTTGGCGTGTTTACGTTCGGTAGTTTACCATTTCTTTGTGAACGACAGGCACTCATACCATTGTATGAATACCAACACTAGGCGGGCTGCTTCCAAATCGCCCGCAGCTGTGTTTCGAACGCGGTACGTGGGATTACGAATTGCGCCAGTAACATCTTCGCCACGGGGTTATGACAGCCAGTTTATAACAGGGATCCCAGACGATCAGCGCGTATGATGACTTATAATGGAGTGAATGAACCGGATGTGTGGTTATGGCGGGTCAAAGGACTAAAGGTCAATGACGTCACAAGCCGAGGGATTGGTCTAGCTACCCGAGGGGAAAACACCCGTTTAGGGGGGGGGGGGGGATGTGAGCCAACGGCCAAGTAGGGATAAGTAGTGGGCTAACCTACTTGGGGTGAGGGTGACGTTGGGCCCGGGGGGGGGGGGGGGAGTTGTCTTTTAAATGAAACTGTTGGACATTGAGGCCGTGAGGGGAGTGCGAACCCAACTGGAAAATGAGACGGTTTTCCAAAGTCTTACGATCACGTTCGTGAGATGTGCAAGGTTTGATGGCAGTGACCTGTTATGTCGGCCACGCCATAGTGTCAATACTGTTAGAGTGTATGGATACAAAGATATGAGTGCAGGTCGTTCAGAAAGCAATGGCAAACTACTGAACGTAAACTTTCCAAGAAATCGTCCCAGACGTTATCACCCCCTAACATTTGATAAAGATGATCGATGCGTTTGTACCTGACAATTTATATTACATCGGAGCGCCAACATTGACAACATTCAAACCTGACAGTCGGACTGCCAACAGTGACAACATTCAAACCTGACAGTCGGACTGCCAACAGTGACAACATTCAAACCTGACACTCGGACTGCCACACTGTAGTGAGTAAAGGTGAAACTAGCGCCAGATCAATAGCACTGTCCTCATCGCCTGGACGGCTTGCTGTCCTGGTGACACAGCCACTGTTGATACAAACCAGGTCGATGGTTTCCAGTGCAGTCTCGAGCTCCTCCCCTTGTGTATTGGAGGAAGTGTTTCCCCATGATCTGCCTTTAGCGTTGAAGTCACCACAGAAAATAACATTCCTCTCGTGGCCTAATATGCCACTTAAGCACTGCCACTTCTGTGCGTCCACACTGGCATTGCGGGCATAAACATTAACCAACACGAATGGTGTACTGGAATGAACTCTCAACGCCTGTATTTGTATATCGTCACTGTCCCAACTGGACATGTCTAGCTCTGACGCCACCATGCTGTCGCGAACGAGAATCGCCGTTCCCAGATGTCGTATGTTGTAGAAACATTTGAAGCCGGCAATTCGGAGTGGCTGATCGCCCAGTCTCGTCTCCTGGAGTGCTACAATGTCGTTCCTGTAAACTAGGGTTTCTAAAATAGAGCCCCGTTGTTTTACACTGGCACAGTTCCAATATAGAATACGGATGTTCCTGAGTCCTAGACGGTGACACTTGAGTCTAAAACGCCTCAAACCACCGCGCTCACCTTTACTCACTACAGTGTGTAGATGGGGTGTCCTAGGACACCATGGCAGCGACCACCACCCTTGCAGCATATTGGTGGAGAAAGGCAGAACCAGGCAGCACAAGCTAAAGGTAAAGACGTTCCAGTATGACAGTACAGGGCAAGATGTGGTGAGTAAAATAAGACGTGACAAGCGCAGAACGTTTCAGGGCAGGAAAAAAAGCTGGGAGCAGCCACCGTGGTGGAGTTTCGAGGTGGATAAGGTTTGGGTGGATAAGCGTAGTGCTGTAAGGAGATGGCAAAATGCCAAGAAGAACAGAGCTGGTCATCCTAGTCCCTGCTTGCACTTAGAAAGAGAGATGCACACAAAAGTAAGCTATTTCAAAAAACTGGTCACGGTGGTTAAAAGGGAAAAATGGGCAGAGGTGTGTCAAAGGGTAAGCACAGACAAGTCACTGAAATTGTTCTGGCGACTACATAAAAGCATGAGTGGTGTAGTCAAGAATAAGAGCATTTCTGACTTCCAAGGTGCTGACCTCATCTGGCAGAGGACTGACGAGGACAAGGGCAAAGCCCTCTTTGAACGCTACCTTGAGCAGAGCAAGCAGACAGACATGGGAGGTCGAAATCTGGCCAAGGAGGTCACCTCAGACAGATGCAAGGCCCAGAACACTTCGGATGAAGACACAGTGACAGTGAAAGAAATCAAGGCTGTGCTTCGACGATCAAAAAACAGTGCTCCAGGTCCTGATGGCATAAGATACGACGACATAAATAGGTGTACCGACATACATACATACACTACATTGGCACCTTGCCGTCTTGACAGACGATAGTTTGTGCTTTAAAAGGCATAATAACTTTTAACTATGGCGGTAGCGAGTGTGACTGATAAGGCCAATTTGCGCTGTAAATGTCCGTTCACAGTGGGTGCATGTGAACACGTGGTCATTTCCACCATCATGCACCATCTTACGTCTCAAACGCTTGGTGTGTGACTTTTCTGCAATAATTTTCTCCTTTGACTTTATTCCATTTCTGATATTTGCCCTCCATGCAACACGTTCAGTGGCGACTTGCTCCCAATGTGCATGATCAATGCCTGTATCAATCATGTCCCGCTTACACACATCTTTGTATCGTAGTAGAGGCCGACCCTGAGATCTCTTACCCATCTGTAATACACCAAAAAAGATATCCTTTGGTATTCTACCATCATCCATCCGCCTAAGATGTCCTATCCATCTAAGTCTACGAAGACTGAGCATGGAATAAACTGTCACACAACCTGATCTTTCCAATACTTCAGTATTTGTGATTTTGTCTTGCCACTTAATACCAAGAATTCTTCGCAGACACCGCATATGAAAGCTGTTTAAATTGTTCTCTTGGTGTGAGTAAGTTGTCCAGGTTTCACTGCCATAGAGAAGAGTACTAAGGACACAGGCTTGATAGACAAGGACTTTTGTTTTGGCAGTAAGCTTCCTGTTCTCCCAGACTCTTTTTCTTAACCTGTTCATTGTTGTTGCTGCCTTACCAATCCGGATGTTGATTTCCTGATCTAGGGATAATTTGCTATTTACCACCGATCCTAGATATGTAAAATGATCTACTATCTCTAGTTCGGCGTCGTCAATAAAGATTGATGGTACCCCATGTGCACCTTGTGACATAATCTGTGTCTTCTTTTTGCTAATTGTTAAACCAAATTCAGAACAAGCATTGGAGAATGCAGATAGTAGACATTGCAATTCTTCCTCAGAGTGGGTCGTAACTGCAGCATCATCTGCAAAAAGCAACTCTCTGATCAGTACCCTCCTAATTTTGGTCTTAGCCTTCAATCTCTGAGCATTGTAGAGGCCGCCATCTGAGCGTGAGTGAATGTATATACCACCATCCTGATCACGAAATGCATATTTCAGTAGAAGTGAAAAGTATATTCCAAAGAGGGTGGGAGCTAGTACACAACCTTGCTTAACTCCACTCTTGATTTCAAATTCTTCAGAAGTTGCACCATCAAACTTGATTATACCCTTCATGCCTGTGTGGAACGATTCCACAATAGACAGAAGAGTTGGTGGGCAGCCAATCTTCTTTAGTGCCTTGAACAGACCCTCACGACTGACCAAATCAAATGCCTTTGTGAGGTCGATGAAGGCAATAAACAGTGGTTGATTCTGTTCACGGCATTTTTCTTGCATTTGTCGCAATGAGAATATCATATCAGTGGTAGACCGGTTCTGTCGAAAGCCACACTGTGATTCGGGGTAGACTTGATCTCCTAGGACTTGAAGTCTGCGCAGAACAATTCTGGCAAATACTTTTCCAACAATACACAGAAGTGAGATACCCCTATAGTTGTTGCAGTCGCTCCGATCGCCCTTGTTCTTGTACAGTGTTATGATGCTTGAATCTTTGAAATCCTGTGGGACTTGTCCTTCACGCCAGCATAGCTCTATTAGCTGGTGGATCACACTAGTGAGTGTGTCTTGCCCACTCCTGATAACCTCTATTGGAATCCCATCCTTACCTGGAGCCTTGCCAGATGCAAGTTCATTTATAGCACACTTAACTTCTGTTATGGTGGGAAGTGTGTCCAGGTGGTCAAGAGTTGGTAGAGCCTCTATGGCGTTGAGGGCATTATCCGCTAGTTTGGTCTCACTTGAGTAAAGCTCCAAATAGTGCTCTACCCATCTGTCCATCTGCTGTTTCTTATCAGTGATGACTTCTCCAGTCAAGGTTTTCAATGGTGCACTTCTTTTGATCACTGGACCACAGGCTTTCTTTATTCCTTCATACATGCTTCTTATGTCTCCCTTATCACTTGCGATTTGAATGGACTCACATAACTTGATCCAATAATCATTTGCACACTGCCTGGCAGCCTTTTGCACATCCTTCCTAGCTTGCCTTAGCTCACTCAGAGTGTTACGCGTTGGTCTTTCCTTGTTTCTTAAGAGAGCTTTCTTCTTCTTATCAATCAAGGGCTGCAGAGTCTCGCTGTTGGCCGCAAACCAGTCCTGCCTCTTATGATCCACAGTGCCGTAAACCTTTACGGCAGTTTTACAAAGAGTTTCCTTAAGTTTATTCCATTTATCATTTACTGTAAAATTTTCTGGTGTATCAGTGAAAGCGTCTTCAAGTTGCTGTTGAAACTGAAAGCACTTTTCAGGATCATGAGTGTTAATAATATTAATCCTGGGGCTAGATTTGTGTTTAGCTGTGTAGATTCTCTTTGGTCTCAGTCTAACCCTTGCAACAACCAAAGAATGATCCGTATCACAGTCAGCACTGTGGTAACTACGAGTCAATGATATATGGTTCAGATGTTGTCTCCGTGTGATGATGAAGTCCAGCTGGTGCCAATGGCCGGATCTTGGATGTTTCCATGTGACCTTATGCATCTCTTTTGTTTTAAAAAAAGAGTTTGTAATACATAGGTCATTACTGGTGCAGTGTTCCAGCAGCCTTTGCCCATTTTCATTCATGCGACCGATGTTGTATTTTCCAAGGCACACTGGCCATGAACTCGAGTCCTTGCCCACACGAGCATTGAAATCACCGAGCATATAAATGTAGTCGGATTTTGGAACTGCCTTGATCACAGAGTCTAACTCCTCATAGAACAAATCCTTCACATCATCAGAGGAATCGAGTGTCGGTGCATATGCAGTAATAATGGTGGCAAACCCACAAGAGGTTGCCAAGCGCAGGGATAATAGTCTTTCATTTCCTCCTGCTGGAATTTCAATCATTCCCAGTAGCGAATTCTTTACTGCAAAGCCCACACCGTGTTGCCTTTTTTCTGCCTGCCCTTTACCCTTCCAGAAAAAGGTGTAGTTGTTTTCCCTGAGTGACCCTTCCTCAGCGAGGCGAGTCTCCTGCAGGCCAGCAATATCAATGTTAAGACGATTGAGTTCGGCATCAATCACAGCCGTTTTTCTCACATCGTCAATATTGGTCAAGTCAGTGGAAAATCCTGGACACATGGTTCTCACGTTCCAGGTTGCAAGCCGTAGCTTGAGGTTTCTATTTATATTTTTGTTTGTACCTGGTGCATTGGTTTTACAGCCTGCGATTCAGATTTTGTCCTAGCCCCAAGCACCCATTGAAGCAGGCAGGCTGTGGCGGATCAGCACCCAATTGGCTGGGGGCTGCCCAGCTTGAGGCGGGCGGTAGCTGATCAGTGACACCTATAGGTGTCTCCCACCGTCAGAGGCAACGCGTGGCGCCCCATGTCTACGCCAACTGACAAGGACTTATAACCCGTAACAGTTGCCTCTCGCTTTGATTCCGAGACCAGTTAAGACCAGGGATGGAGTTATTGCCTCTCCATAGCACAAAGCCTGGGCTAAAATATAGAGATCATGTGTTGCCCATGCAGCATGATCCCTCTCTCGGCCTGCCTAGTTCACTCCAGAGGAAAGGTAACACCCCTACATCTGGAACAAGACAAGCTGCAGAAGCTGCCGGATCAGCAAAGCAATGCTCTAACTGTCCGCCTGTCGGAGCTTCGATCCTAGACCAGTCGCCAACCAAGGCTTAGGGCCTGGTCTGCCCTGCCATGACAATTTTGTCTTTAGCTTGCATTTCCTCGCACCAGGGTAAGGCTTGTACCCTCCCAATTGCGCTCTTCCGCCCGAAGCCGTTGGCACAATGTGGGGTGTCGGGTTTGGTAAGCGCCGCCCAACGTTCGGCGCTAACAGAAACCAGGTAGTACCGTCTACTGTTATACGGTAGCTCAGTCATATCTGACTAAGACCTGACTTCAAATAGAAGCAAATAGCAAATACTGAAGCAAATACTGCACACATTACATAAAGCATATAATGCACACATGACATGAAGCATATAACGCACACATGACATGATGCATATAACGCACACATGACATGAAGCATATAAGGCACACATGACATGAAGCACATAACGCACATATGACATGAAGCAAATACCGCACACATAACAGGAAGCATATAACGCACACATGACATGAAGCACATACTCCACACATTACATGCGGCAAATACTGCACACATGACATGCGGCAAATACTGCACACATGACGTGAGGCAAATGCTCCACACATGACATGAAGTAAATACCACACACACATGACATGAAGCAAATACTCCACGCATGACAAAAAGCAACTACTTTACTAATTACAAGAAGCAAATACTCCACACTTGATATGAAGCAAATACTCCCCATATGATATGAAGCAAATACTCCACACATTATATGAAGCAAATACCACACATGACACATGATATGAAGCAAATACTGCACACATGACATGAAGAAAATACTCCATACATGATATGAAGCAATTACTCCACACATGATATGAAGCAAATACTGCGCACATGATATGAAGCAAATACTGCACACATGACATGAAGCAAATACTGCACCAATGACATGAAGCACATACTGCAGACATGACATGAAGCATATACTTCACACATGACATGAAGCAAATACTGCACTAATTAAATGAAACAAATATTCCACACATGACATGAAGCAAATATTCCACACATGACATGAAGCAAATATTCCACACATGACATGAAGCAAATACTCCACACATGACATGAAGCAAATACTGCACACATGACATGAAGCAAATATTCCACACATGACATGAAGCAAATACTCCACACATGACATGAAGCAAATATTGCACACATGACATGAAGCAAATACTCCACTAATGACAAGTTTCATATGTCCAGTGATCAGATTAGTGCAAGTGTGGGCAGACAGCTGTGAGAAAGAACAAACAAACAAACAAACTCTATATTCAAAGGGTCACAAATCGGGCACACAGGCCTGTCTTACACTCGACCCCTGAAACCACTCATCTTTCGTTCATCAATTGTGCATGTTATATATACACAGGAAAACAACATTGTCAAATGAATGTTATAAACATAAACAATGCATTTACCATGTTATGAGACAGGCAGATACACATACACACGCACATTCATAAACACATACATACCTGCAAAATATTTACATCATTTACACAAACTCTCACTGTTATGCACCCACCCAATAACACACAAATACACACTCCCTCACATTCACATATACTCACTCACAATCACAAACTCACTAACAAAAGTTTACTTATACAGATGTATCAGGTTACTGATGAACACAGACCATACGTGTTATACACTTATCTGACTCTGGCACTTGATCAATTAGCCGCTATCTCACAGCAGTTAGGCATTTCATCTTCACTGACGCCTGACCTGTTGTTAGAACTCACCCCCTCCACACTTAAAGGCAGCACAAATCTGACAAAGCAAGCTTTCAAATCTTCAATGGCGTGATCACAGCTGACAGTAGACAGGTACAAGTTCCTGATGGCATCGGCATGTTCATACAGACACACGTCGCAGACAACAAAGCCTGAATCCTCGTAACAGTTGACGAAGTGAAACACAAAACCAAATGGGGCCTTAAACTGGATGGGCACTCTCTGTCCTGTAGCCTTGCTGATGATGTGGAGATCAATCAGTTCATTTGGGTAACATCGGATACAATCTGCAACATTGGAATTCCTCCACTGCATGGTGGCAATTTTAGGAAAATTGATGACATATGGCTGCTCTAAGTGCACAAAATAATTCTGGGTCATACCAAATGAGTGAGTGTAGGAAATGTTCATCTTCCATCGGCTGGGTACGAACCCAATCAGTTGTGCTCCAGCAAATGGTGACTGGGCGTGGGGGGCAGGTGGGATACGGACAAAGTTGTATGCCTGACTGTGCCTCATGTTGGTGCCAAAGTAATACATGGTGCCATCCTTCTCCTGGTGTGGGTGGGCTGTACCCATGTGTACTGCGATGTACTTGGCAATGTTGACTTGGTTGGTTTTCTTCAGGGTCTCAGGGTTAACTTCATTGATGATGTTAGTCTCCGTCAGGGTAAACAGCCGATCTCCAAACTCTACAATATTTACACTAGTGTTGTCATTGGGCATTGCCCGTCGGAAGTGGCTGAAAAACCTGCTGAAAATATTTTTACAGGGGTCAGGAAAGGAACTGCCAAAGCTGATGCCAGTCAGTCTGTTCACCTGGACACACTTCTTGTAATGGTCAGTGTCCAGGATCATGGACAAATAAGACACGGCTCCATCCTGGATGGTCCAGCGGTGCAGCACTGCGAACCCGTCAAAGGTATGTTTCCAAGTCAAACCTCCCATCTTGTAGATTCCGCTGCCGTTTCTGTAGAGGGAGCCTTTCAACCAGGCTGGAATTGTCCCTGTGACTGGAACATCTATGGGTTTGTCCAAACTGGCAGAACTATCCAAGTCAAAGTACTGTAGAGTTCTATCCTTGCAGCTGCTGGGCTGCTCTGCACCTGCCATCCTGCCTGTTGTGGCTTCTGCTGTAGTGAAGTCCTTCTTGAAGATCTTCCAGATCAAAAACAGGGCGCGGGTCCTGTCGCACTGACGACCAGGCCTGATTGTACAACAAGTCCTGTTGAGAGACGGGAACGTGTACCGACAATGAGCTAGAGAAACTAGCAGACATGTACAACAACAGTATAGGGAGTGCTAGCATCAAGGAGGAATGGTTACACAGCTATCTGATTCCCTTGCCGAAGCCTGACAAAGACCACACAAAAATTCAGGGATATCGAATTATAACCATGCAGAATACAATAGGCAAGCTGCTGGAGAAGGTAATTGCCAGGAAAATATCAAGCCAACTAGAGAGGCAAGGTGTTTTCCCACCTACCCTGGGTGGGTACCGTCCAAAAAGAGAAACCTGGACCAATGCAGCAGTCTTTGCCCAGGATGTCTATGAAGGTTTCCACTCAGGCACTGAAACCGTTGCTGCAGCGATTGATCTTGAGGACGCATACAACAGAGTACCACTGGATTTTTTAATGTTTCAGCTTCTTGAACTAAACGTAAGTCCATTCCTCCTTAGTTGGATCGCTGCAGCCCTCTTCCAACGGAAAGTAGTTTTTAGATGTGGCAGTTGGACTTCGGAACCAACAACAATATATCCTGGCCTACCACAGGGATCACCATTATCTCCGGTACTGTTCAACGCCTACACAGTGAGAATCACCAGTGAGCAGATCACTGGACCTGGCAGGACATTGTCATATGCCGATGATGTTTTAGTGTATCGTCAGGGTAAGGATAGAGAGGAGGTTGCTGGGGAACTACAAACCGAACTCAATCGCATAAGTACTTGGTGTGATGAAGCTGGGGCAATGGTCAACCCAACAAAGGCAACAGTGACTTGGTTCTCGTTGAATAATCATATTGTCAACAATCCAACACCAACTGTAATGCTGTGTTCAGAGACGGTGGAAAGAACGCAGGCAATGAATTACCTGGGGATACGGTTTGATCGAAGCCTTGCTTATAATGTGCACATAGACCAGGTGATAACAAAGGCCAAGCGGGGTTTGGCAGCGATGCGGGTGATGGCGGCAGCAAACTGTGAGCAGCGCCATCTATGTCTTCTGTACGAGGGGCTGGTCATGTCTGTTTTGGAGTATGCAATGGCAATCTTGACTCTCAGCCATAAGCAGATAGAAAGGATGGAAAGGATACAGAATGAAGCTATGCGCATTATTCTTGGATGTACAAGAGATACAGCATGCAGGGCGATGCGCTACCTTCTTGATTTTCCAACCATTGAAGAGAGAATACAAGTTTGCAGGGCACGCGCCTACCTCAGAATTAACGCAAACACACAACATCCACTGCATAGTGAAATTAGGAAGGTGAAGGGCAGCAGGTTAAAAAGAGGACGGTCGTGGATGGGTCAAGCCGAAGACATTCTTCAACAGGTGTGTTCACTTGAGGACTTAGAACCTGGCGAGGAGTGGGTGCAAGTGCCAACAGACTTCTGCACATCCTTTTCAGTTTGCATCCAACTAGATAGAAAATGCAGACAAGAAAATCCGGCTGCTGTTGAGGCTGAAGTACAAGCGTTGATTTTCGAGAATTCGCTAGACGGTGACGCGGTCATCTACACAGATGGGTCGGTCGTCCGACATGTGAGAAGCTCATGGGCCTTTACAGCTCGGGCCGGAGGGAGAATTGTGAAGGAGGACTCTGGTGCTTTCACTGAAACGACAAGTAGCCTGACCATGGAAGTCATGGCAGTAAGTAAAGCAATAACATGGCTCGAGACACAGACATTCACCAGGGCTTGTTTCCTTAGCGACTCAATGAACATGATCAAGAGGATAGAGGAGGGGTCGATCCGAAGAGAATGGTTGCTGCCTCTGAAGCGGTCTCGGCTGGCAAAGATTAGTTTCATCTTCGTGCCAGGGCATGCGGGAGTACAAGGAAATGAGCGGGCTGACATGCTCGCAGGTGAGGCTACTGTGGTGGGCGGACGCGCCATGGACCAGGCTGACATTCTGAATGCTCTACGTGATGTGAGACTTTTGCGAGAACCAAGTGATGACTGTGAATCTACAACAATGGCCAGACTGCTAGAGCAGCAAATTAAAAGAGGTGTGGCCAAACAAGAACACTACGCAGGAAGCCAAAGAAGATTGATAAACCAACACAGAACTGGCGTCGTTAGCCGCTACACGCTGCGGGATTTGCTGAGGAGGGGATCCGAGCACTTATGGACTGAATGGTTCGATGTGCAGCGAGGATGATCTGTCGACTAACTAACTAACTAACTAACTCGGACTGCCAACAGTGACAACATTAAAACCTGACAGTCGGACTGCCAACAGTGACAACATTCAAACCTGACAGTCGGATTGCCAACAGTGACAACATTCAAACCTGACAGCCGGATTGCCAACAGTGACAACATTCAAACCTGACAGTCGGACTGCCAACAGTGACAACACGACAACTGGACTACACAGACAACTCACCTCAAACCTGACCTGACAGCGGGACCGCACACATTGACAACACGTAACTAACTGGACTACACACTCAACTCACCTCAAACCTGACAACCACATAGCCACCAGACGGCACCACGATATCGTCCTTCAGCGGACCAAACTCCGTGTCTGCGTCCGGCAGGTTCCCGTCACACCAGCTCCTGTTGGCCCAGGCGGCGCTGTTACAGAACGGTGAGCGGCAGTCGATGTCTGCGTTAGCGTTGATGAACTGTCCGCTCGTCCTGTTGTAGTTTGGATATCCTACTTTCACAACCTGAAACATGAGCTCAGTGTACGATTTGCGAACCACAAACACAAGCAAGTTACTATAGCTACCAGAAATATAACAGAATTCATGAACACAAGCCGAACACCATAGCTAGCAGATATACAAGACAATTTATGAACACAAGATCGTACACAATAGCTACCATAAATACAAGCCAATTCATGAACACAAGCCGAACACCATAGCTAGCAGATATACAAGACAATTTATGAACACAAACCATACATTATAGCTACCAGAAATACAAGAGAATTCATGAACACGAGCCACACATTATAGCTACCAGAAATACAAGAGAATTCATGAACACAAGCCATACACTATAGCTACCAGAAATACAAGAGAATTCATGAACACAAGCCACACATTATAGCTACCAGAAATACAAGAGAATTCATGAACACAAGCCATACACTATAGCTACCAGAAATACAAGAGAATTCATGAACACAAGCCATACACTATAGCTACCAGAAATACAAGACAATTCATGAACACAAACCGTACACCATAGCTACCAGAAATACAAGACAATTTATGAACACAAGCCGAACACCATAGCTAGCAGATATACAAGACAATTTATGAACACAAGATCGTACACTATAGCTACCAGAAATACAAGACAATTCATGAACACAAGCCGAACACCATAGCTAGCAGATATACAATAATAATAATAATAATAATAATAATAATAATAATAATAATAATAATAAGTCTTTATTTTCAAAGGGTTAAGAACTGGGCACGCAGGCCCGTCTGACATTCTGTCCTTCTTCTCTATTTCCTCTCATACATTCTTTCATTCAACATCACTTATGAAGCAACTTTTGACAACAAAAGAACATTAAAACGCATGAAAAATAATCAATAACAAATGACTCACTGAAGCAGTGTTTAACATGGGCATTATAAATACCTAAGGAGGGTGTAACGTGCCATACATAAGGGAATGTTTTTTGGCTAGTTGTCGTTTGAGATAAGTTACCATTATTGTCTTTTTTGTGTTGTTTGTTATGGGGGCATGTAGTCTGTACTAAGGTAGTGTTCAAACAGGTTGCGAATGTATGTATCATGATTGGTGGTGTCTTTGATTTCTTGTGGAAGATTGTTCCACAACTGAGCGGCAGAGTATGCTAAGCTTGTTTTATATAAGTCTATCCTAGGTTTAGGGACATGAAGTATATTTAGTCGTTCGCTATGTCTAGCGTTATATTTAAACAATGGCCAAAGGTAGCTTGGAGCATTTTGAAATAGGATTTTGTGAATTAGTTTGGTTTTATTAAAAAGCAGGCGCTTGTGGAGTGGCAGTAACCGGAGACGTTTATATAGGTTAGAATTGTCGGTAAGCTTTTCACCATTAATTAAACGCACTGCCCTTTTCTGGAGTGAATATAGGCGTTTTGTTATTGATTTGGAGCATCCATCCCAGACTGTGGAGCAGTAATCAATATGTGTTTGTATATGAGAAGTATAGAATATCTTTCTTGTGTTTTCGTCAAGGAAATTTTTAATTTTGGCAAGTTGGTATACTTTTTTGGCTATTTGTTTAACTAGAGCATGAACATGTGAGTTAAAAGTTAGATTTTGATCTATGATAACACCCAGTGTCTTGTGCTCGGTGACACTTTCTACAGGCGTGCTGCCAATGTGCAGCTGAAGAGTTCTCTGCTAGTTTAGAGTGTGAAGTCTTTGCCTGGTTCCTATTAACATAGACTTTGTTTTAGTAATGTTAATTTGCATGCGGTTTGCATGACTCCAGTTAACTACACTATTTATTTCCTGTTGCAAGGATAATTCTAGCACATTACGATCAACAGCGTTTGTATATACTGTGCAGTCATCAGCAAATAGATCGCAGGACGACGACAGATTTAATGGAAGATCATTTATATAAATGGCAAATAATAGAGGGCCAAGAATAGACCCCTGAGGTACTCCAATATTAATGGTAATGGCTTGAGATAAAACTTTATTGTGTGATACTACTTGCTTTCTGTCTAATAAGAATGATTTTATTAATGTCACTATATTAAAACTTACTTTCATTGTTTCTAGTTTTTTAATTAGAATAGTATGATCTATCATATCGAATGCTTTCCTAAAGTCTATAAACACCGCTCCACATAGAGTATTGTTGTTAATATTTTGATGCCAGTTTTCTATCATGTTTGTTAGTGCCGTATGGCAAGAATATTTTGGCCGAAATCCTGACTGACTGTCAACTATCAGTTTATGGCGAACTAAGTGATCTAGTGTTGTTTTGTGGATGTGCTTTTCTAGCGGTTTGGATAATGAGGATAATATGGAAATTGGTCTATAATTACTCATGAGACGATCGTCTAGAGGACCAGCTTTTAAATGAGGATACACTTTAGCGATTTTAAAGGCTGATGGGAAGTGACCTCTGGTTAGACATTGATTATATATAAAAGTTAGTGACTCGCAGATCGCCGGTGCAGCATGGCGAAGGATCCGACTACTAATTCCATCTAGTCCTGATGAGTTATTGTTTTTTAGATTACGGAGATGAGTAAATACTTCAGTTGTCGTCATTAGCCGTATGTTGGAGGAAATGTGTCCATAACATTTGTTCTCACAGAATGATGATAATAAAGATATGTCATGAGGCGCATCTGGTATTGCAGCCTTCAGTTGGTTTATGTCGGACTGAAAGTATCTACTGAATTGATCACATGTAACCTGATTTGATGGTAATGATTGTGATGATTTGTGTTTGTTTGTCAAGGTATTAATTGCTTTCCATATATCTTTAGTGTTGGTTTTATCTATTACTATGTTCTTAAAATAGTTTTTCTTTTCCTTCCGAATAACATATTGAACTTTGTTTCTCAGACTACGGTACATAGTTAGATCTCTATTTTTGTGAGCCCTGTCGCGATCTCTCATAAGTTCAACTACCTCCTGTGTGATCCACGGGGGCTTTGTGTGATGTTTAACACGAACTTCCTTAAATGGAACATGTTTATCAAATATACTTAGAAAGGTCTTTAGCCAGTGGTCCAGAGCATCGTCTGGGTCAGGAAGCTGGTAAACATAATCTAGAGATGAGTTGACCAAATCTTGTAAGAAGACGTCTCGATTGAAATTTTTGTAATTTCTATATTTTATGCTTATATGTTTGTGTTTGGGAGTTTTGGTGCCCCTTTTCGACCACGTGCAACATACTGGATAGTGATCGCTCATTGCATTGATAGGTACACTACATTCTGTGATGTTATCAGCACACGTAGTATAAATATGATCTATAAGTGTTGCAGATGATTTAGTGATTCTAGTGGCTTGTTTGACTAACTGTTGGAAATTATATGACTCTATTATGTTTTCCCATGTTTTGTTTGATTTGTTAGCGTCTATGTTGAAGTCACCTAGCAATATTATTTCCCTAGCATTACTAAAGACTACATCCATCATAGTGGTGAATTTTTCATACCAGATATTTCCTGCACTGGGGTTTCGATAAAGATAGCCAACTACTAGCGGTATGCAATTTTGAAGTTTAACCTCTATCCATACACACTTAATCTCACAGGTTTCAAAGTCTAGCCTGCGGTGGGCGTTAAGCGAGTTGGAAATATAAACTGCAATACCCGTCTCTTGTTTCTGATAGGGATCTCTTCTAATGGTTTTAAAACCTCTGATAGCGATGTCATCATCTGAGATGTTGCCATTTAATCGACTTTCGCTAACGCCAAACATGTGAAAATTTTGATTAAGTATAAGTGATAGTTCGGGCAGCTTCCCTAATAGATGGCATATGTTTACATGCCCGATTCTGAGCCCATTATTTCTGAGCCAGTGTTCGTACTTATTAGACATTTCAACAATGCGTAATCACAAGTTTAAAAGCAAAACACACACACACACAAAGTGAATACAACTTACGTCCCTTATTACAAAAACACACTCTAATAAGTACGAACACTGGCTCAGGAATAATGGGCTCAGAATCGGGCATGTAAACATATGACAATTTATGAACACAAGATCGTACACTATAGCTACCAGAAATACAAGACAATTCATGAGCACAAGCCGAACACCGTAGCTAGCAGAAATACAAGACAATTCATGAACACAAGCCGTACACCATAGCTACCAGAAATACAAGAGAATTCATGAACACAAGCCATACACTATAGCTACTGTCACATGACGTTCTTTATGATAATATCACGAAGTTCTTACGATGGTATGTTCGTGATATAGTCGTGTGATGGTCGTTGTCTAGGTAACGATACTCCTGGTGTGTCAATTTAGATATCTAACTGTCTTGCAATATAACTCACCCCCGCAGTGCACATTCACCAGTCATTAAACAAGATTCAGTTGGCGCACATAATCCTTTATTACAGAAATAACAATGACAAACGGAACATGTTTATAAATCCAGAACACAATGTAATCCACCGAAGAGATATATATATATTCCTCACAACTCTACACGCACACATCAATGCCTTCTCACGGCCTGCTGAATCTCAAATTCATAGACAATTAGTCCAGCTACTATCCACGGCTGGATCTCACACAATACGACCCACCCACTGGGTCGGAGCCTCTGCTCACTATGTAACTCACTCTGGGTTTTAGGACTGCATTCACAGCTCGGAGAATCACACAACACCGTTCTCCGTCGACTACCGGACTACCGACTCGTTCGGTGCCTAAAACTCAACTCCCCTGAAGTCCCTTGAGTTCACACAACAAATACACTATCTCTCGCCCCATCCACCCTAGGGTTTTTTCTCTACCCTCACTATTTTATTTCTCAGGACTGGCTGTTTTTCTCATCGCCAGGTCAGTCACTTTACTGTCTCCCACTTTACCCATTCTTTCTCATGCCCGGTCACTCAACTCATTGTCAATGACCCAGGCTTATGTCAGCTACCAGAAATACAAGACAATTCATGAACACAAGCCGAACACCATAGCTAGCAGTTATACAAGACAATTTATGAACACAAGATCGTACACTATAGCTACCAGAAATACAAGACAATTCATGAACACAAGCCGAACACCATTGATGCTGAAAAGTGTCTCAATAAAATTCAATCTAAATCATTAACAGATAAGGTGTCCAGGGTGTGACACTCTTTCAACAAATCTCGAAGCAGGAAAAACTGAACGGCAATCAAAAGGACTGAAGACCGGCAAATTAAATTATTTCTCGTGTAATTCTCAAACGATCCTTAAACATCCATAACATACATATACCGTGTCTCTGATGGTGAGATATGAGTAATCGATCGTTGAAAACCACTAGACCTCTAATTGATTCATGCCGCTATTCTTCTGTCATTCTTTATCAAGAATAGGTTTGACCTTGCCGTGAGATACCCAGTCCCGTTTGGATCTGTTGCCTTCGGTCTATTCTTTTGGGCTCATATATCTTTCCAACTTTGTACGTTGTCCACTGCAATCTATATTGGCCATAATGATGTTGTCCTGCTCGTCAGTATTCTTTTCCACGTCCTAGACAACTTCAACGTGCTGTTTCCCTGTTGGAATCCCTGATCTGACTGCCGTAACTATTGATCAACAAAACTGACGTGATGCGCTAGTCTCTTAGTTATCCCAGAGTTTTCCGATCGAGAGTTCTGCTCCTGTTTTTAGCGTCATGGGCTCTGTTGCTCCTTGGCAGCATATACCAGAAATACGAGAGAATTCATGAACACAAGATCGCACACTATAGCTACTTGAAATACAAGACAATTCATGAACACAAACCATACATTATAGCTACCAGAAACACAAGACAATTCATGAACACAAGCCATACACTATCTTCTTCTTCTTCTTCTTCAGCGTTCCGAGCCATTGAGGTTCTTTGCTGCAAATACAATCCGTCTCCATTCGTCTCTCTGGTGGACCTTCTCTTGCCAGTCGTTGATTCCAAGTGCTTGTAGGTCTGTACATGTATTATCTCTCCACCGCCTTCTTGGTCTACCTCGGGGTCTACGGTCATTTATTTCCTGAGTGTAAGCGAGTTTTGTTTCCCTATTATCTTCCATTCTTTCTATATGCCCCAGCCATTGTAGTCTATTAGCCTTCATGATACCAGTGATTAGCGGGGACTTAAACAGATCATAAATGTCTTTGTTACTTCTTCTTTTCCACTCTCCACTTTGTGTATCCCTAATGGGTCCAAAGATGCGTCTTAAAATTTTGTTCTCAAAGGTTTGTAACAAGGCTTCATCTCCTTTCGTTGTACTCCAGGTTTCAGAGCCATACAGCACAACTGGTCTGATCAGTGTTTTGTATATTGTGATTTTGGTGTTACGAGATAGCGCCTTTGATTTTAGTAGATGTTGTAGTGCATAGTATATCTTATTTCCAGAGTTGATTCTAGTTTGTATTTCTTCCCTTATGATGTTGGAGCAGTTGAAGATCGTACCCAGGTATTTGTATGTTTCCGTTCTTTTAATGGTCATATTATCTATTTGTATGTGGCCAGAGTTTCTAGCCATTCCGTCTCTTGAAATTACCATATATTCTGTCTTATCTTGGTTGATAACCAGCCCCATCTGTTGGGCTTTTTCCTTTAAGTGAGTCAATATTTCCAATGTCTTTTGTTCACTTTGCCCTATAATATCTATATCATCTGCATAACCAAGCAGCTTGGATGTTCCTCCAATATCACATTCCTCCTTTACCTTCCTTACAACTTTCTCTAGAGCCAGATTGAAGAGTAGCGGCGATAGTGCATCACCCTGTTTCAAGCCAGATGTTATTTGGAAGGGGTCTGATTTCCTGCCTTTATATGTATACACTATAGCTACCAGAAATACGAGAGAATTCATGAACACAAGCCACACATTATAGCTGCCAGAAATACAAGAGAATTCATGAACACAAGCCATACACTATACTATAGCTACCAGAGATACAAGAGAATTCACGAAAACAAGCCATACACTATAGCTACCAGAAATACAAGAGAATTCATGAACACAAGATGTACACTATAGCCACTTGAAATACAAGACAATTCATGAACACAGGCTGTACATAATAGCTAGATACACAGGCGTGTCTTGAGCACATAGTCAAGCATATAGAATGTGTTTCGCAAAATCACTGCTTCGAGGGGGTTCCGACAACATTACCCCCCCCCCCTCCCCTCCCAAGCCACCAGACAGGTGTGCTGGTCAGTTGTTACAACCCTTTTCCTCTTTGTCTTTCGCCCTTTATCCCACACTGAGACGCGGGTCTCAACGAACTAACTGGAATCCATCCTATCCCTAGGTGTCCCACGCAGCCCGCTCTATGTCTTCCCCATTGTTGTGTGTCTGTCACTACTTCTCTTCTCCGTCTGTTGTAGAGTGTCCCATGTTTCTACTGCCCCGTGGGTGTCAGACAAACAGGCCTTTCTAGTGACACAATTCTCAGATTGTCTCCGTGGACGTTCTATCCAACACTAGCGCCTTGACTACACCTCTTGATTCACTCCTTTTTGTTTGGTTCTCTGCGTGAGTTCCTCATGGCGTGCCCCTAGTGTCGCTAGCCCTTAATGTGGGGCGCCCAGTATTGTCGCTAGCCCATTAGTGTGGGGCGCCCAGTAGTGTAGCTAGCCCATTAATGTAGGGCGCCCAGTATTGTCGCTAGCCCTTAATGTGGGGCGCCCAGTATTGTCGCTAGCCCTTAATGTGGGGCGCCCAGTAGTGTAGCTAGCCCATTAATGTAGGGCGCCCAGTAGTGTCGCTAGCCCTTAATGTGGGGCGCCCAGTATTGTCGCTAGCCCATTAATGTAGGGCGCCCAGTAGTGTAGCTAGCCCATTAATGTAGGGCGCCCAGTAGTGTCGCTAGCCCTTAATGTGGGGCGCCCAGTATTGTCGCTAGCCCTTAATGTGGGGCGCCCAGTAGTGTAGCTAGCCCATTAATGTAGGGCGCCCAGTATTGTCGCTAGCCCATTAGTGTGGGGCGCCCAGTATTGTCGCTAGCCCATTAATGTAGGGCGCCCAGTATTGTCGCTAGCCCATTAATGTAGGGCGCCCAGTATTGTCGCTAGCCCATTAATGTAGGGCGCCCAGTATTGTCGCTAGCCCATTAATGTAGGGCGCCCAGTATTGTCGCTAGCCCATTAGTGTGGGGAGCCCAGTATTGTCGCTAACCCATTAGTATGTAGCGCCCAGTAGTATGGCTAGCCTATTAGTGTGGGGCGCCCAGTAGTGTGGCTAACTCAGTAGTGTTTCTGCTTCGACTCTCTTACACTCTAGACATATTATTGTAAGTAATACCGATGTATTGATGGTAGTATTGTAAGTAATGCCGATGTATTGGTGATAGTATTGTAAGTAATGCCGATGTATTGGTGGTACCTTTCCTCTGGAGTAAACTAGGCAGGCCGAGAGAGGGATCATGCTGCATGGGCAACATATGGTCTCTGTAATTCAGCTCAGGCTTTCTACTGTAGAGAGATATAACTCCATCCCTGGTCTTACCGCCATGGGTTGTAATTATTAGACTTTATTTGAAGCACAATGTAACAATCTATCGTCTGTCTAGACAGCACAATGCAACAAGCCACCGTGTGTCCAAGCGGCAAGGTGCCATTAAAATACCATTCAAGAATATAAAGAACCTGGGACAGTTAAAGCTAAAACAGACAGGACCCATGCACCCACAAGTGAGACCTGAGAAACCCACCTGGAAGGAGTGTCCGTGCATGTGTATCGGGTGATCCCAGCCTTGACCCAAGCCCATGTTGAGAAACACCAGCTGGATGAGGTCACCAATGTCGTAGGAGATGGTGTAGGGGCAGTGGCAGACCTTGTCGTCCCCGCACAGGTCGCGGGAGCAGCTCAGCTTCTCCTCCTGGGACTGCAACACAAGTTAAACAACACGTGACCTGGTGTCCTGTATCGGTTACTCATGTAGTCAGTGGCGCTCATGTCTGCGCTACCGTGACAGATAGAGCTGCCTGATAGCCTTGTGGTTATCACACATACACAGATACATAAGTAGTATATAGGTGAATATGAGGTACATTTTGAGGAGCACTATATTTCTACTAATTATCGATCGTGCTCCTCATTTTGAAATCTATTTATAGAATGTATTGATTTCTTTTCTGGCGCTGGTGGGCGTGGTCTTAAGGGCGTAAGAGGGTTGGGGTCTTGGAGGGTAATTAAAAAGTGACTGCTCTTTTGTTTTCTTATGTCTGCTGTCGGCATGGTTTTATTTGAAAAAACAAAAACAAAATTTGTTAGGGTCACAAGCGTTGTAGGTATAAACAACAGCATAATACTTCAGTTTTTTGGCGGTGTATTTGAAAAGTGACCGCTCTTTTGTTTTCTTGTGTCTGTTGTCGTCATGGATTTATTGGGGGGGGGGGGGTGTTAGTGTCATAAGAGTTGTAGTGGTATGTATAAATATCAACACAGTAGCGTTATGAATGCAATTAACACTGAATAAATGGACAGGATGCATGTCTGTAAAGAATGATCGGTAGATCGGGCGTGGGTGTCGATGTAATGAGTTGTATTCTCTGGATGCAACCGGGTCGTGTAGTGTTGGCGGGTTAATATGAAAAACAGGCAGTCTTGTGTTTGTGACAGAAATCGATTATCCAACGCGTCCTTAGATTTATTTTGAGCTTGGGTGTCAGTTGGATACATGTTCTTGTGTTAGTGTGTGACAGAAATCGATTCTTTCATGCACGCTTAGAATTATGATGAGCTTGGGTCTAAGTTGGATACATGTTCTTGTGTTAGTGTGTGACAGAAATCGATTCTTCCTTATGTCCTTAGATTTATGTTGAGCTTGGGTCCAAGTTGTGTACATGTTTTGTGTGTAAGTCATATAGTGAAACTAGCTGACCCGGCCCGGCTTCGCCCAGTCCCTGGTGGGGAGCATCTCATTTAATTCATATAAGTAGTCATATAAGTTCTCGTTCCCGTTACCGACTATCTGTCTGTCTGTCTGTCTGACCCGGCCCGGCATCGCCCAGCTCCTGGTGTGGAGCATCTCATTTAATTCATATAAGTAGTCATATAAGTTCCCGTTCCCGACTGTCTATCTGTCTGTCTGTCTGTCTATCTGTCTGTCTATCTGTCTGCCTGACCCTGCCCGGCTTCGCCCAGCCCCTGATGGGGAGCATCTAATTAAATTCATATAAGTAGTCATATACGTTCCCGTTCCCGTCTGTCTGTCTGTCTGTCTGTCTGTCTGTCTGTCCCTCCCTCTCTGTCTATCTGTCTGTCTATCTGTCTGCCTGACCCTGCCCGGCTTCGCCCAGCCCCTGATGGGGAGCATCTAATTAAATTCATATAAGTAGTCATATACGTTCCCGTTCCCGTCTGTCTGTCTGTCTGTCTGTCTGTCTGTCCCTCCCTCTCTGTCTGTCTGTCTGTCTGTCTGTCTGCCTGCCTGTCTGTCTGTCTGTCTAATCATTTATTGGTTGCAGTTAGAACAACCTTAGATAAACGAAGACCAACTTACAAAAAGCATTAGAAAGAGCACTTGAAAGATCTTTACATCTTCCCCCAACAATTAACTTGGGTAAATGGAGCGGCGGCAGCAGCAGCAGCAGAAGAAGAAAAAGGAGGAGTAGGAGCTGGGAGGAGGAAAAGGGAGGTGGAGGAGGGAGGAGGAGAGAGGAGGAGGAGGGAGGAAGAGATAGGAGAGAGGAGGAGGAGGGAAGACGAGGGAGGAGTAGGAATAGGGAGGAATAGGAGGGAGGAGGAGGAATTAAGAGGAGGAGGAGGAGGGAGGAGGAGGAGGTAGGAGGAGGGAGGAGGAGGAGGGAGGAGGAGGAGGGAGGAGGTAGAGGGAGGAGGAGAGAGGAGAGAGGAGGAGGAGAGAAGAGGAGGAGGGAGGAGGAGGAGGGAGGAGGGGGATAAGGGAGGAGGGGGAGAAGGGAGGAGGAGGGAGGGAGGAGGAGGAGGGAGGAAGAGGGAGGAGGAGGGAGGAGGAGGGAGGAGGAGGAGGGAGGAGGCGGAGGGAGGAGGCGGAGGGAGGAGGAGGAGGGAGAAGGAGGGAGGAGGGAGGAGAGAGGAGGGAGGAGAAGAAGGGGGAGGAGGAGGGATCATGAGGGATGAGGGGGAGGACGTAGGAGGAGGAGGAGAAAGGAGGAGGGAGTAGGAGGAGAGAGGAGGAGAAGGGAGGAGGAAGGAAGAGGAGTGAGGGGGGGAAGGATGGAGGAGGGAGGAGGAGGAAGAAGAGAGGAGGAGAAGGGAGGAGGAGTGATTAGGAGGAGGAGGAGGATAATGGAGGAGGAGGAGAGCAAGGAGGAGGGGGAGGACTGAGGAGGAGGGAGGAGGAGGAAGAGGGAGGAGGAGGGAGGAAGGAGGAGGAGGAGGGGGAGGGAGGAGGGGAGGAGGAGTAGGGAGCAGGAGTAGGGAGCAGGAGGAAGAGGGAGGAGGAGGGAGGAGGAAGAGGGAGGAGGAAGGAGAAGGAAGAGGGAGGAGGAGGGAGGAGAAGAATGCAGGAGGAGGAGGGGGAGGAGGAGGGAGGAGGAGGGAGATGGAGGAGGAGGGAGGAGGAGGAGAGAGGAGGAGGGAGGAAGAGATAGGAGGAGAGAGGAGGAGGAGGGAAGAGGAGGGAGGAGTAGGAGTAGGGAGGAATAGGAGGGAGGAGGAGGGATTAAGAGGAGGAGAGAGGAGGAGGAGGGAGGAGGAGGAGGTAGGAGGAGGGAGGAGGAGGGAGGAGGTAGAGGGAGGAGGAGGAGGAGGAGAGAAGAGGAGGAGGGAGGAGGAGGAGGGAGGAGGGGGAGAAGGGAGGAGGAGGGGGAGGAGGGAGGAGGAGGGAGGAGGAGGAGGGAGGAAGAGGGAGGAGGAGGGAGGAGGAGGAGAGAGGAGGAGGAGGGAGGAGGCGCAGGGAGGAGGAGGAGGGAGAAGGAGGGAGGAGGAGAAGGGAGGAGGGAGGAGAAGAAGGGGGGAGGAGGAGGAGGGATCATGAGGGATGAGGGGGAGGACGTAGGAGGAGGAGGAGGGAGGAGGAGGGAGTAGGAGGAGAGAGGAGGAGAAGGGAGGAGGAAGGAAGAGGAGTGAGGGGGGAAGGATGGAGGAGGGAGGAGGAGGAAGAAGAGAGGAGGAGAAGGGAGGAGGAGGGAGGAGGAGTGATTAGGAGGAGGAGGAGGAGGAGAGCAAGGAGGAGGGGGAGGACTGAGGAGGAGGGAGGAGGAGGAAGAGGGCGGAGGAGGGAGGAAGGAGGAGGAGGGGGAGGGAGGAGGGGAGGAGGAGTAGGGAGGAGGAGTAGGGAGCAGGAGGAAGAGGGAGGAGGAGGGAGGAGGAAGAGGGAGTAGGAAGGAGAAGGAAGAGGGAGGAGGAGGGAGGAGAAGAATGCAGGAGGAGGAGGGGGATGAGGAGGGAGGAGGAGGGAGATGGAGGAGGAGGGAGGAGGAGGAGGGAGGAGGCGGAGGGAGGAGAAGGGAGAAGGAGGGAGGAGGAGGGAGGAGAAGGAGGGGGAGGAGGAAGAGGAGGATGAGGGATGAGGGGGAGGGACGTAGGAGGAGGAGGAGGGAGGAGGAGGGAGTAGGAGGAGAGGAGGAGAAGGGAGGAGGAAGGAAGAGGAGTGATTAGGAGGAGGGCGAGGAGGTAGGAGGAGGAAGAGGGAGGAGGAGGAGGAAGGAGGAGGAAGGAGGAGGAAGAGGGAGGAGGAGGGATGAGGAGGGATGAGGGGGAGGACGTAGGAGGAGGAGGAGGGAGGAGGAGGGAGTAGGAGGAGAGAGGAGGAGAAGGGAGGAGGAAGGAAGAGGAGTGATTAGGAGGAGGGAGGAGGGCGAGGAGGTAGGAGGAGGAAGAGGGAGGAGGAGGAGGAAGGAGGAGGAGGAAGGAGGAGGAAGAGGGAGGAGGAGGGAGGAGGAGGATGGAGAGGGGGGAGGGGAAGAGGAAGAGGGTAGGAGAAGGAGGATGGGAGAGGAGGAGGAGGAGGATTATAACGCATATGCCTGTAGATAACTGCAGCGAAAAGGTGGGTCTGTCTATCTATCTGACCCGGCGTGGCTTCGCCCAGCTCCTGGCGTGTAGCGTCTCATTAAATTCATACAACAAAATAAAGTAACTTAAAAGAATGTCCTTCCACACACCATCCATTATTTCTAATGAAAACCGTTTCTAATCACCTGCATGACTGTAGATAACGTCGTAAGCATAAAAAGATGAGTTACAATGTTATGCATTATGCATTATTTTTATGAAAACTTTGAAAATGCCTTAAAGATTGTATCATTATTTATTATAACTCATATGCCGGTACATAACTATAGACAAATAGTTTATAAATCTTTGAAAACCATGCAACAATATGACTATAAGTTATACAGCAATGTTATTAAAAGTTATGCCCCTTGAAATAACTTTTCTAGAGTTAAGTCCCCTCGCTGTATATAAATTATAATATAAAATGAAAAATTAAATAATATTAAGTAAGCAGCCGATTTCACACCAAAAAAAATATCACAGTTGGCTGCGCTGGAATGAAAGGAAGACGTGTAGAAAATTTCATCTCAATCGGATGGACCGTTCGCGAACGCATAAAGGACATACAGACATACAGACTGAGATTGCCTTTTATATATAAGACTAGCTGACCCTGCCCGGCTTCGCCCAGACCCTGGTGGGGAGCATCTCATTTAATTCATATAAGTAGTCATATAAGTTTTCGTTCCCGTTACCGACTGATTGTCTGTCTGTCTGTCTGTCTGTCTGTCTGTCTGTCTGTCTGACCCGGCCCGGCATTGCCCAGCTCCTGGTGTGGAGCATCTCATTTAATTCATATAAGTAGTCATATAAGTTCCCGTTCCCGACTGTCTATCTGTCTGTCTATCTGTCTGTCTATCTGTCTGCCTGACCCTGCCCGGCTTCGCCCAGTTCCTGGTGGGAAGCATCTCATTTAATTCATATAAGTAGTCATATAAGTTCCCGTTCCCGTTACCGACTATCTGTCTGTCTGTCTGTCTGTCTGTCTGTCTGACCCGGCCCGGCATCGCACAGCTCCTGGTGTGAAGCATCTCATTTAATTTATATAAGTAGTCATATAAGTTCCTGTTCCCGACTGTCTATCTGTCTGTCTGTCTGTCTATCTGTCTGCCTGACCCTGTCCGGCTTCATTAAATTCATACAACAAAAAAAGTAACTTAAAAGAACGTTCTTCCACACACCATCCATTATTTTTAATGAAAACTCTTTCTAATCACCTGCATGACTACAGTAACTTCTTAAGCAAAAAAAGATGAGTTACAATGTTATGCATTGTGCATTATTTTTATGAAAACTTTGAAAATGCCTTACAGATTGTATCATTATTTATTATAACTCATATGCCTGTACATAACTATGGACAAAGAGTTTATAAATCTTTGAAAACGATGCCACAATATGACTATAAGTTATACAGAAAAGTTATGCCCCTTGAAATAACTTTTACAGAGTTAGGTCCCCTGAGATATATGAAATTATGATGAAAAATGAAATAATACTGAGTAAGCAGGCGATTTCAAACTAACAAAATATCACAGTTGGCAGCTCTGGAATGAAAGGAAGGCGTGTAGAAAATTTCATCTCAATCGGATGGGCCGTTCGCGAACGTATAAAGGACATACAGACATAAATACATACATACAGATGGACGGAGATCCTTTTTTATATATAAGAAGATGAGACCGTGTTTCTTTTCTTGTATGAGTGTTGTGTCTTGTCAGATCTTCGTATCTGTGTTATGACTTGGTCTATTACGCCTAGATATGAGTGTTGTGTCTTGCCAGATCTTCGTATCTGTGTTATGACTTGGTCTAGTAAGCCCAGATTTGAAAAATGTCTTAAACATTACCATCTTTCACATGTTTAGGGATACGGATTAGAGTTACGAATACAGATCTACAAATAAAAACTGTTGAAAAATTTTTGTAACAAAATTAACGATGGAGAGTTATATTGGTTGTAGTGGGTATGAGTTAAACACTATCATCATACACATGTTTAGGCGTACGGAATATAGTTAGGAGTACGGAATAGGGTTACGGATTACAGATCTTCAAATGAAAACCGTCCAAAAAAGACACAAATTAAAGATGGTGGTTATAATTATTTGTAGGGAAAATGGCTTAATCACTATCATTAAATACACGATTAGGGATAGGGATTAGGATTACGGGTTGCAGATCTTCAAATGAAACCCGCAGTAAAGCATTAAAGATAGTGGTTATTAATGGTTGTAGTTGGTATGACTTAATCACTATCATCATACTTAAGTTTATGGATACGGATTATGATTACGGGTTTACAGATCTAAACATGAAAACTGTAAAAAAAAAAATGTACACAAAAATTAAAGATGGTGGTTATTGTTGGCTGTAATGTATATGGATTAATCACTATCATCATATACATGTTTAGGGATACGGATTAAGATTTAGGGTTACAGATCGTCACATGAAAACCGTAAAATAATAAAGAATTAAAGGTGGTGGTTATTATTGGTTGTAGTGGGCATGACTTTATCATTATCATCATACTCAGGTTTAGGGATACAGATTAGGGTTACGGGTTATAAATCTTCAAATGAAAACTGTAAACACCACAATGATTGATATATAACAATAAAAAAAAAAAAAACAAGTAGAAAAATTTGCTGACTTTATATTGTCTGCCTTTCTGATAAACGTTAGTGTCATAAGCGGATAATTTGGAAATATTTATTAGGAATAAACAACACATTTGCGTTATTAGGGCAGGAGTATGCTACTACTACTATTACTACTGCTGCTGCAGCTATTGCTGCTACTACTACTACTACTACTACTACTACTACTACTACTACTACTACTACTACTACTACTACTACTACTACTACTACTACTACTACTACTACTACTACTACTACTACTACTACTACTATAACTAGTACTAGCATAACTACTACATCTAAACTACTATTACTACTAATGCTGCTAATGGCGTCACTGCTATCATAACAGTCGTTTTCACAATAACACTAGATCAGAGACTACTTGTACATATGATGACAGACTTGTAAAGACACAGAAAGAAAGACACGTTATGTTTCTGAGCGAGGTTAACTATCAACCCTGAGACTGCCCAGAAGTGTGCCCTACCTACAGCCCAGAAGTGTGCCCTCTAGACAACTCACCTTGGACAATGCAGCAAATGGGTGGTTGACGAAAGCCCTTCCATTGACGGATCCTGGTGTCTCAGTTGTGCCAGGAAAGGCAAAGTTCAAGAAGTACTCTGTAATCTTCCTGCCCGGTGCTGGCTGTATACACACACACATAGAGAAATCGGCTGTCATGTTCGAATAAACAATTTGAATATCTGCAGGGACTTGCATAAATGAGCAAGTCCCTTGATTACGTATGACATTTAAAACAGCTGCGGATACCGACCCACAGAACACCTACAAACACCCACAAAACACCTACAAATACCCAAAAAATCACCTACAATCATTCACAAACACATGGTACATTATATAAGTTTATCGATTTAATATGTTCTGGCGTCATATGTTACCTGTCTGTGTGTGTGTGTGTGTGTGTGTGTGTTTGCGTGCGCGCGCGTGCGTGCGTGTGTGTTTGTGTGTGTGTGTGTGTGTGTGTGTGAGAGAGAGAGAGAGAGAGAGAGAGAGAGAGAGAGAGAGAGAGAGAGAGAGAGAGAGAGAAGAAATTTAATATGTAGTGACGCCACACATTCTCCAATCAACAATCACATTCTATTTGTCTATCTGTGTATCTATTTGACTGTGAATCGGTCTATTTGTCGGTGAATCGTCACCTTGTCTGTGAATTGGTACATCTGACTGTGAATCGGTCTGTTTGTCTTCATACTATCTATATATCTATCTATCTGTCGATTTCTCTGATCAAATATACTCAGTTGACACAAGTATACAAACATGAGCGGTACAACTCTGGGGCATTTACCTTCAGGACATGGGGAGTCAGCGACTTAATTTGGCCGTAGTTGTAGCAATATGTGTGAGTTCCCAAGGGAAAATAGGAGAACGGACAGTTGAGGACCAAGCACGGGTCACTGATTGTACATGCCTTCTGTGAAGAATGTGGTTCTACATCCGATGGGGCGCCTTCATAACGTAGGATGGCCTCTGCGGTGTTGTTAAGTCCTACCTGGTGAGGAGTGACAGAATGTGATTGCTGAGAACGTCTATGAAAGTACGTACACGTAGACAGGCAGACATACACATTCACAGACAAAGAGACAAGTCTACAAACAAACAGAAAGGTATACAAAATGACAAAAAGAATAACGCCACGGTGTTGTATTAAGCGTAGTGCCACTAAAACACATCCCGAGCAAATTATGACCCCCACACGTAATCAAATGATAGAACTCAGCTTTCTCTCCCACCTGGCATATTGGGATTGTAGATCTCAGTTCTCATATTTGTGCCCAACCTGAACTCGATGATTGATGTGGATGGCAATGGTAGGCTTCCTGGCCCAACACAACATGTTTTAGTGCCTATAGTTTATTCAAAGTAATACAGGGAGGAGCTGACAAGAACATAGGAGACAATAACAATATCACACAAGCTGGCTTCAGGCGACATAGATGTACACGTGACAGCACTTTTAACATCGCGGAAATTTTAGAAGAAGCAGAGGATGCAATGTAAATCACTACTCCTGCTTTGTATAATATACAACGAGCAAACGGTAGAAGTGAGAAAATGTAATGAAACAACAGACAAGGCTGCTATAGAATAAGAAGTCAGACAGGGTAGCATTATATCTCCTTGTCTGTTTAAGGTATAGACAAGAACATCGCGAGCGCTGATGCAACGAATATTGACAAGGATTAATGATCTGTTTGTAATAGGAGGAATATACATGCTTACACTTGCAATATACTGCCGACACTGTTTTACTATTGTCAAGGTTTCACAATTATGAGACAAGGGATTCAATACAGGAAAAGACACAACGCACAAAGAAGGGAGACAAGAACAACGATCCGAACGTTCAAGATCTCGAACGTTCGAGAACAGAGTGTTCGAATTGCCTAATGCGCAATAGACCCAGGCAAAACCCGCCTAAAGCATGAAAGAGCAACACCCACGGGGTGCACGAGATAGCCAGCACTCCGTGTCCACCTGACGCAAGTCGAGAGAGCAGACGGCTACTGGACACTGGACAGGAAGGAGGGTCTAGCTCTAAGGGGGACAGACATATAGAGATTAGTTTAGAATCTATAGATTGTTTATGATAGACAGATGCTGTGATGTATAACTTGTATGATGCTTTGTCGATGTGTATGTAATACGTTATGAAAGAAGTGCGAGATGACTGTTCGCCAGATCGACATTATATTAAAGTAGCTTGATAATGTTCGAACTTGGAGTTATGTTAAATCTGTGATCGCCTGTCTGAATCCGAGTCTTCTACCCCTAGTTCTGAGACGCTGACAACTACCATAACACAAAGGGAAACCGAGATATTAATCAAGTCTTTGTGATAGAAAATTGGTGAAACACAATTTATACTTGAATACAGCAAAAGCAAACGTAATGACGAGTGATAATATAAATCTATAAATAGATATATTTACGTAGAGACAGATTGCTTGCAGTGAGCAATTCTCTTCAGGCAGGTTTTGTACAGGTGGTCACGGAAGTTATTACACCAAACATGGCTACACAAAACTAAAGCAATGAAAAACTTAAGGATTGGAACAACAAACTGACCAACAGAAGCCAGAGTATCGGGGGGGGGGGGGGGTGGATGGGGGGGGGGGTGCGTATTTGCTGACATCTGTGTATCTGTGTGAAACGTGGGGGACATGTGTGCGAAACGTGGGGGACATGTGTGTGAAACGTGGGGGACGTGTGTGAAACGGCAACATGTGTGTGAAACATGGGGGACATGTGTGTGAAACATGGGAGACATGTGTGTGAAACGTGGGGGACATGTATGTGAAACGTGGGGGACATGTGTGTGAAACGTGGGGGACGTGTGTGAAACGGCAACATGTGTGTGAAACATGGGGGACATGTGTGTGAAACGTGGGGGACATGTATGTGAAACGTGGGGGACAGTGTGTGAAACGGCAACATGTGTGTGAAACGTGGGCAACATGTGTATGAAACGTGGGGGACATGTGTGTGAAACGTGGGGACCATGTGTGTGAAACGTGGGGGACAGTGTGTGAAACGTGGGGGACAGTGTGTGAAACGTGGGGGACAGTGTGTGATACGTGGGGGACAGTGTGTGAAACGTGGGGGACAGTGTGTGAAACGTGGGGGACAGTGTGTGATACGTGGGGGACAGTGTGTGAAACGTGGGCATTTACGAGAACAAGTGTGACATAAAATTCACTAGAAGAGAACAGATAGTTTTGAATGTAAGAATTGTCATCACTGTACTCGGTACATTCACAAACGTGCACCACCGCCTCTTCTAAAGTCCACACAGGAGAAGAGAATAAACCGATCTATACAACAACAACAACAACAACAACAACAATAACAACAACAACAACAACAACAACAACAACAACAACAACAACAACAACAACAACTCAACGTTCAAGAAGATTGGTTATCAAGACAATTGCAACTACACGAGTACAAGACAATGACACGGATGTGCGGACGAGATAACTGCAGGGAAATGTACCGGCATCAGCCGAGAAGAGGGAGAAGCAACGTTTCACCATCATCATCATCATGTTCCCTGTCAGCTGGCGTAGGCGCTCATGTCTCTCCACAGATCTCGGTCTGTGGTGTTCTGGATCAACTCTTTTGATGATATTCTTAAATGCCACCGTCTCCGTCCATTCACAGTCATTTCTCTTGGTCCACCCCTGCTTCTTTTCCGATTGATCTTTCCAGTTGTCACGATGTTCTCCAATGCCTCTCTTCCCATCACATGACCGAAGAAAGCTGTTTGCCTTTTTCTTATTGTTGTATATAATGTTCTAGTTTAAATAGCCTGTTTCAAGCAGTCGCTGTTAATTACTCTGGCAGTCCAAGGAATTCGCAACATTCGTCTCAGGGTTCATGTGTCCGTTGCTAAAAAAGGTCTTCCTAATGTGTTTAACTCAACGCCAACAAACAAAAGATAAAATGTCATTATTGATATAACTAATCATGTTTTACTTTAAAACATTATAAACTTCTGCATTGATAAAACTAACTGGCTGTTAATGAAACTAATTATAAACTTCTATATTGATATAACCAACTGGGTGTTAATTAAAATAATTATAAACTTCTACATTGATATAACTAACTGAGTGTTAATTACAATAATTATAAACTTCTACATTGATATAACTAACTGGGTGTTAATTGCTTGCTTGTGTTCGTTGGCTTGAGCTCCAACGCGAAGTCCTGTATGTCGGATGAAGGCATCCTGTTGTCCAACATCAGTGTGATGTCATACAGGACCTGAGGTTTGCGTGAGTATCCGTTGTCCCATGTCTGGCTTATTGGTGTGCAGACTGGTGGTTCCTCGCCGTACAGGCAGACACTCTCCGACTTCGGAGGAAAAGGGTGTTAATTAAAATAATTATAAACTTCTACATTGATATAACTAACTGAGTGGTAATTAAAATAATTATAAACTTCTGCATTGATATAAATGGTAAGGGTTTTGATTTAATAAAATACAACACATCTGCAATAAAACTGTGTAAACTTTTATAGAATGTTATGTTGGCGATATTCCCCTCCTCTCTCCCTGTTTCTGTGCTGGTGTCACCTGATCCTGTGCTCAGTCTCAAGATGACGCCTCTGTAAGCCAAGAACAGAGAGTGAATGTATCAACCTACTTCTAGTGTGGCAGCCCGAATCCAATAGTTGTCCACTGACTGGTCGGCGAAGACGAGGACATCATAGCGCTCTCCTGGGTGAATGATGAGAGACTCCACAAAATTTGGCTTGATCTCATGTCCGTCTGTGGCCACTACCTGTAGCACGTGGGAGTCAATCGATACTCGGAATGGCAAGATGTCTGCGGCACTGATCAGACGAAATCTGTGAGAGAGACCACAAGGACTCTATAGGACAAAGACGCCCCTGTATTACCGGTGCTCTTAAAGGAAGCAACTAATAGTAACATTGTAATCTACCATAAATCTCGACAGGGGAGACAGAGATGAGCGCAAGCATGCCATTATGCCATATTTTTTTTCTGTGTCCTCATCATTCATATTAGCATTTTTACTGCCAATTGAATTTAACATGCACTGCTGATGTCATAATGTTTATGTCAATTCCAGGAATTATCCTATAGAACTGCACCACTATTTTTTTTTTAAACGTTACACAATGTATAACATATTTTCATTCACCATTTTCCATATTTTCCATGTTTTCCAATTTTCCCCCAGTTTTGAATGTTCTTGTGAGGATGCTCACGATAGTCGACAGTGTGTGCGTGTGAAAAGTGTGGGAGTTTATTCATATTAGTTTTAGTGATTATGTGAGGCAGCGTGTATGTGTGTGGATGGATAGGTGAGTGTATGTGTGTCTATGTGTGTGTGTGTGTGTGTGTGTTTATATGTGTGGATGTATGTGTGGGTGCATGTCTGTATGTGTGTATGGGTGTATATATATGTGTGTACATGTACATGTGTGTGTGCTTGTGTGTGTATGTCTGTACGTGTGTTTACGTGTGCGTACATGTGTGTTTATATGTATGTGCGAGTGTATATGTGTGTATGTGCGTGTGTATGTGTGAGTATGTTCGTGTATGTATGCGTATATGCTTGTGTGTATGTATGTGAGAGTGTGGGTGTGTATCAGGCACGTGTGTGTGTCTGGGGGATGTGTGTGTTGGGGATGTATTGTGAGGAGTTGTGTGTGGGTGGATGGATGATGTGTGGGTGGGTGAAGCGATGTGTGATCGGTGGGGTGTGTGTATGTGGGTTAGAGATGTTGGAGTGATGGTTGGAAGTGTGGGGGTGTTGGTGGGTGGAGGGGGTTGTCTGGATGGAGAATGTGTATGTGGGTGAGTGGATGAGGGATGTGTGGGTGAATGGGTGTGTTAGATATGTGTTTGGGTTGGGGATGGGTGTGTGATGGGTGTATGGGATGGATTTTGGGATGTGTGTATGGGTGGGGGATATGTCTGTCTGGGTGGATGTGTGTGGGTGGGGTAATTGTGGGTGGGTGGAGGATGTATATGTAGGTGGTGAGTGTTTTTTTAGATGGGGGTGTTGGGTGGGTGGGGAGATGTATGTGTGTGTGTGAGTCGGTCGGGATGTGTATGGGGGATGTGTGTGGGGTATGTGTGTGAGGGTGGGATATGTGTATATGGGTGGTCTGTTGTGTGGGAGGGGAGATGTGTGTGGGTGAGGGATGTTTGTGTGTGGGTAGGTGGGTTAGATGTGAATGGGTATGAAGTTTGCGGGTGGGTAAAGGATGTATGTGAGGGTGGGGTGTGTGTTTCGCTGGATGGATGGATGGAGTGTGTGAGTGTGGGTGGGTAGATGGGAGATGTATGTGTTGATGGGTGGGTGGGGGATGTGTGGGTGTGAGTGGTTGAGGGATGAGTACGTGAGTGGGTTGATATATGTGGGAGATGAGTATATGGGTGGATGATGTGTGTGTATGGGTGGGAAGATGTGTGTGGGTGGGGATGTGTGTTGATGTTGGGTGTGTGTGTGGGTGGGGATGTGTTGGAGGTTGGGGATGTGTGTGTGGGGGATGTGTGTATGGTTGGGGAGATGTGTGTGTGAGTGTATGGGTGCGGTGTATGTGGGTTGGGGATGTGTGGTTATGGGATGTGTGGTTAAGGGATTTGTGATTTGGGGATGGAAGACTGGGGTTTGGTTGGTGGAAAATATGTGGGTGGGTCAGTGTGTGTAGATTGGGGGTGGGGATGTGTGTGTGTGTGTGTGTGTGTGTGTGTGTGTGTGTGTGTGTGTATGGGCGTGGGAAGTATGGGTGGGTGTCGGAGATTGTATGGGTGGGGGATGTGTGAAATTGGGGGATATGTGGGTGGATGCTAGTTTTGTGGGTGGGTAGGTGCGTGATGTGTGGGTTGGTGGGGATATGTGTGTAGGTGGGGATGTGTGGTTGGGGGATGTGTGTTTGACTGGGTGGTTGGGAGTCTGTGCGTGTGTAGTTATGGGATGAGTGGAGGATGTGTGTGTGTGGGTGGGGAGATGTGTGTAGGTGGGGGATGTGTGGGCGGGTGCATGTATGTGTGCCTAGGGGTGTGTGTGTGGGTGGGGGATGGGTGGGGGAATTATGTGTGCCTGGGGTGTGTGTGTGTGTGTGTGGTTGGGTGATGGGTGGATGGTTGAGGTATGTGTCTCATAACATGGTAATATGCATTGATTATGTTTACACCATTCATTTGACAATGTGTTTTTCCTATGTGAATGTATTATGCATTATTGATGAACGAAAGATGAATGATTGGAAGGGCCGAAAGTAAGACGGGCCTGCGTGCCCAATTTGTTACCCTTTGAAAATAAAGTCCGTCCGTTCGTTCGTTCGTTCATTCGTTCGTTCGTTCGTTCGTTCGTTCGTTCTCATAACGGTGGTCACATCACGGTGGTCACATCACGGTGCTCACATCACGGTGCTCACATCATGGTGCTCACATCACGGTGCTCCCATCACGACGCTGTCATCACGGTGCTCACACCACGGTGCTCACATCACGGTGCTCACATCGCGATGCTCACATCACGGTGCTCCCATCACGGCGCTGTCATCACGGTGCTCACATCACGGTGCTCACATCACGGTGCTCACATCACGATGCTCACATCGCGATGCTCACATCACGGTGCTCACATCACGATGCTCACATCACGGCGCTGTCATCACGGTACTCACATCACGGTGCTCACATCACGGTGCTCACATCACGATGCTCACATCGCGATGCTCACATCACGGCGCTGTCATCACGGTACTCACATCACGGTGCTCACATCACGGTGCTCACATCACGGCGCTGTCAACATGGTGCTCACATCACGGCGCTGTCATCATGGTGCTCACATCACGGCGCTGTCATCACGATGCTCACATCACGGTGGTCATATCACGGTGCTCACATCACGGCGCGCACATCACGGTGCTCACGTCACTGTACTCACATCACGGCGCGCACATCACGGTGCTCACATGACGTCGCTCACATCACGGTGCTCACATCAGGGCGCTCACTTCACGGCGCTCACGTCACGGTGCTCACAAAACGGCGATCTTGTCACGATGTTCACATCACGGCGCTCACATCACGGCGCTCACATCACGGTGCTCACATCTTCTTCTCGGTCCACGATGCTTAGTACATCTTAGTTGTAGGCTAGATATGACACGTTGAATGGCAGACAGACCGACATACACACACAACTCGCACACAGCTTGGAGAGAGAGAGAGAGAGAGAGAGAGAGAGAGAGAGAGAGAGAAAGAGAGAGAGAGTATGAGAGTGAAAGATGGGGGATGAAGAAAGAACCATCAATATAAGTACAGATTATATCAGGGCAGTTCGAACAGAAAAATATATATGTAACGATCTCTCTCTGTCTCCCTCCCTCCCCTCTCTCTCTCTCTCTCTCTCTCTCTCTCTCTCTCTCTCTCTCACACACACACACACACACACACACATACACACACACACACACACTTTTGTACTCTCCAATTATAGCGATGATGTATACTGAGATGTCATTGTTCAATAAAACAATATTAATTCTGTAGTTGTTGTTGTTGTTGTTGTTGTTGTTGTTGTTGTTGTTGTTGTTGTTGTTGTTGGTGTGGTTGTTGTAGCAAACACACAAGCGAACGAAGGAATGAACACATGACTAACACTGTCCTGCTACATACCTGTACTGTCGCCCTTCAGTGACCAGGAACTCGGACAGTGGAGCCTGGTTGTGCTGTCCCGTGCTGTCGTAGAACCGACCGCGGCCGTTGATCAGACCAGACTGGAAGTGGAAGGCGCTGGTAGGGTGGAAAGGGGGAGGGGGAGGGGGTCAGTGTTAAAATGTTGAAGAATGTTGAAGTGTTGAAATGTTGAAGTACTGAAATGTTGAAGTGTTGAAATGTTGAAGTGTTGAAATGTTGAAGTGTTGAAATGTTGAAGTGTTGAAATGTTGAAGTGTTGAAATGTTGAAGTGTTGAAATGTTGAAGTGTTGGAATGTTGAAGTGTTGAAATGTTGAAATGTTGAAATGTTGAAGTACTGAAATGTTGAAGTGTTGAAATGTTGAAGTGTTGAAGTGTTGAAATGTTGAAATGTTGAAATGTTGAAATGTTGAAGTGTTGAAATGTTGAAGTGTTGAAATGTTGAAATGTTGAAGTGTTGAAGTGTTGAAATGTTGAAGTTTTGAAATGTTGAAATGTTGAAGTGTTGAAATGTTGAAGTGTTGAAATAATGAAATGTTGAAGTACTGAAATGATGAAGTTTTGAAATAATTAAATGTTAAAGTGTTGAAATGTTGAAGTATTGCAATGTTGAAGTGTTGACGTGTTGAATTGTTAAAGTGTTGAAGTGTTAAAATGTACACGTGAGCCTGCTGTATATGTTGATACATGCAGACAGACATGTCGGTTGTGTGTTTTGTAGTAATGTATGACAGATGTGATTGGTTGTTTTATTGGTAATATATGACAGATGTGATTGGTTGGTTTATTGGTAATATATGACAGATGTGATTGTTTGGGTTAGTGGTAATATATGACAGATGTGATTGGTTGGTTTAGTGGTAATATATGACAGATGTAATTGGTTGGTTTAGTGGTAATATATGACAGATGTGATTGTTTGGTTTAGTGGTAATATATGACAGATGTGATTGGATGGTTTAGTGGTAATATATGACAGATGTGATTGTTTGGTTTAGTGGTAATATATGACAGACAGATGTGATTGGTGGCTTATTGGTAATATATGACAGATGTGATTGGTTGGGTTAGTGGTAATATATGACAGATGTGATTGGTTGGTTTATTGGTAATATATGACAGATGTGATTGGTTGGTTTATTGGTAATATGTGACAGGTGTAATTGGTTGGTTTAGTGGTAATATATGACAGATGTGATTGTTTGGTTTAGTGGTAATATATGACAGATGTGATTGGTTGATTTATTGGTAATATATGACAGATGTGATTGGTTGGTTTATTGGTAATATATGAAAAATGTGATTGGTGGCTTATTGGTAATATATGACAGATGTGATTGGTTGGCTTATTGGTAATATATGACAGATGTGATTGGTTGTTTTATTGGTAATATATGACAGATGTGATTGGTTGTTTTATTGGTAATATATGACAGATGTGATTGGTTGTTTTATTGGTAATATATGACAGATGTGATTGGTTGGTTTATTGGTAATATATGACAGATGTGATTGTTTGGGTTAGTGGTAATATATGACAGATGTGATTGGTTGGTTTAGTGGTAATATATGACAGATGTAATTGGTTGGTTTAGTGGTAATATATGACAGATGTGATTGTTTGGTTTAGTGGTAATATATGACAGATGTGATTGGATGGTTTAGTGGTAATATATGACAGATGTGATTGTTTGGTTTAGTGGTAATATATGACAGACAGATGTGATTGGTGGCTTATTGGTAATATATGACAGATGTGATTGGTTGGGTTAGTGGTAATATATGACAGATGTGATTGGTTGGTTTATTGGTAATATATGACAGATGTGATTGGTTGGTTTATTGGTAATATGTGACAGGTGTAATTGGTTGGTTTAGTGGTAATATATGACAGATGTGATTGTTTGGTTTAGTGGTAATATATGACAGATGTGATTGGTTGATTTATTGGTAATATATGACAGATGTGATTGGTTGGTTTATTGGTAATATATGAAAAATGTGATTGGTGGCTTATTGGTAATATATGACAGATGTGATTGGTTGGCTTATTGGTAATATATGACAGATGTGATTGGTTGGCTTAGTGGTAATATATGACAGATGTGATTGGTTGGTTTATTGGTAATATATGACAGATGTGATTGGTTGGCTTATTGGTAATATATAACAGATGTGATTGCTTGGTTTATTGGTAATATATGACAGATGTAATTGGTTGTTTTATTGGTAATATATGACATATGTGATTGCTTGGTTTATTGGTAATATATGACAGATGTGATTGGTTGGTTTAGTGGTAATATATGACAGATGTGATTGGTTGGTTTATTGGTAATATATGACAGATGTGATTGGTGGCTTATTGGTAATATATGACAGATGTGATTGGTTGGCTTAGTGGTAATATATGACAGATGTGATTGGTTGGTTTATTGGTAATATATGACAGATGTGATTGGTTGGTTTATTGGTAATATGTGACAGATGTGATTGGTTGGTTTAGTGGTAATATATGACAGATGTGATTGTTTGGTTTAGTGGTAATATATGACAGATGTGATTGGTTGGTTTATTGGTAATATATGACAGATGTGATTGGTTGGTTTATTGGTAATATATGACAAATGTGATTGGTGGCTTATTGGTAATATATGACAGATGTGATTGGTTGGCTTATTGGTAATATATGACAGATATGATTGGTTGGCTTAGTAGTAATATATGACAGATGTAATTGGTTGGTTTACTGGTAATATATGACAGATATGATTGGTTGGCTTAGTGGTAATATATGACAGATGTGATTGGTTGGTTTACTGGTAATATATGACAGATGTGATTTGTTGTTTTATTGGTAATATATGACAGATGTGATTGGTTGTTTTATTGGTAATATATGACAGATGTGATTGGTTGGTTTATTGGTAATATATGACAGATGTGATTGGTTGTTTTATTGGTAATATATGACAGATGTGATTGGTTGGCTTAGTGGTAATATATGACAGATGAGATTGGTTGGTTTATTGGTAATATATGACAGATGTGATTGGTCGGTTTACTGGTAATATATGACAGATGTGATTGGTTGTTTTATTGGTAATATATGACAGATGTGATTGGTTGGTTTATTGGTAATATATGACAGATGTGATTGGTTGGCTTGGTGGTAATATATGACAGATATGATTGGTTGGCTTAGTAGTAATATATAACAGATGTAATTGGTTGGTTTACTGGTAATATATGACAGATGTAATTGGTTGGTTTATTGGTAATATATGACAGATGTGATTGGTTGTTTTATTGGTAACTAGCTGACACGGCCCGGCTTCGCCCAGACTCTGGTGGGGAGCATCTCATTTAATTCATATAAGTAGTCATATAAGCTCCCGTTCCCGACTGTCTGTCTGTCTGTCTGTCTATCTATCTGTCTGTCTGTCTGACCCGGCCCAGCCCATGGTGGAGAGCATCTCATTTAAATCATATAAGTAGTCATATAAGATCCCGTTCCCGACTATCTGTATGTCTGTCTGTCTTGGGTAAATGGAGGAGGGAGGAGGAAGAGGGAGGTGGAGGAGGGAAGAGGAGGGAGGAGGAGGGAGGAGGAGACAGGAGGAATAGGAGGGAGGAGGAGGGATTAGGAAGAGGAGGGAGGAGTAGGGTGGAGGAGGAGGGGGAGGAGGAGGGAGGAGGAAGAGGGAGAAGGAGGGAGGAGGAGATCGCAGGAGGAGGAGGAGGAGGAGAGGGAGGAGGAGGAGGGAGAGGGAGGAGGAGGGAGGAGGAGGAGAGAGTAGGCGGAGGGAGGAGGCGGAGGGAGCAGGAAGAGGGAGGAAGAGGGAGGAGGAGGAGGGAGGAGTAGAGAGTGGGAGGAGGGAGGAGGCGGAGGGAGGAGGAGGAGGGAGAAGAAGGAGGGAGGAGAAGGAGGGAAGAGGATGAGAGGGAGGAGGAGGAAGAGGGAGGAGGAGGAATGTGAAGGGAGGAGGAGGGAGGAGGTAAAGGGAGGAGGAGGGAGGAGGATAGAGGAGGAGGAGGGATGAGGAGGAAGAGGGAGGAGGAGGAATGTGAAGGGAGGAGGAGGGAGGAGGTAGAGAGAGGAGGAGGAGGGGAGGAGAATGGAGGAGGAGGGATGAGGAGGAGAGGGAGGAGGAGGGGGAGGGAGGGGGAGGAGGAGGGAGGAAGAAGGAGGAGGGAGGAAGACGGATGAGGGGGAGGAGGGAGGGGGAGGAGGAGAAGGGAGGAGAAGGGAGGAGGAGGAGGGAGCAGGAGGAAGGAGGAGGGAGGAGGAGGAGGAAGAGGGAGGAGGAAGAGAGAGGAGAGAGGAGGGAGGAGGAGGGAGGAATAGATAGGCGGAGAGAGGAGGAGGAGGGAGGAGGAGGAGTAGGGATGAATAGGAGGGAGGAGAAGGGAGGAGAAGGGATTAAGAGAAAGAGGGGGGAAAGGGGGAGAAGGAGGAGGGAGGAGGGAGGAGGAGGAGAAGAGGGATGAGGAGGGAGGAGGGAGGATGAGGAGGAGGAGGAGGGAGGAGGAGGGGGATGGTGAAGGAGGAGGGAGAGGAGGGAGGAGGGTGAAAGAGGAGGAGGCGGGGAGGGGGAGGGGGAGGAGGAGGGAGAAGGAGGAGGAGGGAGGAGAACGTAGGTGGGGGAGGATGAGAAGGGAGGAGGGAGAGGGGAGGAGGAGGGAGGAGGAGGAGGAGGAGGAGGGAGGAGGTGGAGGGAGAAGGAGGAGGGAGGAAGAGGTAGAAGGAGGAGGGAGAAGGAGGGAGGAGGAGACAGGGGATAGGAGGGAGGCGGGAGGGATTAGGAAGAGGAGGGAGGAGTAGGGTGGAGAGAGGAGAGGGGAGGAGGGAGAGGGAGGAGGGGAGGAGGAGGAGAGAGTAGGCGGAGGGAGGAGGCGGAGGAGGAGCAGGAAGGGAGGAAGAGGGAGGAGGAAGAGGGAGGAAGGAGGGAAGGAGAAGGAGGAGGAGGAGGGAAGGAGGAGTAGAGAGGGGGGAAGGAGGGAGGAGGCGGAGGGAGGAAGAGGGAGGGGAAGAGGGAGAAGGGAGGAGGAGGGAGGAGGTAGGTAGGATGATTGATTGCCATCCCACCAGGTTAATAATGTATCGCGGACCTCAGAGAGAAGTGTCTATGTAGAAGACCATTTCCTGGACGTACGTATTTTGGGAGGGGGAGGAGGGAGGAGGGAGGAGGAGGAAGAAGAAAAAAAACTACGACAGTTGGCATCTCTGGAATGAAAGGAAGGCGTGTAGAAAATTTCATCTCAATCGGATGGGCCGTTCGCGAGCGCATAAAGGACCATACGGACAGAGATACATAAATACATACAGAGATACGCACATCCTAATTTATATATAAGATATATGACAGATGTGATTGGTTGTTTTATTGGTAATATATGACAGATGTGATTGGTTGGTTTATTGGTAATATATGACAGATGTGATTGTTTGGCTTAGTGGTAATATATGACATATGTGATTGGTTGGTTTAGTGGTAATATATGACAGATGTGATTGGTTGGTTTATTGGTAATATATGACAGATGTAATTGTTTGGTTTAGTGGTAATATATGACAGATGTGATTGTTTGGTTTAGTGGTAATATATGACAGATGTGATTGGTTGGTTTAGTGGTAATATATGACAGATGTGAATGTTTGGTTTAGTGGTAATATATGACAGATTGTGATTGGTTGGTTTATTGGTAATATATGACAGATGTGATTGGTTGGCTTATTGGTAATATATGACAGATGTGATTGGTTTGGCTTAGTGGTAATATATGACAGATGTGATTGGTTGGTTTATTGGTAATATATGACAGATGTGATTGGTTGGTTTATTGGTAATATGTGACAGGTGTAATTGGTTGGTTTAGTGGTAATATATGACAGATGTGATTGTTTGGTTTAGTGGTAATATATGACAGATGTGATTGGTTGATTTATTGGTAATATATGACAGATGTGATTGGTTGGTTTATTGGTAATATATGACAGATGTGATTGGTTGGCTTGGTGGTAATATATGACAGATATGATTGGTTGGCTTAGTAGTAATATATAACAGATGTAATTGGTTGGTTTACTGGTAATATATGACAGATGTAATTGGTTGGTTTATTGGTAATATATGACAGATGTGATTGGTTGGTTTATTGGTAATATATGACAGATGTGATTTATTGGTTTATTGGTAATATATGACAGATGTGATTGGTTGGTTTACTGGCAATATATGACAGATGTGATTGGTTGGTGTATTGGTAATATATGACAGATGTGATGGGTTGGTTTATTGGTAATATATGACATATGTGATTGGTTGTTTTATTTGTAATATATGACAGATGTGATTGGTTGGCTTAGTGGTAATATATGACAGATGTGATTGGTTGGTTTATTGGTAATATATGACAGATGTGATTGGTTTGTTTACTGGTAATGTATGACAGATGTGATTGGTTGTTTTATTGGTAATATATGACAGATGTGATTGGTTGGTTTTAGTGGTAATATATGACAGATGTGATTGGTTGGTTTATTGGTAATATATGACAGATGTGATTGGTTTGTTTACTGGTAATGTATGACAGATGTGATTGGTTGTTTTATTGGTAATATATGACAGATGTGATTGGTTGGTTTATTGGTAATATATGACAGATGTGATTGGTTGGCTTAGTGGTAATATATGACAGATATGATTGGTTGGCTTAGTAGTAATATATGACAGATGTGATTGGTTGGTTTACTGGTAATATATGACAGATGTGATTTGTTGTTTTATTGGTAATATATGACAGATGTGATTGGTTGTTTTATTGGTAATATATGACAGATGTGATTGGTTGGTTTATTGGTAATATATGACAGATGTGATTGGTTGTTTTATTGGTAAAATATGACAGATGTGATTGGTTGGCTTAGTGGTAATATATGACAGATGAGATTGGTTGGTTTATTGGTAATATATGACAGATGTGATTGGTCGGTTTACTGGTAATATATGACAGATGTGATTGGTTGTTTTATTGGTAATATATGACAGATGTGATTGGTTGGTTTATTGGTAATATATGACAGATGTGATTGGTTGGCTTGGTGGTAATATATGACAGATATGATTGGCTGGCTTAGTAGTAATATATAACAGATGTAATTGGTTGGTTTACTGGTAATATATGACAGATGTAATTGGTTGGTTTATTGGTAATATATGACAGATGTGATTGGTTGGTTTATTGGTAATATATGACAGATGTGATTTATTGGTTTATTGGTAATATATGACAGATGTGATTGGTTGGTTTACTGGCAATATATGACAGATGTGATTGGTTGGTGTATGGTAATATATGACAGATGTGATTGGTTGGTTTACTGGCAATATATGACAGATGTGATTGGTTGGTGTATTGGTAATATATGACAGATGTGATTGGTTGGTTTATTGGTAATATATGACAGATGTGATTGGTTGTTTTATTGGTAATATATGACAGATGTGATTGGTTGGCTTAGTGGTAATATATGACAGATGAGATTGGTTGGTTTATTGGTAATATATGACAGATGTGATTGGTCGGTTTACTGGTAATATATGACAGATGTGATTGGTTGTTTTATTGGTAATATATGACAGATGTGATTGGTTGGTTTATTGGTAATATATGACAGATGTGATTGGTTGGCTTGGTGGTAATATATGACAGATATGATTGGTTGGCTTAGTAGTAATATATAACAGATGTAATTGGTTGGTTTACTGGTAATATATGACAGATGTAATTGGTTGGTTTATTGGTAATATATGACAGATGTGATTGGTTGTTTTATTGGTAATATATGACAGATGTGATTGGTTGTTTTATTGGTAATATATGACAGATGTGATTGGTTGGTTTATTGGTAATATATGACAGATGTGATTGTTTGGCTTAGTGGTAATATATGACATATGTGATTGGTTGGTTTAGTGGTAATATATGACAGATGTGATTGGTTGGTTTATTGGTAATATATGACAGATGTAATTGGTTGGTTTAGTGGTAATATATGACAGATGTGATTGTTTGGTTTAGTGGTAATATATGACAGATGTGATTGGTTGGTTTAGTGGTAATATATGACAGATGTGATTGTTTGGTTTAGTGGTAATATATGACAGATGTGATTGGTTGGTTTATTGGTAATATATGACAGATGTGATTGGTGGCTTATTGGTAATATATGACAGTTGTGATTGGTTGGCTTAGTGATAATATATGACAGATGTGATTGGTTGGTTTATTGGTAATATATGACAGATGTGATTGGTTGGTTTATTGGTAATATGTGACAGGTGTAATTGGTTGGTTTAGTGGTAATATATGACAGATGTGATTGTTTGGTTTAGTGGTAATATATGACAGATGTGATTGGTTGATTTATTGGTAATATATGACAGATGTGATTGGTTGGTTTATTGGTAATATATGACAGATGTGATTGGTTGGCTTGGTGGTAATATATGACAGATATGATTGGTTGGCTTAGTAGTAATATATAACAGATGTAATTGGTTGGTTTACTGGTAATATATGACAGATGTAATTGGTTGGTTTATTGGTAATATATGACAGATGTGATTGGTTGGTTTATTGGTAATATATGACAGATGTGATTTTTTAGTTTATTGGTAATATATGACAGATGTGATTGGTTGGTTTACTGGCAATATATGACAGATGTGATTGGTTGGTGTATTGGTAATATATGACAGATGTGATTGGTTGGTTTATTGGTAATATATGACATATGTGATTGGTTGTTTTATTTGTAATATATGACAGATGTGATTGGTTGGCTTAGTGGTAATATATGACAGATGTGATTGGTTGGTTTATTGGTAATATATGACAGATGTGATTGGTTTGTTTACTGGTAATGTATGACAGATGTGATTGGTTGTTTTATTGGTAATATATGACATATGTGATTGGTTGGTTTATTGGTAATATATGACAGATGTGATTGGTTGGCTTAGTGGTAATATATGACAGATATGATTGGTTGGCTTAGTAGTAATATATGACAGATGTAATTGGTTGGTTTACTGGTAATATATGACAGATATGATTGGTTGGCTTAGTGGTAATATATGACAGATGTGATTGGTTGGTTTACTGGTAATATATGACAGATGTGATTTGTTGTTTTATTGGTAATATATGACAGATGTGATTGGTTGTTTTATTGGTAATATATGACAGATGTGATTGGTTGGTTTATTGGTAATATATGACAGATGTGATTGGTTGTTTTATTGGTAATATATGACAGATGTGATTGGTTGGCTTAGTGGTAATATATGACAGATGAGATTGGTTGGTTTATTGGTAATATATGACAGATGTGCTTGGTCGGTTTACTGGTAATATATGACAGATGTGATTGGTTGTTTTATTGGTAATATATGACAGATGTGATTGGTTGGTTTATTGGTAATATATGACAGATGTGATTGGTTGGCTTGGTGGTAATATATGACAGATATGATTGGTTGGCTTAGTAGTAATATATAACAGATGTAATTGGTTGGTTTACTGGTAATATATGACAGATGTAATTGGTTGGTTTATTGGTAAAATATGACAGATGTGATTGGTTGGTTTATTGGTAATATATGACAGATGTGATTTATTGGTTTATTGGTAATATATGACAGATGTGATTGGTTGGTTTACTGGCAATATATGACAGATGTGATTGGTTGGTGTATTGGTAATATATGACAGATGTGATTGGTTGGTTTATTGGTAATATATGACAGATGTGATTGGTTGTTTTATTTGTAATATATGACAGATGTGATTGGTTGGTTTACTAGCAATATATGACAGATGTGATTGGTTGGTTTATTGGTAATATATGACAGATGTGATTGGTTGGCTTAGTGGTAATATATGACAGATATGATTGGTTGGCTTAGTGGTAATATATAACATATATGATTTGTTGGTTTATTGGTAATATATGACATATATGATTGGTTGGCTTATTGGTAATATATGACAGATGTGATTGGTTGGTTTAGTGGTAATATATGACAGATGTGATTGGTTGGCTTATTGGTAATATATGACAGATGTGATTGGTTGGCTTATTGGTAATATATGACAGATGTGATTATTTGGTTTAGTGGTAATATAGAACGAACACCTGAGCGTCGGGAGAAGCGTGTTTCTAACAGAGTGACACAACATATGAACATTCGGTGTTGGTGGCATTTCTACATCTGACATTTAGTCTGGCAGTAGTCATTTTAACCTGCTCGTTTGAATGTAAAACTGATCTGACTTGTTGAAGTGCTCCTGGTGCACACGTGTACTTCTAATAGTTTAAGTGCTCCTGGTGCACACGTGTACTTCTAATTGTTGAAGTGCTCCTTGTGCACACGAATCCTTCTAGTTGTTGGCCCTTATACCTCCGGTTCAGTTGAGAGTATAACATATTCATGGTCATGCAGCAGGTCGTGAAAAAAGCTGCTCACAACGCAGTCCTAGTTCCATTGCCCCAATCATGTCCATGTCCAGGGTGTCTTCAATGTCCCGTCTTCAATGTCCAGTCTTCAATGTCCCGTCTTCAATGTCCAGTCTTCAATGTCCAGTCTTCAATGTCCAGTCTTTAATGTCCAGTCTTCAATGTCCAGTCTTCAATGTCCCGTCTTCAATGTCCAGTCTTTAATGTCCAGTCTTCAATGTCCAGTCTTCAATGTCCCGTCTTCAATGTCCAGTCTTCAATGTCCAGTCTTTAATGTCCAGTCTTCAATGTCCCGTCTTCAATGTCCAGTCTTCAATGTCCAGTCTTCAATGTCCAGTCTTCAATGTCCAGTCTTCAATGTCCAGTCTTCAATGTCCCGTCTTCAATGTCCAGTCTTCAATGTCCCGTCTTCAATGTCCAGTCTTCAATGTCCCGTCTTCAATGTCCAGTCTTCAATGTCCCGTCTTCAATGTTCCGTCTTCAATGTCCAGTCTTCAATGTCCAGTCTTCAATGTCCAGTCTTCAATATCCCGTCTTCAATGTCCAGTCTTCAATGTCCCGTCTTCAATGTCCCGTCTTCAATGTCCAGTCTTCAATGTCACGTCTTCAATGTCCCGTCTTCAATGTCCCGTCTTCAATGTCCCGTCTTCAATGTCCAGTCTTCAATGTCCAGTCTTCAATGTCCCGTCTTCAATGTCCCGTCTTCAATGTCCCGTCCACCGTCTTACTGGTCGACCCTTGTCTCTTCTTCCAGAAACCCTGCGGGTCATTGCTGTTCCTACTAAACCCCGTGATTCCATAGTTTGTATTATTGTGTAACACACCAACTACCCGTCTACCAGAAGAATGAATCCAGATGTGCTGTAGTCTGGGGTAGACACACATTCTCCACCCGGAGAATGAACTCCTGCCTGCTATAGTCTGGGGTAGACACACATTCTCCACCCGGAGAATGAACCCAGGTGTGCTGTAGTCTAGGGTAGACACACATTCTCCACCCGGAGAATGAACCTCTGCCTGCTGTAGTCTTGGGTAGACCCACTGCACATTCTCCGCCGGAGAATGAACCTGCTGTAGTCTGGGACAGACCCACCACACATTCTCCATCCGGAGAATAAACCTAGATCTGCTAACGCACATGTAAACCTCCAGATAATTTCTGAAATGGTAAAGGAACTATTTGTGGAGGCTGGGTCGACCTCCAGAACCGCGCTGGTAAAACAAATCCTGCAGCCATATGAGACAGTCTGAACCACCGAGGCGGGATGCTAGCGCTCTAACCACTGGGCCTCGATGGCCAGTCTAGAAAACACTACTAAACCTGCATGGTTATACAAGTTTGGCATGGCGTTGAGACTGAAGACCTACCTGTAATGCGTCCCTGCCAGCGTAGAGCTTGTGTTGAACTTCGAGCCATGCGAGTAGAGGCCCATTCTCATCTTCATGGTGACCATGTTGGAGTCCCAGTCGTGGTTCCAGTCCTGCAGCACCAGGATGTGCTCCTGGGTCGCCTGGCTGACGGTCGGTGAGGCCGACACATCCTGCAGGCTGGCCACGTTTGTGGTTGATGGATCAGACAGTTCAAAAGAGGAAATTAGAGATGAATAATGTGGTTATATATATATATATATATAGACTAGCTGTCACGGCGCGGCTTCGCCCAGGCCCTGGCGGGGATCTATCTATCTATCTATCTATCTATCTATCTATCTATCTATCTATCTATCTATCTATCTATCTATCTATCTGTCTGTCTGTCTGTCTGTCTGTCTGTCTGTCTGTCTGTCTGTCTGTCTGTCTGTCTGTCTGTGGAAGGCTATTATGGAAGGCTATTAACTTGCTAACCAATAAGAAACGTCCTACAGAATCAGCAATAGCAAATTCTATAACATGCAATGAATTCAGTTGTTTCTTTCAATCGGAAATAGAGAATCTAAAGTCTTCAATACCAGACTCATCGTGTAATTTAAGTTCACTGACATCATTCTGTGAGGAGAAGTGCACCAGAAATATTCCCGCTGAGATTCCTTTAATGTCTATTGCAGACGTTTATAAATATCTCTTGAACCTCAAATCAACAAACTCACACGGCCTAGATGGTATCAGTAATAGAATTCTTCGTTGTGCTGCACCAGTCATTAGCGAGTCCTTAACGTTCATATATAACCAGTGCCTGGCCAAAAACTACTTTCCATCTGCATTTAAAATTGCTAAAGTGTTTCCGCTAATTAAAAATGGCTCAATCGATAATAGTGTTTTGGGTAATTATAGACCTATTTCCTTACTATCGTCGCTATCAAAACCACTAGAAAAACACATTCATAAAATAACGTTACACCATTTAATTAACAATGATCTAATAATTAACAGTCAATCTGGGTTTCGACCTAAATATTCTTGCCATAGTGCTCTAACAAAAATGACCGATAACTGGCACTTAAACATCAACAACGGTAGAATTTGTGGAGCGGTGTTTGTAGACTTTAAAAAAGCTTTTGATATGGTAGATCACGATATTTTAATTAGAAAACTAAAGCAAATGAAGACAAGCACCAACATGGTGAACATAATTACGTCATTTCTATCCGACAGGCAACAAGTCGTGTCCTTCAACAACTGTCTATCAAGACCCACACAGCTTAATATTGGTGTGCCTCAGGGCTCAATACTAGGTCCGCTGCTTTTTGCAGTTTATATTAATGATCTTCCTTTATATATCAATACAACTTGTGATCTATTTGCAGACGACTGTACTATATATACTAGTCAAGAAAACCGTAGTGAATTAGAGAATTCTTTACAAAAGGAACTTGATAATCTTACTAGATGGAGCAATGAAAACCGCATGCAAATTAACATCGACAAAACCAAATCCATGCTAATAACGACCAGACAAAAACTACAGACACTAGCCATAACTGGATCACCGCTCGAACTCCGCATGGGCACGTTACCCATAGATAATGTGACTGAACATAAAACACTAGGGCTTTTAATAGACAGCCATTTGAACTGGAGCTCTCATGTTCACGCTCTTACCAAGAAAATAGCACAAAAAGTTTACCAACTTGCTAAAATTCAGCACTTCCTGGACGAAAGCACACGAAAAATATTCTATACATGCTATATCCAATCACATCTCGATTACTGTTCCACAGTTTGGGATGGTTGCCCTAAATCTAATTTAAAACGACTATGTTCTCTACAAAACCGAGCTATTCGTCTGGTTTCTGGCATAAAGCACGTTGAAAGTAATAATTTGTACAGTCATCTAAGACTTCTACCACTACAAAAGCGCTTCCTTTTCAACAAAGCCAAATTAGTGAATAAAATTATATCTCAAAATACCCCAGAGTATCTTCTGCCGCTGATTCAATCTAATGCAATGAACAGCAAGCGCCTAAATTTGTTACATGTCTCAAAGCCTAGATTGAACCTATACAAAACATGTTTCGCCTATTCTGGTGCTCACTTATGGAATGATCTGCCTCCAGATCTGAAAACTCCAATGAGTCCCTACACATTTAACCGAAAACTCTTTCAATACTTAATCCATACCGACTATATGCCACCATAATTCATTTACTGGTATAATTGTTCAGTATAATTGTTCATTATAATTGTTTAACTATAATTGTTCACTATATATGTGTGTGCGTGTGGGAGCGAGAGAGAGAGAGAGAGAGAGAGAGAGAGAGAGAGAGAGAAAGTGGGTGTTAGAGAGAGGGAGAGAGTGGATGCGTGTGTGCGCACGTGCATGCGTGTGTGTGGAGAGAGTGATTGAGCGAGAAATGGTGGGGGAATGTGTCAGTGCATGCATTCGTACGTGTATGTGTGAGAGTGAGTGAGGGAATGTAGGCGTGCGTGCGTTCATGTGCATGCGTTCATGTGTATGTGTATGTGTGAGAGAGTGTGATTGAGAGAGAGAGAGTGTGTGTGTGTGTGTGTGAAGGATTGTGTGTTAGAGAGTTAGACAGTGGGAGAGTTGATGTGTTAGTGTATGTGTGTGAGCGCGTGCATGCGTGTGAGTGTGTGTATATGAAAGAATACAGAGAGAGAGAGAGAGAGAGAGAGAGAGAGAGAGAGAGAGAGAGAGCTGAGCAGATGCATGTCATGTAACACGCATGTTATGTAACACGCGAATCCATATGTTTGTGTATTCTCATCTGTCATATTATCAGTTAAATACCATTTGATTTTATCATGCATAATATAAACTAATGTTCATTACTGTAGTTTGAGTGAGAGAGTCAGTGAGTGTGAATGAGAGACAGAACGAGTGAGCGTGAGAGTGAATGAGTGAGCGGGAGAGTGAATGAGTGAGCGGGAGAGTGAATGAGTGAGCGGGAAAGTGAATGAGTGAGCGGGAAAGTGAATGAGTGAGCGGGAGAGTGAATGAGCGGGAGAGTGAATGAATGAGCGGAAGAGTGAATGTGTGAGCGTGAGAGTGAGTGAGTGTGTGTGTGTGTGTGTGAGAGAGAGAGAGAGAGAGAGAGAGAGAGAGAGAGAGAGAGAGAGAAAGAGAGAGAGAGAGAGAGAGAGCATCACTATTTTTACGTCACATACATTTTATGTACACATTTTTCTCCATGTTTAACATTTTTATGAGACTGCTCATGACAAGTGTCAGTGTATATGTGTGAGTAAAGTGTGAGAGTTTCTTCATACTAGTTTCAATACTATCGTGAGACATTTTGTATGTGTCTAGATGTGAGGAAGTGTGAGTGTATGTGGGGGATATGTGTGGGTAGTGGGTGTGTGTGTGGGGGGTGTGTGGGTGGGGTGTGTGTGGGTGGGGGTATGCGTTTGGATGGGTTGGGGTGTGTTGGTTTTGGTGGGTAGTGGTATTTGTGGGTGTTGGTGGGATGTGTGGATGGATGTGTGGGGGTGAAAGTAGGGGTGTTGGAATGGGTGTGGGGGATGTGTGTATGGGTGGAGGATATGTGTATGGGACGGATGCAGGGGATGTGTGTTTATGTGGGTGGAGATGTGTGGACGGTTTGAGGAAGTATGTGTAGGAGGCGGGGTTGTGTGGGTAGGGGATTGTGTTGGGTGGATTGGGGATGCAAGGGCGGGTGGGGAGAAGTGTATGGTGTGTGGGTTTGAGATATTTGTGCGGTGTGTTGGTGGGGGATGTGTGAATGATGTGTGGGTGGAGGGTATGTTTGTGGAGGTATGGGTGGAGGATAGTGTGTAGTGTGGGGGATGTGTGTGATGGGTGCGGGGAATGTGCGTATGAATGGGGTATATGTATGGGTGAGTAGGGGATTGTGGTGGTTGGGGAAGTATGTGGGGGAGTGTTGGTGGGAGATGTGTGTGTTTGGATGGGGAATGTGTGGGTGGGGGTGTGTGAGTGAGTGGCTTAGGGATGTGTAAGTGGGTGAGGGAGTTGTATGTGTCGGGGTGGGATGTGTGAGTGGGTGGAGGATGTGTGTGGGGTAGGGGTATTGTGATCGAGAGATGTTTGGTTGGGGGGGGGGGTGTGGGTGCGTAGTGGAGAATGTATGCGTGAGTGAGTGTGTGTTGGTGGACGGGTAGGGAATGCGTGTGTGGGTGGGGAGAGGTGTGTGGTGTGTTGGTTGGGGATATTGTGTGGGTGAGGTATGTGTGTGTGGGTGGGGGATTTTTGTGTTTTGTTTTGTTTTTGTGTTGTGTGAGTGGGGGTATGTGGGGTGGATGGGTAAGGGTATCTGTGTGGGTGTGGGTGGGAATATTGTGTGGTATCTGGGTGGGGGATATGTGTGTGGTGTGTAAGTGGGGATGTGTTGGTGAGGGATATGTGTGTGTGTGGTGCGTGGGTTGGGAATAGTGCATGATAGGAGGTGTATGTGATGTGCGGGTGGGGGATTAGGTTAAGGCATGTGTGGGTGGGTGGAAGTTGTATGTGTGGGTGGTGGGGTGTGTGTTAGTGGATTGGGGATGTATGGGTGGTTAGAGAGATGTGTGTGTGTGGGGTGGGGGTAGGGACATGTCAGTTGGTGGGGATGTGTGTGTATGGTTTGGGAATGTGTGAGTGGATGTGCGATGTGTGGGTTGGTGGGGGATTGTGTGCATGGGTGGGGAATATGTTGTCGATGGAGATGTGGCTGGGGGATGGGTGGTTTGAGGTGTGGGTGGGGAGAGGATGTGTGGGGTAGTATGTGTATGTGGATGGGCGTAGGATGTGTGGGTTGGTGGGGGAATGTTTGTGGGTGGCGAGTGTGTTTTGGTTGGGGGATCAGGCGAGGGCAGTGTGTGTGGGTGGGGGATGTGCGGGAGGGGGATGGATCGGTTGGTGGGGTATGTATGTGTCCCTTGGTGTGCGTGTGTGTCGGTAGGTGGGGGTGTGTATGTGTCCCTTGGTGCGCGTGTGTGTGGGTAGGTGGGGGTGTTGTGTGGGTGGGGTGATGTATGGATAGGTGGGAGATGGGCTTCATAACATGGTAATTAGCCTTGTTTATGTTTACAACATTCATTTCACAATGTTTATTTTATCTTCCTATGTAAATGTATAATGCTCTTGATGAACGAAAGACGAGTGATTGGAAGGGCCGAATGTAAGACGGGCCTGCGCGCCCAATTTGTGACCCTAATAAAGTTGATTTGATTTGAGTTGATTTGATTTGATTCTGTCTGTCTGTCTGTCTGTCTGTCTGAGTGTGAGAGCGAGTGAGTGGGTAAAAGAGAGAGCGTGGGTGAATGAGAGAGTGCATGAGAAAGTGTAATGTATGTGTGTGCATGTCTGGATGTGTGTATGGGTGTATATGTGTGTACATGTGTGTATCTGTGTGTGACTCTGTGTGTATGTCTGTACGTGTGTTAAAGTGTGCGTTCATGTGTTTATATGCGTTTATATGCATGTGCGTGTGTGTATGTGTGTATGGATGAGTCTGTGTGTGTGTGCTCGTGTATGTATTGTATATCTTTGTATGTGTAAGTGTGCATGCATGCAGTGTATGCGAGGGAGTGTATATTCGGGTGTTATGTGAGTACGTGTGAGTAAGTATATGGATGTGTGCAGGTGTGTGTATTGCGTGGGTATGATGTGTGTGGGTGTGTGTATGTACATGTGTGTGAGAGAGAAGAGAGAGAGAGAGAGAGAGAGAGAGAGAGAGAGGGAGAGAGGGAGAGAGGGGGAGAGAGAGAGTTGAATTGCATCACTAATTTTTAAGTTACAAAATGTATATGTACAATTTTTCTCCATTTTCTTTACAATATTGCGACAATGCTCACGACAATCGTCACTGTATGTGTGTGTAAAGTGTGGGAGTTTGATCATAATAGTAGGTTGGGGGATCGGGGGATGTGTGTGTGGGTGGATTCGTGATGTGTGTGGGGGGCTCAGGATGTGTGGGTGGGAGGGGTGGGTTTGTGTGGGTGGGTGGGGGATTGTGTACAGGTGGGTGGGGGATTGTGTGTGGGTGCGTGCGAGATGTATGGGTGTATGGGGAGATGTGTTTGTGGGTGGGGATGTGTGTTTGTGTAGGTGGTTGTGGGTGAGTGGATGGAGGAGGATATGTTGGTGGATGATTGATGGTGGGTGTCACCGCCTCACTTGCACATTTAGTAAAGGGCTGCAATTCCAGCCCAAGGGAAACCATTGAATCGAGCAGGACCCGAGTAATCTAGAACCTTCTCAAAAGAGATGGTCACCAAGTCCATGATTCCGTGGACACTGATGTGGCCCGCCTAATGCGGGGTCCACGAGGAACTCGGACAGAGTTACCGCCCGTGTCTAGTTAGGACACGCGGAGACCGGCAGAGGACGGACGGACTTGAGAGAGGCAACAGGGCCTGCCTTTGAGGGACTCTATAGATATCAATAGATATATAGACATAGGCTAGATAGTTTGCTAGACTGTTAAATGATACTTATGTGTTTGATGTTTACTATTTGGGAGATGTAATACAGCGCGGGTCTGTTTACCCACTGCGCCAACGCATACTGTATATGTAAATACAATAAATATTCGATCTCATAACGAACAGATTTATTGTTGCCTGTATGAACCCAAGTTTAGTTACCTAGATACGAGCAAGACTATGACAGTGGGTTATGGGATGGGTGGGGGTATATGTGTGGGTGGGGAGATGTGGGTGTGGGGATATGTGGTGGGTGGGAGATGTGTGCAGGTGGGGGTGGTTGTGGGTTTGGGGATGTGTGTGTGGGTGAGGGATGTGTATGGGTGTGGGATGTTTGGGTGGATGGGTGGGGAGTGTGTGTGGGTGAGAGATGTGTGGGTGAATGTGTGTGAGGGGTGTGTGGGTTGGGGGAGGGGTGCGTGATGGGTGTGGGTGATGGATTTGGAGATGTGTGTGTGGGTGCGGGATATGTCTGGCTGGGTGGGGGTGTGTGTGGCTGAATGAAGGATGTATGTGTGGGTAGTGAGGGTGATTGTAGTTGGGGGATGTGTGGATGGGTAGGAGATGTGTGGATAGATGTGTGTGTAGGTGAGGGATGTGTCTTTGGGATGTGTGTGGGTGTGGTATTGTGTGGGAGGGGAGCTGGGTGTGGTTAAATGATGTTTGTGTGGGTGGGTGAAGGTGTGGTTGGGTTTGTGGGTGGGTGAAGGATGTGTGTGAGGGTGGGGGATGTGTGCTTAGATGGGTGGTTGGGATGTGTGAGTGTGGGTGGGTAGATAGGAGATGTATGTATTTATGAGTGGGTAAGGGATGTGTGTCTAGGGATGTGTGAGGGGATGAATGTATGGGTTGTGTGTGCGTGGATGGGAGGTGTGTGTTTGTGAATGGGGAATGTGTTGGTGGGTGGGGATGTGTGTGAGGGATGTTTGTATGGGTGGGGAGATTGTGCGTGGGTGGGGATGTGTGTGTATATGGGTAGGGGTGTGTGGTTAAGGGATGTGTGGCTGGGGGAATGGGTGGATGGAGGATGTGTGGTTGGGTGGATGATGTGTGGTTGGGTAGAGGATGTGTGGGTGGGTGATTGTATATGAGCAAGGGTGTGTGGTTAAGGGATGTTTGGTTGGGGGATGGGTGGGTAGAGGATGTGTGGGTGGGTAGAGGATATGTGGGTGGGTGAGTGTGTGCAGGTTAGGAGATGGTGGGGGATGTTTGTAGGTGCGGGCTCGGGATCTGTGAGTGGGCTGGGGGAGATGGGAGATTATGTGGGTGAGTGCGGAATTTGTGTTTGGGTAGGTGCGGAATATGTGAGTTGACAGGGAGACATGTGTGTGGCTGAGGAATGTGTGTTTGGTTGGGTGGTTGGAGGTGTGTGGGTGGAGGAGGATATTGGGTGAGTGATTTTTGGTGGGAAATGGGACAGGTAGAGGATATGTGAGTGGGTGGGGAGATGTGTGTAGGTGGGGGATGTGTGGGTTATTGAATGTATGTGTGCTTGGGGTGTGGGTGGATGGGATGTGTGGTGGGTGAGAGGTGTGTTTGGGTGGGAGACGTGTAGGTGTAGGGATGTGGTGGATGGGTGGGGGAATGTATTGTATGTGTGTGTGGTTGGGTGGGGAAGTTGGAGTGAATGGGGGATGTGTGGGTGGGTGGTGGATGTGTCTCATAACATAGTAATATGCATTGTTTATGTTTACAAAATTCAAGTGACAATGTTTTTTTCCTATGCACTGTTGATGAAAGAAAGATGAATGATTGGAAGGGCCGAATGTAAGACGGACCTGCGTGCCCAATTTGTTACCCTTTGAAAATAAAGTCTATTCGTTCGTTCGTTCGTTCTGTCTGACCTGGCCCGGCTTCGCCCAGCTCCTGGTGGGGAGCATCTCATTTAATTCATATAAGTAGTCATATAAGCTCCCGTTCCCGTTCCCGACTATCTGTCTGTCTGTCTGTCTGTCTGTCTGTCTGTCTGACTGTCTGTCTGTCTGTATGACCCAGCCCGGCTTCGCCCAGCTCCTGATGGGGAGCATCTCATTTAACTCATATAAGTAGCCATATAAGTTCCCGTTACCGACTGTCTGTCTGTCTGTCTGTCTGTCTGTCTGCCCGTCCGTCCGTCCGTCCGTGTCTCCCTCCGTCTATCCCACCCTCTCTATCTATCTATCTATCTATCTATCTATCTATCTATCTATCTATCTATCTATCTATCTATCTATCTATCTATCTATCTATTTATCTATCTATCTATCTATCTATCTATCTATCTATCTATCTATCTATCTATCTATCTATCTATCTATAGCCAGGGGACTTAACCTAAGATATAGGAATGCTACTAAAAGTTATGTCCCTTTATACAACTTTTCTTATGTTAAGTCATGTAATTACAAAATTAAATTTTAGTAAGTAAATAGCTGATATGTACACTAAGAAACTATGACAGTTGGCTGCACGGGAATGAAAAGAAAACATGTAGAAAATTTCATCTCAATCAGATTCACCGTTATCGAACGCATCAAATACATTCCTACCCACATACATACATACATACATCCTCTTTATATATATATATATATATATATATATATATATATATATATATATATATATATATATATATATATATATATATATATATATATATATATATATATATATATTGGCACCTTGCCGTCTTGACAGACGATAGTTTGTGCTTTAAAAAGGCATAATAACTTTTAACTATGGCGGTAGCGAATGTGACTAATAAGGCCAATTTGCGCTGTAAATGTCCGTTCTCACTGGGTGCATGTGAACACGTGGTCATTTCCACCATCATGTACCATCTTACGTCTCAAACGCTCGGTGTGTAACAGTTGCCTCTCGCTTTGATTCCGAGACCAGTTAAGACCAGGGATGGAGTTATTGCCTCTCCATAGCACAAAGCCTGGGCTAAAATATAGAGATCATGTGTTGCCCATGCAGCATGATCCCTCTCTCGGCCTGCCTAGTTCACTCCAGAGGAAAGGTAACACCCCTACATCTGGAACAAGACAAGCTGCAGAAGCTGCCGGATCAGCAAAGCAATGCTCTAACTGTCCGCCTGTCGGAGCTTCGATCCTAGACCAGCCGCCAACCAAGGCTTAGGGCCTGGTCTGCCCTGCCATGACATTTTGTCTTTAGCTTGCATTTCCTCGCACCAGGATAAGGCTTGTACCCTCCCAATTGCGCTCTTCCGCCCGAAGCCGTTGGCACAATGTGGGGTGTCGGGTTTGGTAAGCGCCGCCCAACGTTCGGCGCTAACAGAAACCAGGTAGTACCGTCTACTATATATATATATATATAGTACAATCATATGTGGTAGGAGAAAGAAGAAGAAGATGAGCTGGAGAGGAAGATGAGATGTAGAGGAAGAAAGAAAGAGTAAAGAATGAATGTATAAACATATAAAGGCAGAGGCAGTAGACTTAGGGGTCGTTTCTCAACTTGACCTCTGCTCACTGTGCCCTAGTTTTGGTAATAAGGGATGATGAGGTAAGAAGAGAGAAGACAAGGGTGAGAAGAGATGATAGAGAGGAGGAAGGAATAGGAAGAGGAAGGGGATATATTTAGGTTTGTTTTCCTCGTGAGGACGACCGCTAGTTATACGATGGCCCCATCAATGTCCTGTGGCATAGTGTCAAGCTATAGATGAGTGCACAGACTATAAGGCCCCTAGGTCAACCTACACAACCTCAGACTGACAAGTCGAAATGAAAGGCAACTCAAACGTATATTTATTTCCTTCTGAACAGTAACATAGTGACAATCTCCAACATAAGCAGTGAGATAATCTATGCATCAATTACAGTATAGGAATCAACATTACACAAAAATAATGCATAACAACATCGAAGAGAGATAAGTAAGATGATATGCGACTGGGTATCAGGAAGATGATGCAACTGATTGATGGATGAGCGCAACAGGCTACTGCTCGTTCGGAGACTATTACCTACTATCTGCCTCAAGAAAAGGGCTAACACTAAAGGATCTCCATCAGCTGTCACTTATCCCATAGCAGCAACTCCATAAGTCTATATATTTTCATTTTACCCAGAAAGGCATTCGCTCCCGATGTAGCTTGTTTGTAGATAGCTGATGGTTCACGGCATATCGTCGCTCGCTCTGAGCTTCACAGTGGATCGTTCAGTCCTATATGGCTCTGTTCTCCTGGGTAATCCCGACACATGTTTTTATTCTTTGGCTAGTTGTGGTCCTGTTCGACTCTTAAACATCGATTGAAACCTGACAGCGGTCCCTGTAGCAAGCAGTGTTTACTCTCAAGTGGTCTTTTCATACCACTTTGTGGCTCCTCAAATCTGTGTTTCCTCTCCCCTTTGGCGTATCTACCTCGGTTGATTATCACCCACAGATTCGCTAGTCATGCTCCTTCCCCCTGTGATCTAGACGAACTTTGGAATGTGCACCTGTTCGCTTTTGTCACACTTCTCGTCTCTTCGGGCACTTTAAATCATGAGGTTTTGAACAGCCACCATCTCCGTAGTCCTGTAACTCATTCCTTCGGGCCGCCCAAGGGCTCAGGCGTCCGCTGCTCCCTGGGTCCTGCTGCTCAACCCTCGTCTCTCTCTCTCTCTCTCTCTCTCTCTCTCTCTCTCTCTCTCTCTCTCTCTCTCTCTCTCCTGCTCAACTCTCTCGATTCACTGGCTTACTTGCATATATGCTGACGCCACTTTGCGTCCCAAACGTCACGTGGGTGCCTTAACTTCTCCGTGCCCCACTGAGATCTTCCAATCAGCTTTAACTACTTTTCATACCTAATATCCTCTAATCCGCTTTATTCTAGATCCTTTAAAATCACTACGTTCTAATTTAAAGTTAAAGTCCTTTCCTTAAGTCCCGTCTTCCCACCATATTGTTTCAGGTCACGGGGCGTGTCCGTCCCCAGATATGTGCCACATCCGGTGTCTACCTTTGTCTTTTGACAGTTCAGGACAATGCATAGGTTAATTTTGACTTCATTTGACTGGAAACCCCTACTTCATTTCCTGTGATGTTTTAACGCCAGTTTACTGGGTCGCATATTAGTCCAAGTCTTTGAACTTCCAAATTCTAACGATCTAACGGTCTGTATGCTGACGGTTTGAGAAAGATATTTCACCCACCGTCACACTCCCATCCTACAAAAATTCGTTAGCGCCCCCGCTAACTCTAATACGCTCTTCCTATCCTGAGATCGAAGCCCTATCTCTGTACCAGACACCCACCTGGCAAATATCGGGTACCCAAGGGACAAAACTCTTCTAGGAAATTCCACCCCCCCCCAAAAAAAAAAACAACAACTGCCGATTGCATCCCCTGAGTTCACTCCAGGAGTCAGTACTAACGACTAAGACAGTAATATATTGTTTGTCTTCTAGCATGAACCATAACACACACACACACACACACACACACACACACACACACACACACACACACACACACACAAATAACAAAGTAACATTAGCAATAATGAAAGATAGACCAATCCCCTGCATGTTGGGGAAACGGAATTCTCCACAAAACCTCCAGACAACAAAATCAATACCCAATTCGATGGGTGCAACCTAGGGACACCAAAATAAAAAAATAATGTCAACATAGGCACCCACTTAATATGACAGTCACCACTGTAACAAAAATAAAAACAATCAGATTCGCATAAGTGCTACCCACTGGGACTTTTGCAAATCTATACAAAGACATCCTTTTATCTAAAAAAATTATAACAATTCCCATGACTCTGCAGGCAAATCCATGGTTTTCGCTTCCCCGGTCTGAATCATTCTTACAACATAAAAAAC